>OY787678.1:30263543-30863543 GCA_963678985.1 Spisula subtruncata | reverse complement strand
TCTTCGGAGCCTTACAAACTTACTTCCTCTGTACAACAACCATTAAGGCCTGCGTTAAACAGTTTTCTGTAACCTGAATTAAGCAACCTCTTTTCTTAAGCAGTCAAATAGACGAAATGATTAAAATCACAAACATACTAATTCAGATTTAAAATGCAGCTGTATCAATTAAGCAACCACCTGCTGTAATTAAGCGGACACTCTTTATTGCTTTACTGACTCTGGGTGCTATATTAAGGTTCATGTACATTTACGTACTATAGGAGATTAGGCCATATCAAATTAAGACTTTGTTTCTGGTAAGATCCTGAAAAATATCAAGGTAACCCTAAGCAGGAAAGATGTAGGCCTATATGTAGACTCTTTCATTTATTTTCCAAGTATTTGACATATTTTCACTGATTTTATGTACCAAAACCCAATATTTATTTTGACATATTGTAACTGCTCCTTAATCAAAATTTAATTGAAAATCAAAAAATAATTTATTCAAATTGTATTTATAATATGCTGAACAGTCTGGTTTGAATTAAAAGTTATAGTTTTGTTTATGGTTTATTTATTCATGCTGTATAATGCATGTACGTTGCATATATACATGTAGGACGATCGATCATTGCCAAAATGCATCTTCAGTTTTGTTCCCCAGTGTAAATATCTATGAAATCCGCCCCCTAGAGTGAATCGCGTGCAGACGACGCATGTAGCATGTGTTTTGTTGATAAATGAATTTAAAATTACACTTACCTTGTCTTTCATTCTTTTTCTTGACGAATATTTATACTCCATCACAAACTCACTGATTTATTCCAGTTTAAATCATATCCACATAAGTCGACATTGTCGACACTCACATTTTACCGAATTTCGTTCCGTACCGTATACATCTGTTAGAGTAACGATCACGGGCTGTTACGACCTTTAACCTGAACTTGTTATGCCGAATGCGAGAAAATGTACTGCCGAAGTCGAGAAATAGTATATCCCTTAAATTTACATATTTTATCTTGACTTAGCGTATGGCCACATAAAGGAAACACATATTGAGAACATATAAATTACGATATAGAAAATCACGTGACTCCAACCATGTGATTATTAATCTCGAGAAAGGAAAATAAATGAGTATCATAAATATTATACCGTACATATGTATTTAAGTCGCGCGAAACCTTGACCCATACGAGCTGGTACCATTGGATCCGTGTACTAGACATATTTAACTACATTACAATATGGATCTTTAAGTGTGGGCGTTTTAAGTTAAAATAATCCAGTCTTTATGATGATTTTGTTTATGGTTAGAACATTTTGTTATAATTAAATACTGCTGAAAGAGCATTAGCGAATATCACGTCCTGATCAGAGATTAAAACGTGCTTATTTTATAAAATAAATGCTAACATGTAATCGAAATATGATTGTAGATTTCTACATACGATATTGCAGTTTTTTGTTTATTAAAACCGTGCATGCGTTTTAGTTAAGATAGGGCTTAATTTAATCCGGCTAAGCCATTTACCTATAGTGATAAAAAAATAAAAGTATCATGATGGATTGATCGTTGTGTAGCATGTTGGTATCTTAAATATACGGAGGATCTGTTGTGACTTCAGCTGTGTCATATTATTCAGGAAATTATGTTTATGGTCTCTTTTTTAAAAAAATAGATTAAACTTAAACTGTCGTTCCAACCAGGAATAGTATTTTTTCAGAATTACATTGTTTCTGTTCCGACACAAGTAACAAGTCTATGACATATTGCACTGTACGTTTTACCATTATTTTAGCTTATTGACTGCCTCCGTGTGCTTTTATCGCGATCTTATCTTGGGGCCTTTACTGTTTTATTATGCATTTTAAATTAACTGAACTGTTTTTTTTCTAAACTTGCGCCTCCCAATTATATTTAAATTACGAATGTATGATCGGGAGTGAAACGTAAAACGTAGATGTAAATGTATAAAAACAACAACACATTGTCAAAAATTCAGACCGTTGCGCGGCTACCCCAATCACCTCTCTGGAGCCGTACATGGCTTTTTACCTATCACCACAGTCATGTTTAGTGTATTTTTCGCATCAATCTTTTATATGCATATGTTTTGTATTTCTTGAAGTTCATGTATAATGTAGATACTGTGATGTTTTTTTTTAAATATCACCAATGTACTTCCGCACCAGTGACACATATTTACATTTTAAGCCCGATTAACATATTGTATTACTTAATAGCTTTCTTTTTATTTATTTATTATACCATATTTATATAGCCCTTTTTTCATGTATACACACGTTCAAAAGTGCTGTACAGTCCCGACTAATACATGTTTAAAACAATATACAATGTACATAAAATATACAAAAACATTTTTATCAACGCTATTTAGTCTCCCATCATATCGTATCATATTGCCGAAACGAAATGCAATATTAAACTTAGGAGACATGGTATATAGAAATACTTTGCTACAATAAGATAGTGGTGTACAACGATTTGATTATCTGTAGGGGTATTAACTGAATGTAAACCTCAACTAGGACAAGGATAACGTCAAGTACCATTACCACATGTCCTTAACCCTTAAAGGAATAGTGATACTTCCTTTAAAAGGGGGATGACTCACAGATGACATAAAGTTACTATCATCATATGAGTTACAAAGGTCGAAGAAATAACATACTTTCTTCAAGACCTTACCATAAAGGTCGAAGAAATAACATACTTTCTTCTAGACCTTACCATAAAGGTCGAAGAAATAACATACTTTCTTCTAGACCTTACCACACTTTGAAACGGGGCTCTACTTAACCCAGTAGACGGGCGTCTACTTAACCATGAACTTCAGCATGAATAAGCTATAGTAAAATAATGCGTTTTCAGGGCTTTCTTGAAGGACGGGAGTGTTTTACTGTCTCTGAGCGCTGTTGGCAGTGCATTCCAGAGTTTCGGTGCAGCAGCTGTGAAACATCAGTCACCGTAGGTCACAGTCTTCGTCCTTGGCACAACTAGAAGAACAGAATCATTTTGAGACCTTAGCTGTCTTTGTGGAGTATATACTTCCAACATACTTCTGATGTAGCCAGGCGATTTTCCATGTAGTGCTTTGAAAACATGAGTCAAAACCTTGTACTCTACTCTGTACTGTACAGGCAGCCAGTGAAGATCCTTTAGTACAGGAGTGATGTGATTGTAACGCGGTGTCCGTGTGATGAGGCGGGCAGCTGTATTTTGAATAATTTGTAGTTTATTCAGAATGATTTTCGGGGTGCCACATAATAATGAATTGCAGTAATCTAGTCTCGATGTTACTAAAGAATTAATCAGGGATTTTGTTGCATCAACAGTCAAATATTGTCTGATTTGACCTATTTGTCGGATCTGCATGAAACACGACCTTAAAACAGAGTTTACATGTTTATCCATGTCCAAATGTGAATCCAACATTGCACCAAGGTTTCTCACCATCGATGATGGTTTGATTACAGCGTCGCCAACTGTCACTGTGAGATTCTCAGCTGTGCTGGCATTCCGTTTTGGTACAAACAGGATAACCTCTGTTTTGTCAGCATTTAGTTTCAGCAAATTATCTTTCATCCAGTGCAAGATATCCTTCAGACAAGCTTCAATTCTTTGCAGAGTTTCATCCCGCGAGACACAATCTTTTGGTTTGAACGCCATATATAATTGTGAGTCATCAGCATAGAAATGATGTTGCAATTGATGTTTTCTACAGATTGCACCGACTGGTTTTGTGTACATGATGTAGTTCTTTGGACCAAGCACAGATCCCTGTGGTACGCTGTAGTTCATAAGTACAGGTTTTGAAAGCTCTCCATCTATACAGACAGTCTGGTAGCGGTCACACAAATAGGATTTCATCCACTCTAATGGCTTGCCTGTTATACCGAAATGATTTTTAAGTCTGCCTAGTAGAGTGTTGTGATCAATGGTGTCAAATGCTGCCGACTAATCCAGCATTACAAGGACCGTAGCTTTATTCTGATCTAGAGAGCAAAGGATGTCATTTTGCACACGAAGAAGAGCCGTTTCAGTAGAGTGAAATTTTCTGTATGCTGACTGACGTTCTTCGTGGAGACCATGTAGTGCTAAATGCTCTTCCAGTCGAGCATCGACTACCTTCTCAAGAACTTTGGAAATGAAGGGTAAGTTTGACACAGGTCTATAATTTTTCAGTACATTTTGATCAAGGCCTGGCTTCTTTATCAGTGGTCTTATTCTGGAGCTTTTAAAAGCATTGGGTACATAAGTACTTTTGAGTGATGCATTGAATATTCTTGTTAATATTGGTAGTAGTTCATTCAAGCAATCCTTCAACAGCCATGTTGGTATAGGATCAAGTTCACATGCTTTACTAGGTGATTTATTTATCAGTTTTCGGATTTCATCCTCTGATGTTGGAGAAAATTCGGACAGTTGCTCTTCTTCGAAAGGAGTTTCGAATTCAACACTGTCGTTTTGTTGGTTTGACTGAATACTGGTGGCTATTTCGGTACGTATTGCTTCAATTTTGTTAATGAAGAAGTCACTGAAGTCCTGTGCAAGCATTTTAGCAGGTTTACCAGTTGGTAACACAACTTCTTTTTCTTCACCCATCAGATGTTTAGTTATCTTGAATAACCCTTTCTGATCACGACCACAGGCTTCTACCTTATCTGTGTAATAGGATACTTTGGATTGTTTCAACATTTTGTTGACTACCGAACATTGATTCCTATATATTTCATGATCTATTGTCAATTTAGATTTTCGCCATTTTCGCTCAAATTTTCGTCTCAGATGTTTAGCGTCATGTAGATCTTCAGTGTACCACGGACTTGAGGGTCTTAATACTATGGTTTTGGATTTTAGGGGCGCATGTTTGTCAATTAGTGATGAAAGCCCATGGGTATATACCTCAACTAGTTCATCAATGTCTGATATATGCAGTCCACTTTCCAAAATATCTGAGGATTCGATGTCTTTTTTGAATTCATTAATGTCAATAGATTTTAACTTTCTTAGATTCACTGTTTTTCTTATAGGTGCAGGTTTAGCAGCGCAAGCTTTAAAAACTACTGCAAAATGATCACGAGAGGTTTTTCCACTGCTGTCACGTAGACCAGGATCAGATATTTCTACATGTGAGACAGAAGTGTCAGTGTCTCTTGTGATTACCACATCCAATGTGTGGCCAGCCACGTGGGTTGCCCCAGTAACGTGCTGTCGCATGCCACAAGATTCAAGAATACTTGTGAACTTTACAGTGTCTAAATTCATTAGGTTGTCAAGGTGGATGTTCAAATCCCCAACAACTATGATGTTACTTTCTGATGTTACAAGTTTGGCCAGAAAGGGTGGCCATTCATTTTCCAGGAAAGTACTAGTTTTAAGGCCATTTTTACTAGTTGGTGGTGGTCTATACGCAACAGCTAGACGCAGAGAATAGTTCTTAATGGATACAGTGCATTCCATGTGTTCAAAAGTAGTAAAAACCTTATCATTAGTAGAAGTTAGTATTTGAATATCTAAAGAAGTTTTGTACACAACTGCAACTCCCCCACCACGTCCACAGCGAGGAACATGTTTTATTTTGTAACCACTAGGAACAAGCTCAGCAATGCAAGACTTATCGGAGGGTCCCCCCAGCCATGTTTCAGTTACAGCAACAATATCATAATCATTAGATGATATGTAATCTGAAAGGGCAAGACTCTTGTTTTTGACTGACCTTGGATTTATACAACACACCTTTATATAAGTTTGGCCTTTGCAAACAGTGATTGAATCGCATTTGATCTTAGTTAAATCATGATGTTGGGAACTATTTTCGTTTTCATGATTAGTTCTGGGATTTTCAGGATTGGTGTTAGGAGATAAAGTACAAATAGGTACTATAGTAGGTATTTCTTGGGGAAGTGTCTGAATGTTTTTTAAATTTACACCATCATGCAAGTCCCATGTTCGTTTATTCTGACCCCCTCTAGTACCCCTAAACTTAAGTATTCCTAACTGTTTAAATGTTGCCAATGTATGGGTATCAGGTTTTGTAGGTGATAATTTCCCAATCTCATACAGGCTATACCTATTGTATTGTATAATCCCTGGTATACATTGGGTCATTTTTGCCTGAGGCAAATACACCTTTATATTTTCAGTTAAATATTGTACAAAATTGTAAAATATTTACACAAAACTCAAAATTTCACAAAATCTACAAACAATTACAACACAAAAATTACATATATACAAAAAGAATACTTCCATAAACATTCACAGCAAAAATCCACAGCAATCACTGCAGTATTTCTGTTGATTTAATCCAAAAATGACAGAGCACAAAATGTTGCATCCTACACTTGGCGCATTCACACCATTCAATTTAAAAAGATAATATTACATTACGTGACAAAATTTGAATACTTATTTAAGTACAAACCAAACCCTCGCAGCAAATAAGTCAAAGTGTTGTTAATCACTCAGCGCGATCGTAACTACTCGGGTATTTCCGTCATGAATCCGGAACGGATGGTTCGTCTTAGAATTGTCAGAGGTGCTCCGATTGCACTCAGCGTAGCGATAAGGGAGATCACTGCGTCCGGGCTTTGGTACGAATGCCATGAACATGATGCTTGAATGATGGAATAAAAAAACCAAGATTGTTCCTATTTCACAACACACCACTTGTATGTACTGCACTGAAAATAAGACATTCGTCGTTCATAAATGGTTTTGTACCAATGACACACGATTTTGTTGCAACTTACATCATGTTTCGACTAGGTTACTGTGAAATTCTTAAACGGAGAAAGCAGTCGAAACAAATCCATGCACGTTGTTGTTAAAATCGACGAAACATTGTACCTGTGTTTAATAACCGAAAAAGAGCAGTTTTATACGGATCCCAGAAGTGAGGTTTATTGGTCACTGGGAAAGAGTATTCTGTCAGCAATGTATGTATTGCACTGGAAACGAATGTCACTCTGTAACACCATATGCTGTAAAAAGTGTGCTCTATCTTCAATATTGCACTTTGGCGTTCACCTTCGTATATGAAGTTCTAGCGCCGTAGACCGCTCGGCTGTGATGGCACAACATCAACATTGAGCTAATAACCGGTGCTAGTTTCAATGTATCTACTTCACACCATATCAGCAATCGGTAAATATGGTCACTAACTATAAAACAAGTGTAAGTTCACTGTCTCATTGAAAAAGAATGTAAAAATGGCATACAATGTCTTCACCAAGTGACTATAACTTCTTTACCATACATGTACATTTGTTTATGTAGTTAGGTTGTATCAAGTCAAATGATATTTTGTCCGAAATTTGTCTGATTTATTACAGTGAAATATTATATGTTATGACATTGTCTACATATGTTAACACGAGTGTCCGCCAATAAAATTAATTACAGCTTCTGAGTGGGTCTATACCAGAAGCTGAATTAATACACGCACATGCTTGTCACTCATAATTTACTATATGCATTTATTTCAGGACAAGATTGGAAATCTTACAACTTTGGCTTGTGCCTAGTCTGGTAACACAGTGGTCGAGTGAATATCGCTCTTGTCTATGGAGGTCTCTAGTTTGCCATTGCTAGCACTTTAATACCATTCAGTCTGAAGAGCGGAATGGCGAAAAGTCTGACGTATTCGCATGGGCGTAGGAGCGTCTTCAACATTGGGGGGGGGGGGGGGGGGGGGGGGCAAACATTTGGCAACTTAGGGTAAAAAAATTTTTTTGCTCGCTTCGCTCGCAAAGTAACTGCATTATGTCTAAATAGGACAATACTCATTGTTTGTACAATAATACACTCGTACATACATTTTACTCTTAAACGTCCACAATCCTCCTATATCTATATAATAACTGTGAAATGTGAATTTATGGTTCTGTGGTAATTTGGTTTAGTAATTATAGGTAACTGAAAGTTAATTAGTTGAAGTATAAAGGGGTTGGGGGGGGGGAATTTTTCTAAACAATGGTTCAATCTTGAGCATTCTAAGCGTTCCGAGATACCTTATTTGGTATTTAAAAAAGGACCTAAATACAGGAAATTTTAAAAGTTCTTACATTAAAGTGTTTGCACAAAATTTCAATTCATCGATTTTGAGATTGCAGCTTAATGTGAAAACTTTTGTTTCAAAGGCTTTATATATAATGGACAACCTCTCAAAGTCGTAAACGGGCGTTGGAGGACGTTTAGAGTATAATTTATGTCACGAGTGTATTTTTGCATGCAATGGGTGTTGAAATATTTTTATTTAAGGAAGTTATTTTGCGAGCGAAGCGAGCAAAAAAATTTTTTTTATACGTTTTCACCAAGAACTGAAGTCAAATTGCCTATAACGATATATATTAGGTCGCGTAAATTATACTTTTCGTCTGAATTATTGGGGGGGGGGGGCAAAAGATATGTTGGCCCCCCTGTCCAGAAATACGGAAGATATACTCCGATATAAACATAAGATAACAAACGTACGTTCGTAATTTTCATACTAAGTCTTGTCGAGTTTTCTACCGGGTTTACTAGTTATATGGAGTGTTTACAAGCCAACAGATTGTGTTTTCCCCACACCGACTTAAATTTACTGGGTTTAAATGTAAATTGATGTGGTGTACTGAAATTCGTTATCCTTTGAGTGATATCAGCAACGTAAATCGCTAACAAAATCCGGGTTTGTCCGGACAAATAACTGTTACTTAGTGTCTTCAGATGTATGTCACCAGTTCTCTCCCTTAGTTATTTTTCAGCTATCACTCGTATGGATGGTATTGATTCACGTTGCCGTCAAGTCCAATCTGAAGTTGACTTTACTGACGGTAAGGTGAACAATATTTTGCTGACGGACAAAGGAAAGAAGCCATGAAAAACACGAACCTCCTCCTCGATAGCCTATTGGTATCTACTCAGTAACGATCGCCTCGAATGCCGCGATGTCCTATATCTAGTTGTCTTGAATGGTAAGCGCCAAAACATGACCATTGAACATATTTACTTGGGTTTATTATTTCAGAATCAAATTATCTGTGGTCCAACGACTTACCTCTGGTTTGGTCAATTCGATCACTGTTTGGTTACACTGTGGTCTTCAAGGTAAGTGATCAAAGTCACATACAATTTAACTGCTATGCTCAACATTACGAGTTACCTCCTCCAAATCATTTTGTTTTACTAGCAATCTGTCATAATTTGGCATTGGAGACCATGTCTTACGGGTTTTTGAAGCCTATCATGCGTCCATATTATCTTTGTACATTGTATTCACTAAGATCCAGCATGTATCAACTCACTGACTGGTATTCTTAGGTCTGGTCTTGTTGTTACAGTCATGACCCACAACTTTTAATCATTTCTTAGGGTTATGTGTGGTCATTGCTCCGTGCAGTTGTGTTGTGGTGTTACTGCTTTCTGTGATCGACTGGTTAATTTGAGTGCTGCCTTCCCTGTCTGATTTCCTTATACATTTTTATGACGTTATGTTGTACTTTTCACTCAAATCAGCCTCGTTGGTATAGTGACATTATCCATTAGGTAGTTATTCATACCATTGCCTAGTAGGGCTGTAACGGTATACCGCGGTATACGAAATACCGCGGACTTCACTCCCACACGGTTCATGATACAATATTTCTAAATTTCGGTACGGTTCGGTATAAGCTTTTTTATGAGGAAAATAATATTCAGATAACGAAAACTACTGACAGCCCTCTGATTGTGTATAATTACCATGTATCACTCGTTTTAATTGTATTGAGATATGCTTCATATTGTCTAAATTCACTTAAAATAGTTGATAGGCACATGATAATTGCTGTAATGGAAGCAAGAAATTCAGTATTACTTAAAAATTGAAGTATTTAAGCAGCTGTTGGAGAATATTGTATCATACCGAAATATACCGAACCGTTAGAAAAATTGACGGTACGTATCATATCGTGAGGTGAGCGAACCGTCACACCCCTATTGCCTAGTACTCGGTATGATTGACATTTGCAAATTGTTTGTGCGATATTGGTGCTAAGCATTGTGCTTGAAAGTTCAGTCGTTGGATTTTGCAATTTTGGCGTTTGGAGTCATCCGGGGCCAGTAATGGGATCTATTCATATTAACGCATCGTCTGGTCAATTGAGGTCATCGTTTTTTGTATGCTCTGTCGCTTGATTTCGCCGTATTTGGGGCATTATATTGGGAGTCATCCGGGGTCAGTAACGGGGTTGGTAAGTGTTGTCGATGGATTTTGCAGTTTTTGGCATGGGATCTGGAGTCATCCGGGGTCATTAACGGGGCTGGTATACTGTGTCGCTTGATTTCGCCGTTTTGGGGCATTGTATTTGGAGTCGTCCGGGGTCATTAACGGGGTTGGCATGCTGTGTCGCTTGATTTCGCAGGTTTTTTGGCATTGTACTCGGAGTCATCCGGAGTCAGTAACGGGGTAGGTATGCTTTGTCGCTTGATTTCGCATTTTTTGGCATGGTATTTGGGGTCATCCGGAGTCAGTAACGGGGTTGGTAAGTTTTGTCGATGGATTTTTCAGTTTTTGGCATATGATTTGGAGTCATCCGGAGTCATGCAGTTACGGGGTTGGTAAGTTTTGTCGATGGATTTTGCAGTTTTTGGCATGGGATCTGGAGTCATCCGAAGTCAGTTACGGGGTTGGTTAGTTTTGTCGATGGATTTTGCAGTTTTCGGTATGGGATATGGTGTCATCCGAGTCAGTAACGGGGTTGGTAAGTTTTGTCGATGGATTTTGCAGTTTTTGGAGTCACACAGAGTCAGTATCTTGGACAAGTCATACTTATACCTTGTTAGGTCACTTGAGGTCACCGTTTGGGCTTGTTGGAAATATTTCGTGTTCCTTCAAACTGTTATGTTAGTCTCTGATTTAATTCCATAGGGAATATAATTATGTTATGTTAGTGTTTTGCTGCTAACTGGCGGTGTTTTCTCTCCATAACACAAACGTGTACGACCAATCCAATTCCACTTCCTGATTTTGAATGTTTTGTAATTTTGTTGTTTTAGCTATGATGTGTCGTTCTTCATTTCTTATTTTGTTTGACAAGATCTGTCTAAGATATACGTATGTTATGGAATGGATGGAGTTTCAAAAGAAAACAAATAACCCCGCTATACTCCAATGCAGGGTATCTTGGATTTGGGGGCCGGGCTATTATTTTTCCTGCTAAGTTGTGATTCATGGACAACCAGGCAATAAATATAACTGAATAAAAAAAACAGAATAATTTTTATATTACAAAATATTTATTCAGGTACAAAATATATACACGTAGATAATCTGTAAATGATAGAAAATTAAAGTGGTACACCGTTTTGAAATTGTCATGGCTTTAATTCTGAGACTGAATACCAATACTAATAACAATAATAATATATCTGACCTATACAAGCATGTTAGTTACGAATCCGTGAATTTAAAACGTTGTCTTGGACATCCTGGTTTGCTTCGTTTGTTAAAAAAACTCATTCCCTCATATGTAAGCTGACCCATGAAATAATAGTTGCAGTAAAAACGCAGAAATCATTACGCATGGTTACATAGGCCAATGAGTGTTTAAATGTCCGACAAAAAAGCTTCCGGCCAAACATAACGGCTCGTTCTTCACTGTATTGGCGTAATGTGTACATTCTGCGGCAGATCAATGTGAAACAAACATACAGAAGATACCGTCGGTGCCGAACCAAAACCCCATAACTCAATTTTGGCGCGAAAACTTATTTTGCAGCATCCGCATCTGCTAGACGTCCCGCGCATTTCTTTCTTGTCGCCACTTAAATAGCCAATCGGGTTACTTAGATAGCGACAAGACAGAAATGCGCGGGACGTTTAGCAGATACGGATGCTGCAAAGAAAGTTTTCGCGCCAAAATTGAGTTACGGGGTTTTGGTTCGGCACCGTCGATATCTTGGGTTGAAAACCAATTGTCTGCAAATGGATATACAGATCCACTAACAGATCAACAACCAGGAGGAAAAACCAGTAAACGCTTTGAATGATACGATTGTCTGTGATTTCCTGCCCTTGATGCCTACGTCATCACTGTGGTAATATTTAGACGCACATTATGACGGGAACCAGAGTCAAGATTTGATTGAAAAGACATTTGTGAGTTACCACATGTTTATGCCACAGGCACACCTGCCAAACTAGTTATATCCAAAATAGGACTGATAAAGCAAAACATGTCACAAGTTAGGTGAACTTGGAAAACCAGAAATTTACAATGAAAATAGGATAAACTCCACTTTTATTGGAGTACTTGGCAGGTATGACCAAATGTGTCTTGATAGAATCTGACCGCTCAGCTAGATAGTATAAGTATATAAGGAAAATAGCTAAAAACGCAGTCACGGCTAAACACTCATTATTTTATCTAAATTTGTCTTTGAATGTAGACCTAGAAATCATTGTATGCATATGACGTTTGAGCGTTTCTTCTTGACCGTAGTTATTCTTTAAATGCCGTGTTTATAACACCGTCATTGTCTTCCGGTTTTTCCTTCATTTCAATGTCTGAAAACCAAAGGAGAAAATAAACTTGTCATCATATCGTATATGAAGCATATACTACCAGGCCCGGTGATTATAAACATGAGAGTATGTACTCCATGCTCCAACTCATACTCCGTACTCCAATTGGACCATTTCTTAGTTACAAAAACTGCTGTAACTTCTTTATTACTGAATGGAAACATACGAAATGGGGGTTCATTTTCTTAGTAAGATCATTTGCTACAAGTTGGTATTGGTTTTAATGCAAAATTCCGAAAAAGCTGTTATTCAAGTTGAAGCTTGGAGTATGGAGTTTGAGTATGATAATGAGAAATGTTTATAATCACCGGGCCAGGGTATCATATATTATTTAGACCAGTTGCATCTAGCGTCAACATACTTTAACAGGGTATATGTTAGTCAGGTTCCCTGTCCTAAACCTTACAGTAGTTTTGGACCTAAACTGTAATGTAATCTAAGATTTAGGTACTGGGAATCAGACTAGGTATATTTAAGCAGTTTAATAAATCTTGATTCGACACCGGGATTCGACTTCTAGTCATTGCTTTGAATACCATTGTCCTAGCATTGGCAAATGACTATGCTCGCGGTTCGTTAAAGGTATAGCTTAGCCAATTTGACACGAGCCTGACCTTTTGATTAGCATAACTTAACAGTCGATATATTGCCTATGTAAACAGTACCGATTGTATGTTTTCATAATCGGTGAATATCACGAAGACGCTCGAGATGCAATACAAACACAAATTTGAAATACCGATATTGCACGATGTGCTTGTGGAAATTGATATATGCAAAGCAAGAACCTTGTAATATATTCTTGCATAAAGGTCTGGCTCATGTCAAAATAGCCAAGCTATTGCCCCAGTGTATTTGAGATAGTTACATCGGATGTGTAAGAGCAAGAGTTAGACTTACTACAAGTGAAGTTCCACTAATACGACCAGTCAAAAAGTGGTCTTATAAGCGAATCGGTCTTAATAGCGGACTTTTTTGTTCTTAATTTAATACTTTGGGACCACAGCATTGAAAAAATCTGCATGATATCTTCGAAATAATTGAAGTGGTCCTATTAGCGGAACTTCACTGTAGTAGTCAGTATAAATTCCTGGAAAACTTGTTGGGTAAAAAAGACGACACTTATAGCTGGAAAATTTCCAAAACAACATTGAAAACACCAAAGTAACGCACCTCTTGTTGTCTGTGGTTCAGGTGTGGATGTTGTAGTATCACCGTTTTCCACCATGTAACCAGTATAGCTGACAGCTGTAATAGATACATTCAGAAATTTGATAGTAATGACTTCAGAACAATCGTCACAATCCTACTTTTTAGTGGCACATCTATTGAAATAAACGTAAATCTTTTTTATGCATAATAATTGTTGTCAATGACGTCATGAATTGGCGTTGACAACTGACTGCATGCTGGTGTTTAATGGGTTTTGTCTGTGGTTGGGGCTTGTACCTTTCCCCGTCTAACACATTGGGCACATCCGTTTATTGAATAAGTAAAGCAATACAAATACAAAAGTTTATTTAGGCATTAAACAATAATTTGTTTCTAGCCGCTAAATTCTATATACATACGTGCATGTTATTATTTGATAGGTGAAAGTTTAACAGAGGCATGATAAAAAGGGTGAATTAAACAAGTTATATATCCTTTGTTGAACAATTAGCGAAATTTGGTAGTATTTTTTTAAAAAACATATGAAACACACTGGAAAAGAATTCCATTCATGGAGATGGTGCTCGTTTTTCACGTGGAAGTGTAGCGGTCGCTATACTTGAGTCACGTGACACTGTATTTGTATTTGTAATAAGTAAAGCCTGCACTACCAAAGCTCGAATCCCAAAGATATGGTGTTTATTTTTGGTACCATGACTTTGTACTGATCTCTGTGCACAAGTAATGTTTTATAATATTACAAAGAAATGTGATAACAGTAGATAACAAACCTCATACCAGAACCAGAACTTTCTGTTTTATTTTGTATTAATGGTGACATCCTCCAACAAGTATTATATATAGCTCTTTTATCATGGTGTAAACTAATCAATATTACTACTAACCTACAACTTGTAAGGTGTGAATTGGGATGCCCTCGACCCAGGCACACCTATTTACGAGGAAAATAAACAATCATAACCCTAAAAAAAAATATTACAAAAAAGCATGTGACTCCTGTTGGGCATAATATAATTTCAGTCTGTAAGTTGTTTTGATGTGCCTACAATTGTAACAAACCCGAGACAGACATCACGGTTTCGAAGCGGACATTGTTTGTGAAAAGAAACACATGCTTACTGTAAGGTTTGTATGGTATCTGTTTCACGTCCCGTGCCCCCTCCGCGTATCGTCCAGTCCTATTGTCTTTCAGCGCGGGTCCCCATTCTGGTTTAGGACTGTTAGCATCAGCAACATGGCATCCATTGTTGAAAAATACATAACCAACAAACCACGTGGGTATCAGGAGAACTGGTGTTGCCACAATCAGCCACCAGATGGCGTCAGCCCACCAATCATATATTGCCGGGTCAGTCACGTGCTTGGCCTCGTATTGGATGCTTTTGAATACAATAACACCCTGTAGAAAAAAGCAAATTAAATAAAACGATATGTATTAATGGTAAACTCCTATAAACAACCTATTTTGATTACCAGGTAAAATCAATCGTTTTCATGTACAAATTGCATTAATTTGTGTTAATGGCGTCACGTATTTTGACGTCGACACCAAAAAAGCAAATTAAGAAAGATTATTGTAGTTTAGAGTGATAAAAAATTATCAAAATACGAAACGATTTTTTTTTCAGATATGTATAAATATTAGTTGATAATGATAGGCAATAAATCATACGAATTGAATTTAATAGTACACATATCCCAATGAGCCATGCAGTAATTTGGTTTATATGCTGTGGACACAAAAATGTATTCACTTTTTATTTTTGTATAGATTCACTTTCTTTGTAAATAGTTATATTCACACACGTATTCAATGTTAGGCCAATGCAGCTTCAGTTATATCACATACGTTTTAAGTACAATGACTATGCAACTAGGCACAATGTAGTAATAAAAAATATTTCTGCTTATTGGCAAGTTTGATAAAAATCTTGCGGGAAGGCAACACTTTGTAATATAAAAATCTGCTTATTTGCAAAAAAATGATAAAAATTTGACAGGGAAGGCACCACTCAACTGAAAAGGCCAAGCGCAGGAAAAAATAAACAAGTTTAAACAACTCATTCTGCAATATACAAGTAATATGCCATAATAAATACTAGAAAAAAGAAACAACACATTTTACATTCAATTTGGTGATTTGTATTGCACTTACCAGTAGACATAATGGTGTCACAAGTAGCCACATTGGAGCAAAGTAGAAGTAATATGTAATATTGGTGAACAACCGCAACAGTGACGTATTGCCCAACATCATCATAATGTCGCTTTTAAATCGAACTATTCCTGAAAATAGTAACAGAAAGGTCAACCACGTGACCAATATCGCGAGAAGTGTGCACTGGGTGCCCGAATGTAGCACCGAAGCAACATGAGACTTTTAGCCGAGACATTCCGTGGGGTGTCAGAGAAGATTCCCCCTAGTGACCATTAGTACCTTAAACACCTCAGGCGCGTTTTGAGGCCACACTAACAAATAAGAAAATTAATATCCGAGTCTTATGTGCACTCCAAAAAAGTGAAGACATTTGTATTATCCGTTTCTTGCAAGACTATATATACGTAGTTATATACTGGTGTATATTTGATTTCATTAACCCATTAAATATGCATTTAAAATAATAGCAGCCTCAGCTGACCTACAACTTAAGTTTTGCATGGAATTGGGAACAGAAAGTTTTTAAATCGTCTTATGAGCCAGGTCGTCTTATATGCGAGTAGTTATCATACTTACCATAGATATACACAATTGATACCACTTCAAAGAATCCAACAAAGAGTAATGGAAACCCACCAGTAGCATTATCAACTAAATCTAGCAGGTGGAATCCACACTGAAACAATAAGGTGAGAATATTACAAACGCAGTTTAATAATTTATTATATTGTTCCTTTTTATGTTCATTGTATTCAAGACATATTTTTAATAACTAGATTAAGACTAGCATTCTTTTATTATTTATAAGCAAGTATAGAATTACTTTTTAACTCTTTTGTCGGTTTAAAGCTAGATTTTTATTTTAATATAATATAATATGAATACATGTATAGTAACAATAATATATATATATACAGTGTTTAAATATATGTAGTTTTATTTTTGTACTTTTCTTGTGAATAATTTTACCAATCTCTTATAATTTTCTGTTAGAATGGTCACATAATAATGACTCTGTGATATAATATAATGTGATTGTATTTGTATATATGTGAATGAGACTTAAATAAATAAAGAATATATACGCATTCTCCATAGCTCGTACCCCATATCGCTGGCTAAGAAAGAGAAGGGCGTAATAAACAAAAACGGATGTTTGGGAAAAAAACAAGAAAATTCTGTCTGAATTTACTCTTAAATACTTATGGTAAAACAAACTTTTACGACTTCATTTTGGTCAACATGACAAGTTCCGATTATCATGAAAAAAAAGTTATTAAATCTATTTTGTTAAATGATTCCAATAGCATGATCATAAACTGTAAACATGGTCATTTATCAAAAGTTATTCTTCGCATATACTATGGAACGCCATTTAACTACCTCTATGTATCTAAGAACACTGTTTGATAAAAAATATCTAAAAAAAAAAAAAAAAAAAAGGCCTGAAGAAGGCCTCGGCCGAAACGTAAATATAATAATAATTCTACACAATACGTGTTGTTGTTGAACAAATTCCCACTTATTATAAAAAATATCTAAAAGATACAAACCCCAGTCACCATTGGAAGACCAAGAATAAAACCAAGAAGACAATATCCTGCACGGAATAAAATAGTTTTTGATTTTGATTTGTTTATACTTGGGAAATCGTCCAGTACTCCTGTCAGAACGGTCTCAACTATGGAAAACTGAAAGTATAAATTACATGGCGTAGTAATGACCTTGTGAAATGTTCTCTCACATTCTAGTACATGTATACACTGAATATATACATGATAAAAATAAATGACGTGTTACACTTTACCAGTAAAATATAAAAGAAGTTTAATTTTACACGATGCAAAATTACACGGTTGGTGACTTGAAACGTGGGCATTGTACCGAGATTGTTGTTTTTTCAACAAAGTGTCGATTCGACCAAGAAAATCGTCATATAGTTGGATGATTTTTTTATCTTATGTATGTTGTGAGGCCTCAAATCAATGCAGATCTGTCTGCTTTAGTTTGACAAAAATACTGGCAATTGATTGGAACTACTTTTACGCGGTCATGTTGGAACTACTTTCTTAAAAGCCCATTTGCGATTCGAATGTAAATATGGAAGACTTTCCATTGAAAGACAATGGTCTATTACTTTAACTTTTTTCCAAACAACTTACCTGTGAACTGAAGCCGAGCATCATCATCATCAGAAAGAAAAGGACAGCCCATACTGGTGCTCCGGGCATTTCTGCTAGGGCTTCTGGATAGGCTATGAATGCTAGACCAGGACCTGTAAACAATTCCGTACGAAACATTCTTAAATATGAAGCGCAAATTCCTGGAATGTATCGGTCATTGTCGTTCAAAGGTTAGGTAATACACGTTGATTCAAATATAAGTAAAGGAGTGTTTAAGCTGCCATTCCTTAACGACTACAATATCACGGTACACAATCACATGGTCTATGTGGTCGTATTTGGGTATTGCGCCCAGTAAAATGTCATAAAAAACAGCGACTTAAGAATTTTGATGCATATTTGTGAAATGAATTGTGTATTTTGCAAAACCAGAACAATGGTCTGAAAACTTCTCTTTTCTTTTTCTCATCAGCCACACCATAGTAATAATAATAATAATAATTATAATAACGCCTTTATTTTCAGTGGATAACATAATTGGTAAACCAATTTTCATTATGGTCCACAGAGAATAGTAAATTATGACTTACCTCCCTTTGCTACTACATCAACCGATACACCTTTCCTATGCGCCATAAATCCAAGGGAAGCAAATATCACAAAACCAGCGTAGAAACTTGTCAGACAGTTAATAATGGGTACAAGAAAGGTATCCCTGTGAATAGAAAATGTTAGTCAACATACGTGTTAATCAATTCCGCGTCAAAATTGAGATAATTATGAAAGTTCGGTGTACATGTGTTTCATTCACGCAAAGTCGTCATACGTTATTTGAGTAAATGGGAAGAAATGTACGAAACCTTGGAGTGTCTATGACATTATAACCACAGACAAAAACGTGCTGTAACTGTAATTGTACACAAGACTGAATATTCATAGAATGAACCATTTTCTCATTTAATAGCATTAGTTAGTACTTAGATTTTCTAGTGTTAATTTCAATATACAATGTTGTGAAATAATTGTCTTACCTTAATAGGTTATTATCGAATTTATTGAAACTGGCCATTGCAATCAGACCACCCGAGCACGCGCTGAGTGAATAAAATATCTGAACAGCTGCATCAGACCATACCTGAAAACAAAAGAGATACTTAGAAAAATCGACACCAGGTATTCACTGGTACATATCGCTGGCTAAGAATGAGAAGGTCGTAACTACTTCCTACGACCTTATAAGACTGATACATATTTGACATCTGCATTACAAGGCGCTTCTGATCAGCCTATTTGCATGAAAATTGGAACTTGTCATATTGACCAAAATGAAGCTGAAATGGATCGTTTTACCAAAAGTAAAGAGTAAATTGCAGACAGGTTTTTCTTGTTTTCTCAAAATATCGATTTTGTACTTACGACCTTCTCATTCTAAGTCATCGATATGCACATTCCGAAGGTTGTTACTTTTTATAGACCATATCAACAGTCAAAGATGTATGCGCTTCAAAGCGTGTTGCTTGTTGGTTGTCACATTCGTTGCAAAGGTTGTTCGTTTTAAGAGAGTGTACTAGGGCAAAACTAAACGTCTTTCCAAAATGATCCTTTCATTTATATTATTTTTCCAGGACAAATGAAAGTTTGAAATCTATGATAATGAAGACATATTTAATTTACAAATGATGCATTCATATACATGTAAATACTGGCTCTATATACAATAACATGACTATAATTATGATGACGTGATCCTTTCATAGCTTTTATAGCTGACACTAGTCACTAGTCACTGACGCTAAAAGTAGTTGACTTCAGCATTTTGATAGCTGGGATTTGGTGTATGACAGCTGCTGAAACTTAGACTCTCAGCAGTTAAAAAAGGTATGAGGCAATCAGACAGGGAAGGAAGCACTCAACCTAACCAGCCGAGAAACACCACAACACAACTACATAGAGCAATGGCCACACATAAGCCAAAGAAACAATAAAAAAATTCAAGTCCCCGCCGAAAAAATGCAGGATGACCCAAGTTCATTTCCTCGTTGAGTTGTTTGTATGCTCGGCATGGATGTGTCGTGTAATTGTTGTCTGTACTGTGTTCATGTTTTCTGTGCGGCATTGTTTAATTTTAGTGCTACCTTCCGTGATCAATTTTCGTTATCTTTTATTAAAATTGACACACACGTACCGAAGCATCTGCTAGTTTACTTAAATCCGGTGTTAGGTAAAACTTGATACCATCCATATGACCTTCCAATGTAGCACCACGTATAAGTAAGGCTGTCAGTAGAATATAAGGGAACACTGCGGTAACATACACTACCTGAAATAATGTAGGTATTATGTTACGTAAATTACATGTTTTTATTGTATAGCTATAAGTATTCAAGTGTTGATTATCAGAAACGTGCTGTAACGTAAACGACATAAAGTTTATTTCGGGTTAAGTAATGTAAAACTACAGTCATTACATTTAAACTTATAAATATAACACTTATAAGTCACGTAAAAACAGAGGTAACGGAAGTTACATGCTATTTAGTTATAATCGTGTTATATAAGCATAATTAAGGAATTAAATTAAGATTAAAATGATTAACGTTAACTACAGTAAGGCAATTCTAGTTACGAAGCTTTCCCAATGATGTAATGCCTTTGGTGAGTACAAGGAATACTAAGTAACGTAAAATACGTAATACAATTCTAGTTACGAACCTTTCCCAATGATTTGATTCCTTTGGTGAATACAAGGAATACTAAGTAACGTAAACTACATTAATACAATTCTTGTTACGAACTCTTCCCAATGATTTGATGCCTTTGGTAAGTACAAGGATTACTAAGTAACATAAGATACAGTAATATTGGTACAATTCTTGTTACGAACCTTTCCCGGTGTGTTGATGCCTTTTGTGAGCACAAACATACTACGTAACGAAAACTACAGTAACAATTCTTGTTACGAACCTTTCCCAATGATATAATGCCTTTGGTAATTACACGGAATACTAAGTAACGTAAACTACAGTAATATAATTCTAGTTACGAACCTTTCCCAATGATTTGATGTCTTTTGTGAGCACAAAGAGTACTAAGTAACGTAAACTTCAGAAGTACAATTCATGTTACGAACCTTTCCCGGTGTGTTGATGTCTTTTGTGAGCACAAACATACTAAGTAGCGTAAAATACATTAATACAATTCTAGTTACGAACCCTTCCCAATGATTTGATTCCTTTGGTGAATACAAGGAATACTAAGTAACGTAAACTACATTAATACAATTACTGTTACGAACCTTTCCCAATGAGTTGATTCCTTTGGTGAGTACAAAGAATACTAAGTAACGTAAACTAAATTAATACAATTCTTGTTACGAACCCTTCCCAATGATTTGATGCCTTTAGTAAGCACAAACATACTAAGTAACGTAAACTACATTAATACAGTTCTTGTTACGAACCCTTCCGAATGATTTGATGCCTTTTGTAAGCCCAAACATACTAAGTAACGTAAACTACAGTAATAATTCAAGTTACGAACCTTTCCCAATGATTTAATGCCTTTTGTAAGTACAAGGAATACTAAGGTCCATGCTAACAGTAAACACAAAGTTAACTCCCAGCTGATGCCTCCTGTCTCCTCCAAACTGTCTGTCATATGTAACACTCGATTACTGAAAGAAAGTATCACATTTGACTAATGTGATTAAAATCTGTTCAGTTGAGTTACTGGGTATATCGAACCCCTGACGCAATGTGACTGCGACTAGGAATGAACAACATATTGTCTCAAAGATAGGCCAGTTATATAAGCGTGAATAACTGAATATGTTTAACCCATTAAAACTCGTTTTGAACTGGGTTGTCTCTCTAACATGTCCCAATCGGAAATACACCTCGAGGACAACAAGTGTGGCACTATAGGGCTGGTATATATATATAGCATAATTCACGACGGTTGGTTCATACTGAATTTATAAAATGGAAGTATTGCAATAATAACTAGTGTAATATGAGATTTATAAAATGGCGACATTACCCTACAATGACGTCAAACATGTGGAGACTATGTTATATAAGAACTTACTAGAAATATTCCTCGCTTGGGTTCTTAACATCACTTTGGTTGAATTCGTAGTTCACTAAAAACGAAGACACACACGATTGGTACTTGCACATCTGATATAAAGTTTTTTTTGTATTGTATTATTATAGTTTACCCTACTTCTTTGTCAAATCAAAAGCCAGGGATTTTCAAATTTTGGGACCACTTATTCATTTATTTTTGCAATGGGCATAATAACTAATTAGTAAATCTGTTTATTAGGACAATTTTTCTGATTCCAAATATGGAAAACTAGACCCACATACCCTCATAATTTTACTGTTATTCTATCAGCAATCATAAAAGCAATGTTGTGCAATTTCACTCTCATAATCCCATATGTGGACATGCTATTGTTTGCATACAAAGGGTCACTAAAAGTGGGCGGGTAAACTGTAAGCCGGTTATATATCACATATTAGAACTATAAACAATTAGTCCTGCGGTCGCTAGCGCTCCCTTGCACTAATTTGTTCATAAATCTAATATATGATCTATAACCTATACATATGCAATGGAAAGCAATAAAATTTTCTAATGACATTTATAATTATATTTTCAAAAATTTGTTTTATTGTACTAGAATCTCCATTAATGTGTATATATTCTGGTGACCATTCTTGCGCATTGCGCAGAGGATCCAAAGGTGGTAAAATGCAAGGAAAAGCATGAAAAAAATGAATTGATATATACAACTTTGGACAATGATAAAGTGAAGTGTGTGTGTGTTCCTTGAACAACGTCCACTTTTTAAGAAGGTGGTCGGATTATTGTAAGACAAGTTCTGTTTGGGTGGGGGGGGGGTAAACGTGGGCAGTATAATCTGACGTAAATATGAGTATGACGTGTCAAAATATCATTAAAAATGTCAAGAAATAAAAATAATACGACATTTGGATGGCTTAGAATTCTGTAATTTAGTCTTTACCTGTGGGAAAACACGTTTTTAAAACTGCATTTTGGTCAACATGACAATTTCAGATTTTTATGGGCTCATAAGAAGCGCATTGTGATGCTTATTCTAAATATGTATGAATCTTAAAAGGTCGTAAGTGGCACTTACGACCTTCTAATTCTAAGCCATCGATTTGTTCCCAACTTTTCGATCACTTCTCATAGTAAAGACGACAGTCATATTACAAATCACTTACAACAATCTAGACGTGTAGAGTTCCAGGGATCTGGGTCTGTTTTATTCATCGTAGTATCGCGACAATGACATGATGCCCACTCAGGATCACACGTGGTCCAAAGTAACTGACTGCGCATGCTCATGAAAAAGTAGTACACACAAACGGCGATGATGACGTTGTAGTATAAACTGATAAATGCGGAGACAATTATCATGGAATATCCGAGTCCTGAAATAGACCATTTCATTGGTTTAAATGTATCACATGGTGTGTACAAAGGTAGCATCCGATTGGTGGAACTATAAAACGTGATTAGTGTAATCGTGTTACGTGATTGGTGGAAAATGAACCACGTGACTGACCTATATATAGAACAAAAGTAGACAACACGTAGAAAAACACACCATTCTGAAAGTAAACATATTTTCTTTCTCACAAATGCAACAATAATGTTATGTATTTTGTTTTAAATTCTGGTCAGTAATGTTTTCTTTTCCTTCGAATTGTGTTTATGTGTAGCTTTTATTGATCGAACCAAGTTCCTCACGCATTTGGTGGCGTGGTCTTCAGAATGTGAGTGAGCCCATGATCTTTAAATAACTTACCTTTCATGGCAGGGTTAACAATCCATACTTTAACAGGTCCCAGACTGGCAAACTGACCGAAACATAACTCCAGATAGAATAATGGAAGTCCCATGATGACCAAACAGATGAAATAGGGGATGAGGAAGGCACCTGAAGATATATAAAAAAAATAGAAGGCAATGCACAATGTAAACACTACAACGGGTTGAACAGAAGTATGTTTTTTAGAAATGCATCCGTTCAACCGAATGCATGCACATTCAATTACATTTAACAAAACTCATTTCCGAAGAAATTAGATTGTGTAACAGGCTAAGACTATATTAGCCATACCTTTACCCACAAGTTGATTAGAGAAGGCAAATACAATATATTGGCTCTATTTCATGTATACAGAGTCAAACATCTGAGTATAGCGGATCATTGCGGGTGGTTACTGCTCAGAGCAATGTGGAGATGTTATATTCTTGGTCAGTTCTTATTTATGGTTAACCAATGTTGTTCACTACGAGCACTTGTATATACACGTGTACCATCCTAAAAGGGCTTTCACCAAAACGCCGAGTGAAAGAAATCAAGACCATGACGTTAAATAACACTGGCAACGGGTAGCTATAACATGACACAAAATTAAAGGCCTGCTTCTGATGCTTATATTCAGTTTAATATAAGTGTGTTTACGTCCTTTGGTGTTTTTTCATAACAGGGTTTGTGTGTACCAAGTATATTTCAGTGCTTAAGAACATTTTGGAACAGGCTATACAAACGGTCGACCAAATTGTTACAAATATCTTACCGCCGCCATTTCGGAAGCACAAATAAGGAAATCTCCAAACGTTTCCGAGACCGACAGCAAACCCAACGAGAGTTAATATAAACTCGACATGGTTCCCCCAACTGGCTCGCTTTCTTTCCTGCAAGTACAAAATTATGTTTGCAAAAGATACGGGAACCAAACTTCATGGCATAACCCATTCGGAACACTTGGTTAATTTACTTGCAGTTAAATATTTCCACCAAAGCCGAGATAAGAAGTTGATAAAAATGTTGCTATGTACATATTTTAATATCACAAAAAAGAATGTTTACAAGTCTAGAGGTTCATTAACAGGAACAAAATGCAGTGACATAAATGGGATCTACGGAAAAAGCACATGTCGTTCATTTGAGTGTATATTTATGTTTTGCGCAATGACTACAATTATAGTCTACAATAGAATTATCCACCCATGTCTTTCTATGATATACAACTTATTGATCAGTCCCTGGCTAGAAACGAAGGAATTTAGAAGTTATTGCAAGTGATATATATCTAGCAGTTTGTTATTACATGTCAATCGGTACGAAATCAATACGGTTAAACAATCGTTACAGTAAATTAGGGAGGGTTTACAACAGGTAAGAAGAAGCATGTTGGGTATTATCACTTCTACTCATACCATGATTACAAGTAAGGTCGGCGTATGAACATTTTGCACGAGGTAAGAAGAAGTATGGTAGGTGTCAACTCTTCTACGCATTCCATGATTACAAGTAAGGTCAGTGTATGAACAGTTTGCACGAGGTAAGAAGAAGTATGGTAGGTGTCAACCCTTCTACACATACCATGATTACAAGTAAGGTCAGTGTATGAACAGTTTGCACGAGGTAAGAAGAAGTATGGTAGGTGTCAACTCTTCTACGCATTCCATGGTTTCAAGTAAGGTCGGTGTATGAACAGTTTGCACGAGGTAAGAAGAAGTATGGTAGGTGTCAACTCTTCTACGCATTCCATGGTTTCAAGTAAGGTCGGTGTATGAACAGTTTGCACGAGGTAAGAAGAAGTGTGGTAGGTGTCAACCCTTCTACACATTCCATGATTACAAGTAAGGTCAGTGTATGAACAGTTTGCAAGAGATAAACAGAAGCATGGCGGGTAACATCACTTACACATTTCATGGCTTCAAGAAAGTTCGGTGTTGGGATTGTTCGCAAGAGGTAAATAGGAGCATGGCGGGTAACAACACTTATACCCATACTATGGTTTCAAGTTAGGTCGGTGTTGGGATTGTTCGCAAGAGGTAAATAGGAGCATGGCGGGTAACACCACGTATACCCATAGCATGGTTGCAAGTAAGGTCGGTGTTGGGATTGTTCGCAAGAGGTTGATAATGTTATGAGCATGACGGGTCACACCATTCATACGCATTGTATGGTATCAAGTAAGGTCGGTGTAGGGATTTTTGTTTGCAAGAGGTAAATAGAAGCATGACGGGTAACAACACTTAAACGCAGTCCATGATTACATGTAAGGTCGGTGTATGGACAGTTTGCAAGAGGTCAATAGGCGTATGAAGGGAAACAACACTTATACGCATTCCATAGACACAGGTGCTAACAAAAAGTGTACACTTACGAAAATAATGTTCACTTTATCAATGGAGTCGCAGGGCGTATCGGAGTATAATTATGTAAACAGAGACTTGAATTTTAACTTTTAAAGTGCAGGTCGTTATATAAATATGTGATCAATATCGGTCGAAATTGATTCATCTTAGATATGTAGTCTAAAAATAGTTAACATCAAATAAAAGTCTTATTGAAACTGTACTTTAACTCGTTCCCCGTTTCCTATTAGCTTATGGTATTCAGCAGTAGGTGGCAATGCATCACTGGTAAGTACATGTATGGGTTTGGAACTCTAGTTGGTATTTATAAACAAGTGTTCAAGATGTGCCAACGAGTACTGCATCATTTCACAAGCCCCCCCCCCCCCCGTCACAGCTGACATTACAATGATTCTAAAGAACATTACAATGGATTCAGTTGGTTAAAACTAGTTGTTCAAATAGGCAAAGTACAGTAAAAACATGCAGAGCCCCATCTGTAGAAAAACAAGCACTCTTTAACAAAATGTTGGGTTTGTTAAAAAAGTTACCGTTTACTTTCACTTCTACATCTGAAGGGTGGTAATCGATATTGAAGGAAAGGGACAACCACTAAGATCACATAAACCATTGGTCAGTAACAGGCTATATGATTGGCTATCCTTATTCTCCAATAGATAATATCAATATTGAATACTACCAAATGGCAGCAACCAATCTTAAAGTTTCGAAACGGGTGTTTGCCAACATAGGTTACACAGAATTTCTTTATTAAATTACCAGAATTAGCAATTTGTCCCCATGGACAGACCAAATCTGATGTGCACATTGTACACTAGAGCATGTTGTTCTTTTAAAGGATGTTGCTTTAACGGATCCTTCGAAAGAATGTAACTTATCCGACAAGGTTATTTGCTTATTTTATTAGCAACAATACAATTGACCTAAAATGACTGTTTGAAAAACGAATTGATACTGTCCTTTATAGCGTCGTCAAACTTGTGGGAGTGTTAACAAATAAACGAAAGCATGCCTTTATTTCGTGACAACTCTCGTATGCGGAAGTTTTGATAAACGATAAACACATGAGATAAGTAAAATTAGGGTGACTTTCTCAACCACAAACACAACTGCACTTTGGCGACACTAAACTTAAACATATACATTGCATAGTGTAAGTGTATGTTCTTTGAATTGCGTAACCAAAGTTAAATATTGGAATCATTATGCAATAAGGATGCGTCTAAAAATTCATAATTGAAATATGTAATTATGAGTATTACGTAACGTGCAAGTTTCTGGAACATTGTCTCTCTTGATGCCAACTCCAAAACGGAATTAAACGAGCACTAATTGCTCGTATTACAAGTAGTTTAGCATTCAAACTGCTGGGTGACGCCATGGCTATTTACTATGCAATAACAAGTACTGACTTTTATTAATGAATGCTTATTAGTATATAGTTGACAATAGACGACAAAATATAGTTCTAAACTCCGAAGAAGAGTGAACCGGCTGGGTGTTATCTGACATGATAACCAATACGGACATTGAGCCAAGGACTAAACAAGCGTATTGGGGCTTTATAGGTCTGACGCAAGAGCATGGTGTTAATAATGTTATACTGTATAAGCAAAGGAATACTTGCCATTAAACAAAACCTAACCCATCTATGACGCCAAAAAAGTGCAAATATAAACATTGTACTTTAATTTAAATCTAAGATGAAATGTCGGTTATCTATGACATTTTTTCTTTGATGTAAACATTTAATTAATCTGTTTTCAAGTTTTATTTTCAAAGGAGGTATCTGAACATGTTTGAAATATATAGTTTAAATTTCATCTGCCTTGATTTAACATTGTGTTCAAGCATCGCTAATTAGTTTACCCCCAATGCGTATTTTGGGCAATGTCAGTTGATATTGTGACTTGTTGTGTCGTAGTATCGGAGGGAATTACTTTATTTTCCTTTTTTCATTCTTTTAGAATACAAACCCTTATAATGAGCATCGATATGACGAGCACCTGACATATGTCGAGCAAATTTCGAAGTCACAGCGATTTTGCAATATATACTGTCATATGAAAATGTATGAAAAACTACAAACTTGTAAATCAGTTAAGAAATATCATTTATTACCTTCAGACAAAGTTTTTACATGCTGTAGCTGATAATAAATTACGATAAAAAAATGTCAATGAACAGGATATCATGTTTATATACAGATGTATTCATATGCAAATGTGACAACCAGCTAGCTTTTTATTTACTGCATACTAGTTTAATCATGGTCGATTGTCAAACAAGTTTATCCCAACTTATATTAATCAATCTCGACACGGCACCTCACTCGATGAGGACTTTGTATTGATGAATGGCAGGCTTAATTGTTTGCTCACTTTTGGACACTTTGCAAATGAATAGGTAATCTTCCCATGTCTATGATGACAAACTAAATGTGCACATCCACTGAGGCCTATGTACATGCGTAATCAAACATGCCCTGAAAAAAACATTTTTCAATTTCCGTTCTATACCTACAGTTTATTTACCTCTTATCAGAGACCTCTTTACGCATATTTGTATATTTTGTATATTTTGGTCCCAAATTTGTAATCCATGTCTCAAATAAAGCCGCTGTACTGATAAAATACTATTGTTCCTAAACAACAAAATATATTTCAGATATCTTATACCCCTAGCTTGAAAAAGGTAAATATAAGACATGCGAACATTAACAAAGAGAAAATGGTCAATATCTACGCGTTCAATTTATCAACAAGGCAAACGCATGTTAAATACTTTATTACAAAACTACACAATACAAGTCGAAACGTCTTCAGCGTAGTTCGTGCTTTAAAAGTTTGTTTTTTTTCAATATAATTTATGGGGTTGATTTTGAAACACATTTGTCGACACCTGCAGATATTATTTTATTCATTAGTCTTATTATTCATTATTATATACGGTTTCCTTGGCAAATAAGTGTGGATGACGCAAGAAGGCCCTGGCAAATTCGGAGATTAAATGGACGCTTGGCTCTTAGGCTGTCGATGCGTGTTACCTTGCTTCGTCTGGACAAACACTGTTTGAAGCTGAACCCATACATGTACCACACACATAACAGGGAAATTCAAAGGTAAATGCCTGGATATATCCACCAATCGTTATAACATGTTGTGTAATGGTTCCCTATCTCGAGATTCAAGGCTATTGTTCCTTAATATTCGGTAGGACGGGAAAAATTAACAAAACATATTCGTGAATGTGAAAGAGCCAACTGTGTTGTCCCCATTGTGAATTCGCCTCTAAAACTAAGACTTAGACTTTATAATACCAAATGTTCTATTTGGTCTTGTGTTCTTATTTGTGTAACGCTTTGGATATTAATTTGTATACAAGTTCAGTTGGTAACAACACATAATAAGACAAAATTATTTAACATGGTTCAATTCGGTAGCAAATAAAAAGCAGCGATCATAAATAATGTAAATTCTAAATTTAAGTCTCAATTTTAGACTTACGACGTTGGTGAATAAGGCCCCAGCAACGATAGAAAATTGGTGTCCCTTTAGATACTCCATAAGACCATAAAATTATTCGATGCCGCCAGGAGGCGGCATCGAGTATGAAAGGGTGCAAGCAGATGTCCCAGGAGGATACAAGATTTGATTGGTTATAACGCTGTTGGACTCGCCCGTCAGGGGTAAAATAGGATGATAAATGTTCGGTAGGTACTAAAGTCCAAGTCCCAGGAGGATACAAGATTTGATTGGTTATAACGCTGTTGGACTCGCCCGTCAGGGGTAAAATAGGATGATAAATGTTCGGTAGGTACTAAAGTCCAAATCAGTTCGGAACGGGTGTTTATATAACGGCTACATATGTTGCAATTTGCGGGTCTTAGCAGGGGCTATTAAAAAGTAAAAAAAAACTATTTGCGCGGAGCGGCGATTTTCCTTTCGAACTTTTATGGAACATGTTAAATACTTTCATGTCTGTCAGATATTTTTTAGTTATGATTTTCGATTTTTTCCAGTTCTTAGGTTTTGTCTTAATCTAAATTTGATAAATGCAAGTGTTTTTTTAATCTCTATGTTTCTTTATTTATGTATGTCAGAATAGTTTGTTTTGCCAAAAATTAAACGGGTAAATATAGCTTGCCAACATTGAACTGACACTTCTTATTTACAAAATATTCATATGCGCTCCTATACTCCTGCCAAATGGAACTAGTTCTATGCATATTTTAAACTATGTTGAACGTATTAATTCGCAATAAATTTACTTATCAAGCTCACAAACCACGAAATAACAATGTCCTTTAGTGTCAGTTTCACGTTGTCAGGCTATACCACGTTATTGGAATACACTTTGTTATTTTATGAAACATGCTAAATGCCATCTGTGAAGCATTAATCAATATTATAATGGTGCTCATATTTCTAAAACATGTTATGTTCATTTGAATAAATATTTCAATAGAAAATAGAATGTTTTCATGTTTTCTATTCTTTCCTGGTGTTTCACTGCCTTCAAGTTTTTAACCAGGTTTTCCAAAGGAAAACTCTGGTTATTAGATTGCTGAATGTCGGCGGGCCTTAACAATTTCTTCTGTGCACAACTCCTCCTACATTTCTTCATAGATTTCAACCAAACTTTCAGAGAATGATTGTCATCATGTGACCTGGTGCATATTATCAGGGTTTTATGATTCAACCAATTTTGACGGAGTTATGGCCCTTGAAACAGAAAAAATTGGCCGCTTTCCTTATGTCGCACGGTACTCAAAGTACACGACATAGAGTCATGAAACCTTCACAGAAATGGTCAGGATGTTTTCTCTACACCTGGGGTTTCACTCCCCTTTCAGTTTAGTACATCCAGAGTTATTAGCCATTGAAATGGTGTAAAATAGCCATTTTTGACTTGTTTCACATGCTACTCAAAAAGTATTTGACCTAGGATCATGAAACCTTTATAGAAATGTTTGACAGCATGTACTCTAGTGCACCTGGGGTTTCACTCCCCTTTCAATTTAGTACAACCAGAGTTATTGCCCTTGAATTAGTGAAAAATACCCATTTTCAGCAATCTTAAGTTTTTGCAGCGTACACTCAACACATGAGAATAACTTCCCTTGTGCATCACACATCACGCCGGAATTTTAGTTTGTTTACAAGTTTCTACCAATACCTTTTACTAAATAAAAAGATTTACTTAAAAAGAACTAGCGGCATCTTTGATGCCCAGCATCAACATTTCACTTGTAATTCTATAGGTATAGGTTCGACTCAATAATTACTACATCAGTTGAACTATCCTCTATACGAAAGGTCGTAAGTGCCACTTACGACCTTTTTAAGATTCATACATATTCAGAATAAGCATCACAAGGCGCTTCTTATGAGCCCATTTTTATAAAAATCTGAAATTGTCATGTTGACCAAAATGAAGTTGTAAAAGTTTGTTTTACCATAAGTATAGATTAAATGTCAGACAGTTTTTCCGTGTTTTCTCAAAATATCAATTTGGTAGTTACGACCTTCTAATTCTAAGCCATCGAATAGCTAATCATCGTTCAATGAGTATGTCAACCCATAACCCGTCAATTACGTTGGCCTTACATACCGGTCTATTGCTAAGTGTTAATACTAGTTATTTATTGACTAACACCCACAGTTCAAACAGTTTTAATTCATTAACTATGTCCACGTTCAAGATAAAATATGAAGTATATGATAAACACTATTAAAACTTGGACATTTTTGCCAATGCATTTATCGCCATGGATAAGGGTTCCATTTATCGGCGTGGATACGGCTAAAAGCCATGCGATTTTCGTGTTTGTTCATTATTCGAATTCATGAATATTAGTTTGAAGAGATAATCTAGTACAGCTATTGAAATTTCAGATAGCTGCCTGTTAGACTCAAATGTCCAACAGTTGTTTATTTACGTGTATTGGACCTTGTAAATAGTGTTGAAATATTTCGTCATACCTAATACCCAAGTAGATTAATATGCTCTTTGGACTTTGGTAGCCAATAATTTCTAAATGGTTGATCCAATGGAAAAAATCTGCCAATTTGTTTAAGTTAGGTTGGGTTTCAAAACTGCAGTTGTTCATTATAGATTGTTTTTCAGTTTCAGCCAATTTGTCTTATGTAACTCCTATTGTTGCCAAAAATCACATATTTTCAGTACCAGGCAATGTGTCTTATAGTGGAGCTTTATAATAATAATGATTGCGATTTGCTAAACTATGCTAAAGCATTGGGTGTGTTCACCCAAGTGTAAGCAAAGGGTAGCATCATAGGCAGGCTAATGCGTGTTTGCTTTTAGAACGTATTATTTATAAATTTTAAATGTGGGTTGCCATGGCCTAGAGGTAGGGCCCACGCTTTGGGATCCAGAGGTTCCGGGTTCAACCCCGGTCTGGACCAATGTGTAAATTGGTCCTCTGAGGGCAGTGCCTATTCCTGGCTGCCACACCCACAGGAGAGAAAAAGTCTCCACTGGGAGACAAGAGTGTAGAATTCCATAGGTAGCCCAATGAAATGTCAAAAGGGTGCTTGGGCGGTTTAACAGCTGAAAAGAGTCCTAAAACATTGTTAACTTAACTAATGCAAAGTGAACAAGCGGCACTGTATTAGCGTTGTCTAGTACTATTAAGATACGATTATGTCGGTTGAAAAAAGCCTCAGTTTATGTCGTGATTCATTTTATTTATTTATCAAAGTATGCGTGTTGCTATAGCAAAGTTTAAGATGGGTTCCTGGGCATCTACGTTTAAGATCATTGGGTCGTTAAGCCATGGTGTTAAATGAATGTAAATATCGATGACTTATCTTCAAAGTATGTAATTTACAGATACGCGTATGTTTTTTTTTAATCAGCGCACAAGGTCTTCCCAACACATTGTTTGTGAAGAGCTTAATAGTTACACTAGTTAAGGTTGCGGTTCCATACCTCCAGTCTGTTGTGGTTTTTATTTAAGATGCAAGGGGCGTCTCGAAAGTTCCAGGAAAAGTGTTTTTTTGTAAGACATACCCTCATGCGTTTGATTCATGGCACAATATGTATCATGATTTTTTAATGCAAAGTTTGAAATAAATTGAACATACGATAAACATTAAATACCACTTAACTTTCCAGGAGCTATTGAAACGCCCCTCGTATATATCGTAGTTTTGCTTGGATAGTGCATTATTGTCCCATTGACAGGGTTCCCACGGTCAGTGAAAAGTCAGGGAATTTTGGAATTAGTCAGGGAAATCTGGGAATTGGGCAAAAGTCAGGGAATTTTTTATTATAGCTGTCAATATGTGTCAATTCCTGTGAATGAAATACCAAAGACATAAAAAAAAATCCGCGCTCGCTTTGCTGGCTCGGGACAATTCTAAATTATAATAAGTTAATGTCAATTGTCAGTCTTGAATCTGTTGCATTTACCAATCTTTTGTTCCATAAGCATGTATAGCTTCCTTTTCTCTATTTTGACTGTTCTATTTTAATAAAAAAGAAAAGATGTTTTGGTGCACGATCGCTCTAAAAAGTCAGGGAAAACCGCTCTTTGATTAAGTGAAAAGTCAGGGAAAAGTCAGGTAATTTTGTGTGAGAATATTTGTGGGAACCCTGATTGAGGAAAAACTCATCGAAGTAACTACTAGTATTACAGCAATGTGACCAGTTTCCCAGGTTTCAACCAGAGCCATACAAGAAAACTCCTTATATGTACGTATACAGTGCTTTCTTTTGGCTATTGTGGGACAAAATCTCGAAGTTTTCCAAATAAATCAGAATTTCTTTTTCCAATTTCTTTGACAACAGCGCATCTATAAAAATTATCTGACGATTTTGCATCTCTGACTAAATGTAAGAGGTTCATGTGCTTAATATCTGAAGCGAGGTTTGGTGTAGGCGCAAAAACAGTTGCTTTTGTCTATTAACGGATGAATCTTTAGTTTATATGTATTTCGAACCAAGCACGGTTGGATTCAAAGATTACCAGGCTTTCAATTGAGTGACACACCTTCACGCTAGGCCTAAACATAAATAGTATTTTATCTCCACGTAATTGACACATTTTCCATTCATGATTCATATATGTATGATTATAAACAAATTCCGACAGTTGTCGAAATCATTCATTGTTTACACAAACTTGTAATTCATGGCGCGTGTTGATAACAATAACGTTAAAAAACTGATTATAATGTTTACGTATGTGCAATGTTCTTGTAAACATTTGTTTTGCAGTCTCAATGCTGCCAAATAATCTTCAGCTCCTTATTTACCACAAAATACTGTTTGGCTGTAAATAATGGATTGAGGAAGCATGAAAGAAACAAACTCCATTGAGACAAAAAAATCGAGGATCTCTAGAAATATACGTTGAATGTTGCATCATTTCAAACAGATGTTTACAATTATGTTGTCCTCGAATGCTACAAAGCAAAATGCATTTTATCAATGAGAAAAAGCTTTTTGCTTGTAACATGATTGTATGTAGGATGACGTCCTTATGACGTTTGGTGGCAGAATTGTGGTCAAAGATACTTTAAGTGCATTGCCTTTAGTTTACCAAACAAAGATTTATTTGGATTTAATATTTTGTTTCATGTTTGTAATGTGCCAATTTCTTCTACTTTATCTGAATATTCGACAGCAATATGGGTCTCAAAGCTGAACATTAAGATATCAGAGTATTTTCCAATAAATTTTTGATCATCCCTCTTATAAGGCAGCAATCAATTAATGTTAATCAGTATATCCAATAACGATTTGATTAATCAACTTAATAAAAAAATCAATCAATTAAGCAAAACGCTCATCAATCAATCAATGAAGTAAGCAATGAATTCATAAAACAACAAATCAAACAAATGTATTAAATCTTATGTATAACTCTAACGCGGTATTGGGACCTGTGCCACTTAAAGTAAACAGGCAGATCAGGTAAAACAACATATAAGGATATTGGAAAAGGGATTATCTTTTTCAATGTGTATAGCTTGGCTATTGTGACCTGAGCCTGAGCTTTATGCTAGAATATATTACAAGATTTTTGCTTTGATTATATCAATTTCCGCCTGCAAATCGTGCAATATCGGTATTTCAGATTTGTGTTTGTATTACATCTTGAGCGTCTTCGTGATACTCCCCTATTATGAAAACATACACTCGGTGTTGTAAACGTAGACAATATATCGACTGTTAAATTATGCTAATCAATAGGTCAGGCTCATCTCAATGTGACCAAGCTTTACCGTTATTTTAATTTACTTGGTGAATAGAAGTGAGCAGGTAAAATACACTTCCGCTCTCCCTAAATCGATGTAATGGTCAGTGATTTCTGTTTATATTGACATTGCAGAATATCGCGATAGACTTATATGTCCTGTAAATATGTTTATAGTATTGTTATGGGCTGGTGGCCGATATCAAATAAAAGAATTGTCATTGTCATTGTCATTGTATTAAATCAATTAAGCAACAAGGCAGAGCAATAAATCAATAAATAAGTTATAAAACAATCAATTATATAATGAATAGATAAATCAGGGATGTCATCATACTAAGACAGAACAGATCCTGGATAAATCAATAAAAAAATCAAGCATAATTAAATTAATTAAGCAATAAATCAAAGCAAAATAGTAATATATAAAAAGAATCAATAAATAAGTCAAGCACAAATAAATTGATTAAGCGTTATACTATCCACTATAATCATTTACTGAAATAATATTTTTGCATAAACTTATTCTCTTTTATGTTCTGTGCATAGCCGATATCATTACCAAAATATAAAAACATCGCAATAAAATTACCTCAACGTCCATATTTGCGATAAATCCAGTAAAACAATTTTGCAGTGATGTCTGTCTCAAACTTAGATAAATCTTGGACAATTTTAAATTATCTTCAAATGCACCATCTGCGCATGCGCGAGATTATCTTATAAGGTGAGTGACTTAATAGGTCACTTGTACTGATAAGCACTTGGTGTGGTTTGAAATTGACGTTCTCTGTAATGTATTAAATTAATCATCTGGATCTGGATCTAGATAAATACGTTGTAGGGCCTTTCGGCATATACACAACGGCCGAGATATTATTGGCAGTGTCTGGCAGGGGCAGACAATCAATGAAGAAACAGAAGTGAGATACAAGGAATCCGGGTGCGATACCCTAGCTCGTTTCGAATAGATTCCTTGGTTCTTTAACGTGCCCGGTGTAAAGCACCGATACACGCGAGACTACCCCTGGGTTACCAACCAGGATCATCTCTAGTTGGGTAGGAAACACTAAATATTGTTTCTGAAATGACCAAGTGTCCCGGCCGAGTATCGAACCCGGGACCTCTCGATCAGCAGTCTAGCGTCTTACCACTAGACCACCGTGCCACATCGTTTTAAAAGTTTTTTTAGGTACACACTCATGTACTTCCACAGATTTAATCTATGGAACTCGGAAACGGTATGACATAAAGCATAAATATCCTCGTATATTTAGGTGTTTGTCTTTACAAAATGTAGGATGGAGGTATCCCGTCCAATCACACACACCTACATCTTAGCATTTGCTACACGTTAACGCCCAAGTCCGTTCTGGACATCTGAGATTAGGCCCTTTAAAAATAATTTTAAAAAGTGTTTATTTATTTATTATTTTTCTCGGCCTTTATACCTTCCTTCGCTACAGAACAACGTTGAATATTTATTTTATTGCATGACTAAGGCAATAAATTTTAAAGGTTTTGAATGTTTTGAGACAACCACACACTAAACATGTATTTAAACTCATCTAATTTCCTACCTATATCCTTTAATGCGACACACTTAGAAAAATAAATCAATTAAGCAACATGGCCGAGCAATTAATCAATAAATAAGTAATAAAACAATAAATTATATAATGAATAGATAAATCAAGGATTTCATCATACTACGACAGTACAGGTCCTGGATAAATCAATAAAAATATCAAGCATACATAAATTAATTAAGCAATAAATCAAAGCAAAATAATTAATATACAAAAACCATCAATCCATAAGACAATAAACATATGAAGCAATGAATAATTTAAGCACAAATAAATTGATTAAGCATTATGCTAGTATCCACAAACTAATCATTTATTGAAATAATGTTTCTGCATAAACTTTTTCTCTTAAACATTCTTAGCACCGCAGATTTCTTTACCAAAATATAAAAAAGACACAAATAAAATTACCTCAACGTCCATTTTTGCGATAAATCCAGTAAAATTATTTTTGCAGTGATGTGTGTCTCTAAGTTAGGTAAATATTGGGCAATTTTAAATTATCTTCAAATGCACCATCTGCGCATGCGCGAGATTATCTTGTAAGGTGAGTGACTTAATGGGTCACTTGTACTGATAAGCACTTGGGTTTGAAATTGACGTTCTCTGTAATGTATTTATCAACGTTTTAAAAGTTTGTTTAGGTACACAGTAGTCATGGACTTCCACAGAGTTAATCTATGGAACTCCAAAAAGGTATGACATAAAGCATAAATATCCTCGTACATTTAGGTGTTTGTCTTTACGAAATTTAGGATGGAGGTATCCCGTCCAATCACACACACCTACATCTTGCATTGGCTACAAGTTAACGCGCATCTGAGATTATGCCCTTTAAAAATAATTTTAAAAAGTGTTTATTTATTTATTATTTTTCTCGGCATTTATACCTTCCTTCGCTACAGAACAACGTTTATTATTTTATTTATATATATATTTATTTTATTGCATGACTAACGCAATACATTTTAAAGGTTTTGAATGTAATAAACCGACGTTACTCAGTATGCGATTATTTTTCTTCTGAATGAATTAGTCCAGATTCTTATATAGATGTATTAGTTCGGTCAAGCCAAATAATGCGATTTTAAGAGAACTTTTTTGATGATTTTTGCAATTGACCAACTGGAGTTGAGTCCCTTTAAAGCCTCGTCGCCACTATAGCGGTTACATCAAGTTTGACTTTTGAGACACCCACATACCACACATGTATTTAAACTCATCTAATTTCCTACCCATATTCTTTAATGCGACACACTTAGAAAAATTGAACCTTAATGATAGCTTGCATACGTTGAAAAGAAATTAATTTACCACCTTCTTCTCGACATTGTCACGTGGGATTACAACCATGGCTTTCGTGCATTCAGCCCGGTCAAATTCCGAACCCGTGTATCATACCACCAAAGCATCTCAAGCAAATATATGTTCAAAATGACTTGGTTAAGGACTTACTATTAAGCTTTAGACTATTTTCAAATATTAAAAAAATAGTTCGTCTTGAAATTTTAAGAAATTGGACAAATTGCCAAACGAAGATTAAAAGCTTCAAGGAGTCCGCTGTTCTACTTAATACATTAATGTCTCAAATGTTGGAAAATGTACAGTACTTAATGGATGATTTTGAATGATATCTTGTAACATTTCCCCTGATTAATCAGTCATTGACTTAGGCCTGAAATGTTTGTTAATGTAGTGTATATACGCGCATACGAGACGCTCTGTGTTATAAGACGGTGTGTGTTATGGAATGAATAATTGCTGTTTTGCAGTTACATTGCTATGAGCCGGATCGCTTTTAAAAGGTTTCCGAATATAGTTGAGTCATAACATGTGTGTTGTCCTGCAGCGCTTCTTACAAATATTACAACAGGGCATTTTAGGACTAAAACCAGTGACTAAAACAAAATAAGTACTTTAAATGTTTTTATTAATCACCAAATTACAGAATAAAACAAAAATGGAGTAAACATCTAAATGTGCTTGTTGATTTCCAGTCTTGGTGTTTGACGATCATTTTCCTACTACAGAAACTTCCTCCTCGGCACTACAATATAACCAAACATATATACAAACAAGAAAACATACATGCAAAGTTTCCAAATACCGCCGCAAAGTGACAAATGCAATCAAACATATATAACAAACTAGAAAAAATTGAAGCAAAGTATCCAAATACAGTCGCAGAATTGACAATACAAGCAAACCAACAAATTAACAAGAAAACATTGATGAAGAGTCTCAAAATACCCCACGAAATATTTACAATGTAATCAAATAAATAAAAGAAACTATCTAAAACAACCGCATGCATATGAATTAAATGGTACATATATAACTATGTAATATGAGGGATACGGGTTATTTATTATACTTGCCTCTTTTCACACACAGCCCTGAATTTGGCATCACAAGAGTCGTCAACCCAAGAAAATAAAATCGGTGCTGCGCTGTAAATGTCTGCACAATTGTACCTTGGATAATTTTTGTGGGGAAATCCGGAATGCCAGTTGGTATAATTGGCAGGTTGGTCATTATGGTACCAGGTCCATACGCCTTCAATAATTTCATCAGTCAATCCAATCCAATGACGTTCACCTGAATAACAAAATCAGAACACTACACGTCTACTGATTACTTTGAATAACATACGTAGTATTCTGTTCTATGTTACGGAGTTCTAAATCTAAATTGATGATGAATATTATTTTGAATATTCATTTGAATATACACGCCGAATGTAGCATTTGTCGAAATAGCCAATGATGTTACCAATGATGTTACCAATGATGTTACCAATGATGTTACCAATGACGTTGCCAATGACATGGACAATGACATGGTCAATGATACCTGCAACTCATCGTAGTCGGACGGGATGTGTCATGGCCAAAATTATACTTACTCCTTAATTGAGTGATCATACTGACAAGGAACGCATTTTCTGCAGCTGTTTCTATGGAGACAAGGTGTGCCGAGTGATGAGAGCATGTCCGCTGAAATATAATTAGAAAAAACTTCGTTATCTCGAGGACTCAGCGGGACACGCCAAATGCTCGATATAAACCAGGCGCTCGACCTATACTATGTTCATGACATGAAGTGAAAAACAGTTTGATATATTGTCGTAAGAATGAATATCGTCACCATTTATAATGTCCGCGCGCATTTTAAAATATGATACTAGTTTTACTTAAAAAAACGACGTACGAATTTCGGCATAATGTCACTGTTCTTTGGTACTTATCTAGATAGAGAGAGAATAGATCTTGTTTCGGGTTGACGTTAATCGTTACCTCATGTACAAGTATATGTTTGACATTTGAAGACCTGGGTTGAGCTAAATTTAGTTAAAAGTTATAAAGTTGGTTCTCCGTGGTTAAATTTCAATAGCTTTTTTCTGACCTCAGAAGACTGTAAAAATATCAGAGTAAACACCAGAGGGTTCTAGATACAGCAGTATTTTTTCACCTTTCTGACATGAAATGAAGATATAAAAGTAAGAAATTATCCTTGTGTATGAAAACTTATTTACGTATTTATATTGTAAAGTATAGCTCAAATAAAACTAGAAATGAATTAAACTTTTGAGAGCAGCCTTTTTACAACACTGCAAAGGTACTTACTTCTGCGTCTTTAAACGACTCATCTTGGTGAGTGAAAAAATAACAGGAATCCCTGAAGATGGTCCAGCCATCAGGGCAATTTGCGAAACATACATTAATGCCTGAAGTACATAAGAGCAAAGATTGTGTATTACAAAGAGTGGCAGGTAATCTAAATTTCATGAAATTACGCGACAGATTGAAAGGATCTGGTAAAATCAGGTTGAATAGCAGTTAATGATAAAAGAGAGGATTAACTTATTTAAAGTCCCATTATTGCTCCAACATTTTTTCCGATCATCCATTACATACAATCAATTATGGAACCACTAGGCTGTTCCTTAACCAATGACCAATTCTTGACGGCAGAATGTTAATTCTATCAGTCGAAATATTAGACCAAACATCGTTTTTAGCAAATTGTATGGTGAACAAAATACTCCTATTGCAAGAGTTGCTCCCCTTAGACTTTAAATCATGCATTTATTGTTTACAAATCGTCATTGTGACAACAAACCATCTACATGTAGATGTTTTATAACATTTACTTCAATCTTATGGTGTTTTCCACATTTGGTAATCAACTTAAGCGCTCATATCGCATCATTCTGCAGAGAGGTTACCAAGTTGTAGCTTATTCAAATAACAGTTTAAGACTATAGATAAAATGTGTACTCAGTACAGTACGTTATAACCTGTCTTGGCCATTTGAAGTACAACCTCTTTCTTTTTGCTCCATACATCAATTCATGAGTGATTGGTTGCAAGTTTAAGTACAATAACGAAAGTACAAAATATACACATGTTTTCATTAATATCCGTCATTAGTTTTGCAGCAATATCAATCGTCCGGGTATCAAATGAAAAACCCTCGTATACCAGTACAAGAAAATGTAGATGTAAGAGGAAAATGGTATCATTTGTGTACGAAGTATGGAACAATATTCTTAAAAGTGTGACTACATTGCTCAGTGTTCTGACAATATTAATGCCCAAGACGACAAACCTAACTTGGTCATTGGTCGTAGTTACCGGTGGAAACGAATTGCGGTCGACGTTTCAACCGTTTCTTATGGCATTGCCTTCAGAAAACTGTTTATATTTTTTACTTCTCAATGACTAGACGACGTAAAACTAAAATCTTACCGATATAAAACTGGAAGACAATGGGGAGCCACACCTTATATAAGATCTCCATTATGGTCGTCACGATAGGAAGGATCTACAACAATCAGGTTATATCTCTTATCAACATTATAATGAACCATGTTGTCTTTCAAATGACCTAGTTTGGGTTAATTAATAGAGATACGTATCACAGTAGAGTTAAAAACCTCCAAGCGGAAAGTCCGAACGGCATTATGCTTCCGAAATAAATATTTCCATGCTAATATTTACGTTAGAAATATGGCCGAGGAGTTCCGATTGACAAACCATGTCTTTCCTTTACGTTTTAAATAACGACTTCACTAGGAGGCTCATTTACAGTCATTTAATCTTAGTACGGCTTGCCTTTTAACCTAGGTCACGCCCCGGGGTTGATGTGCCTTACTTGGTCGACATTTTTGCATGGGTTTCTGTAGGAACTGCTCAGGATAGTTGTGTCGTGGTGTTTCTGATTTCTGTGCTCGGCTGGTTGGGTTGAGTGCTATCTTCCCTGTCGGATTTTCTCATAACTTTTTTAAATGTTGAAGGAATGTTCGTTATTATTGTACTTGGATAGGATAGACCAATGATCTGTGTACAAGTCTAATTATTGTATGCGTGCATTTTAGCATACTTACGAGTGAAGTTAACACTCCAATCCGTTAACACATCTGACCTTACGACTCGTAAAAACTAATTTAGAAACAAAAGTTGATTTATTAAAGCCACGTCGCCACTGATATGGTCACATCAAATATGACTTTCTAGAAACATACGACGTACAGCATATTTAAAAACCACCAGTTTCCTACCTATATCCTTTAATGCGACATACTTAGAAAATGAACCTTAAAGAGGCATTCCCTATAACTAGCATGTTTTTCTCTACTGTCACATCTAATGAGCTAAATATACAAAGCACTGTCATTTAACATAATTCGTCAAAAGAAAGTGCGCGCTAAGATGTCTCTATAATGTCAAAACTATGGTCAAATCACCAAAAAAAGTTTATGGCTTCCAGTGATTTATTATTATGTGGTCAAAGGGAAACAACTTGTGACTATTTTGGCTCGATACGGAATTATATTTTCATTTTTTTCTCGGTAATTGATTGGAGCTTTTTGTTGAAGATTTGAGGAGTTTAAGCAATAATGATTCTCATTTAATGTATAACATTGCTAAATCGATCTAAACAATCAATGTTTTAGGGAACGCCTCTTTAATGATACGTTGCACACAGGTAACAGTATCGTTGAAAAAGAAATAAAAATATTGAAAAAAAAATCAATTTCCTTTTTTTATTTCTTTTTCAACGATACTGTTATCTGTGACTTTGCATTCCTGAAACCTAAGTTTATTTACCACTCTGTATACTGGACCTTGTCACTTGGGATTACAACCTGGGCTTCAATCCGTACATTCAGCTCGATACCTTAGCTATGGTCGTATCATATCACCAATATAAAGTGCTTGCATATTTGACTTTATATTCATATTGATCGCATCATTACACAAGTAACGTCATCACTTTATTTAGCTTGATTGTCACATTTCTGTAGACGTCTTCATCAGATTTTTTTTATATTTTAGACTTCTATAATTACAAGAAAAACAAACAACAGTATAATTTATACCAATTCATTACCAACTTTATGTAGCACAAAATAAACGAGTACTGAAGTAAAGCAATATGTCTCTGCCTTTGTGTCCGATGATCATTTTCCTACTACAGAAACTTCCTCCTCGGCACTATAATATAACCAAACAAATAAACTAAGAAGAAAACATAGATGCAAAGTATCCAAGTGCCGCCACAAAGTGAAAAATGTAAGAAAACAAAAATCTTAACTAGTTGACAATGTTATATTCAAACATATAAACTAACGACAGACATTTATGAAAAAATCGAAACACCGCCAGCAAAATGACAATTGTAAACAAACCAGCAAACTTATATTTAGACGTTAATCAGCATTTTACACGGAAAATAATTGCCCTATATTAACTAAATGGTTCATGTACATGCATTACTGTATAAACCGTAAAGATGTTTCATTTTGAAGCTTGTCTGAAGGATATCTTGCACTGGATGAAAGAAAATTTGCTGAAACTTAACGCCGAAAAAACAGAGGTAATCTTGTTTGTACCGAAAAGGAATGCCAGTTCAGTCGACAATATCAATGTAAAAGTTGGTGATGCTGTGATCAGACCAACGTCGATGGTGAGAAACCTCGGGGCCATGTTGGATTCGCATTTGGACATGGACAAACATGTAAACTCTGTCTCAAGGTCGTGTTTCATGCAGATCCGACAAATAGGTCAAATCAGACAATACTTAACTGTTGATGCAACAAAATCCCTGATCAATTCTTTAGTAACATCGAGACTGGATTACTGCAATTCATTACTATGTGGCACCCCGAAAATCATTCTGAATAAACTACAAATTATTCAAAATACAGCTGCCCGCCTCATCACACGGACACCGCGTTACAATCACATCACTCCTGTGCTGAAGGATCTTCACTGGCTACCTGTACAGTACAGGGTAGAGTACAAGGTCTTGACTCATGTTTTCAAAGCACTACATGGAAAATCGCCTGGCTACATCAGAAGTATGTTGGAAGTATACACTCCGCAAAGACAGCTAATGTCTCAAAATGATTCTGTTCTTCTAGTTGTGCCTAGGACGAGGACTGTGACTTACGGTGACCGATGTTTCACAGCTGCTGCACCCAAACTCTGGAATGCACTGCCAACAGCGCTCAGAGACAGTAAAACACTACCGTCCTTCAAGAAAGCGCTGAAAACGCACTATTTTAATAGAGCTTATTCATGCTGACTGTGTGTATGTTCCCATTAACTTGGCGCCCTATCATTGGGCCCAACGACCCACATGTTCCCAGGACTATATATAAGCCCCATCCACCTATTGGTAGATCCCTACTATTAAGTTTAGTATTGCCCCGTCTACTGGGTTAAGTAGAGCCCCGCCTACTGGGTTAAGTAGAGCTCCGTCAACTGTCTTCAATAGATCCCTACTACTAGGTTTAGTAGGGCCCCGTCTACTGGGTTAAGTAGAAGCCCGTCTACTGGGTTAAGTAGAACCCCCGCCTACTGGGTTTAGTAGGTCCTACTTTTATATTTTATGTACATTATATACTGTTTTAACCATGTGTTGGTCATGATTGTACAGCACTTTTGAACGTGTGTATACATGAAAAAAAGGGCTATATAAATATGGTATAATAATGAATAAAAAATATAATAATATTTTACTTGCCTCTTTTCGCATATAGCCCTGAATTTGGCATCACAATAGTCATTAACCCAAGTATATGAATATGGTGCAGCGCTGAATATATCTGCACAGTTTTGTGACGGTTGATTTTTGTGGGGAAATCCAGTAAACCAGTCGGTATAATTGGCTGTCTGGTCATTATGGTACCAGGTCCATACGCCTTCAATCATTTCATCAGTCAATCCAATCCAATGACGTTCACCTGAGTATCAATAAGTCGGAACACAGAATAAGAACCCTGTACCTGTGTTATTTACTCATACCGAGCTAGAAAAAAAAGGCTCAGAATTGACGAGGTGACTCCCTTCGTCAATGATATCAAAAGCATTCGCTAAGAAGCGTTTTGATTGGTTGGATCAGACCCACGCTGGGTTGCCTTAAAGATCCGTAAAGCCGTACCTATCGGTCCGGAATGAAAGACTTCCCAATGACATAAAGGATTTTATGTGTGCATAAATTTTTATATAAAAAGGCTGGAGAAAATCAGCGGAAAATCTCCGAAACGGTAGCTAATCTAGAGGCTATAAATGCCGTACAGACCGTACCGAGTGTCTCCCCGGCATTCGTAATAACTCGGATATTTCCGTCATCGGCCGAAGTTTGCATTCATGAATAGAAAAATTGGCTGGCCTTCCGGTTTAATCACAGCATAATTCCTCGACCAACATGGTTTTACAGCTGTCTATTCTTGTACTGGATGATGTTAAGTAACCTTGAAAATTACCACTTTCCACCTACTAAGACCTTTATGTAGCCTGCCATTGTTTTTTTTTTATTAATTCCGACCCTAGCCTTTTTGCCAGATGCGACGACAAGCGCACTAACCGATGATCTGCTACTGAGGTATCATATAGCTCAATACTATATAATACAAAAAGTCAACAGCTTCATGTAAGTTCCATGTATATATATACATGGCAATTTTGCAATTCTTGAAGTAAGCAATGTAATGACAAATGTCGTGGCAAAAGACGTTACAAATGAATGGGCGATGGCATGACTCATCGTAGTCGGACGGGATGTGTTTTGGGACAACAAAATTATACTTACTCCTTAATTGTGTGATCATGCTGACGAGGAACGCATTTTCTGAAGCTGTTTCTATGGAGACAAGATGCGCCGAGTGATGAGAGCAAGTCCGCTGAAAATATAATGAAAAAACTTCGTTATCTCGAGTACTCATCGGGACAAGCCAAATGCTCGAGATAAACCTGGTGCTCGACATATCCGAAGTTTAAGACGCTGTTATGACTAAGTATATATGTGTTTACAATGCACACATTTTTATATCAAGTCTATGTGGATACTAAACCACGAAGTTATTGTGCGTTTAAAGAAGCCCTAAGAGTTTCTAACTATCTCAGCCTGATGCCAGTGCTGTTTAGTACTAATCCACATTGACATCCGGGTTCAACTCAATGATGGAACGTTTTATACGTAATAAGTTCTGGGTTGAGTTTAATCGTAAGGTCATGGCTTATGTTTTTGATAACTGGTTTGCCTCAACTTGAGCCAGTCGGACGATGCTTTCGTAATTCACATTGCTGTATAAACAATGGCGACGTATGGTAGATCTTCGTGCCATGCTTTTTGTGCAGGGGTACTAACCATCATACGTATAAGAAAGCAAAACAAACTCAAGTTGTTCCAACGTTTCGATTATATTGTCTTCCTCATGGTACAAATTCAAATTGTTATGAAGTCATGAATTATGACGTCATAATGTATGACGTTACGTCATACAAGTACATACCTGTGCGTCCTTAAACGTCTCGTCTTGGTGCGTGAAGAAATAACACGAATCTCTAAAGAATGTCCAGCTGTCTGGACAGTGGGCGATACATTAATGAAAGCCTGAAGTAAATAATATTAATATCACGTTCAGGTTAACATCAGTTAACATCAGTTTCTTTGAACAGATTCACCGATTAAACAAAAACACATGTAGCCGGTATCATTTTTTTAAATTGAAAATTAAAAATTGGTACCGGTTATTTTGTTGAACTCGGGAATCTCAAAGAAATTAAGGCATATGTGCGCTAGTTGAAGTTTATGGGTCACAAGTTGGTAGATACAAAGTCAAACATTAACCTGAAAATCACCCGTCCCAAGTTACGTTGTTTTTGTTTCAGATAAAAAATAGACGGTGTAATCAGTGAGTTTGGACGAGGTAAATAAAGCATGTATTTGATTTTCTATCTACCAACTTGTACTCCTAAAAGTGTATAGAGCTATATTTTAACGGTCCTTCAATGTAAAAAAAATTGCATTGTTTTTAGTATGATATTAGACTACATTAATTGCAAATTAAAACTTTGGATAGGTTCCGTATACTTTGATTCATTCGTCGAAAAATAAATGATTCTCATAGTTTCATAGGGTATTCTAGAACACTTTCATATGGAAATGGACAGTTCGCATGTCCAATAAATCACAGAGAGAGTTTCTGTTAAAACTGAAGCGAAAAATGATCTAATGGATATGAAAGCATAATTGTTTTTCAGTTTTTGAAACGTTTTAAAAAAATATCTTCCGATATAGCTCTATACTCCTTAAAAGTAAGACATACACTGCACTAGGTATCACAAGTTGGTAGTGAGAAAATAAAATGTTTACCCTCTGAACACTTTAGACAAACTATGATCAAACTAAATGATTACATTACATTGGCTAAAACTTTCAACAATAGAAACATTCTGTTAAAAATGGATCTGCAATAATGTATGTATGTCTCAAAGTAACGCGTAAAATCAATAATCATAATGGTATACACTAGTCACGACAAACATGTAATAGTCAGCATAATATACTGTCCTGGCATTCAAGACCGTTGTTTAATCAATGGATTTTCTAGGACAACATAATCGTGAAAAAGCTTACCAATACAAAACTGGAAGAACACAAGCAACCAGGCCATATAATCCTCCATTATTCGTACAGGTATGAGGGTCTTACAACAATTAGTTTAGTTAGATTCCTTATCAGGACATTTATGAACTATTTCAACCGATTTCATATCGTGCTTAGTATAATTTTCTATTCTTGGAAACAAATGAATGTCACAAGGGTCAAGTCTTTCAAACTTATATTAATCACTAAATAAACCTAATGTATAAATATATAAACATCAACACCAATGACCTATGCTGTCCAAGGGGACAACCTAATCAATAATAATCCATGCCCTCCAACAAGAAAGGAAAACGTGCCACCCACACCAATGGTCTGCGTTCTTCAGGAAAAGAAAGGGGGCTTCAATAGCAATGGCAATAACACCTAAGGTATAAATATAAACACATAAACACAAATGACCTATGCTCTCCAAGAAAAGGGGACAACCTAATCAATGACTCATGCTCTCCAGGAAAAAGAAAAGGGGACAAACCTAAGCAATGGTGTATGCTCTCCAAGACAAGAAAAAATGGAACAGTCATACTACTAGTAATGGTTTATGCTCCATCAGAAAGGGGAAAGGGGTCATCGACAACATAGGTCTAGCCCTCCCAGGTAAAATTAAAAGGGGCATCCACAGCAATAACTAAGACGAAAGCATTTACTAACATGTATGGCCTATGCTCACCAATAAATGGAAACGTGAGGTGACAACCTAATCAGTGGTATATACTCTCCACTCTCCAATGATAGAGAAAAGGGGACACCAACACTAATGATATATGCTCTCCAAAAAAAGAGGAAAATTAGACATCCTTATCAATTGTATATGCTCTCTTAGAAATGGAAAAGGGGACCTAATCAATGGTCTTTGCGATCCAAGAAATGAAAAAGGGACAACCTAATCAATTGCATACACTCTCTGAGTAATTGAAAAGGGGACAACCTAATCAATGGTCTATGCTCTCAAAGAAATTGAAAAGGGGACCACCTAATCAATGGTCTTTGTTCTCCAAGTAAATGAAAAAGGGACAACCTAATCAATCGTCTTTGCGATCCAAGAAAAGAAAAAGGGACAACCTAATCAATGGCATACACTCTCTAAGTAATTGAAAAGGGGACAACCTAATCAATGGTCTACACTCTCTAAGTAATTGAAAAGGGGACAAACTAATCAGTGGTCTATGCTCTCAAAGAAATTGAAATGGGGACCACATAATCAATGGTCTTTGTTCTCCAAGTAAATGAAAAAGGGACAACCTAATCAATGGTCTTTGCGATCCAAGAAAAGAAAAAGGGACAACTTAATCAATGACATATGCTCTCCAAGTAAAAGAAAAATGGTCAACCCAAACAATGGTCTTTACTATCCAAGAAAAGAAAAAGGGACAACCTACTTAATGGTCTTTGCTATCCAAGTAAAGGGAAATGGTACAACCTAATCAATGACCTATGCTCTTCAAGAAGAAAGGAAAAGTGGACAACCTAATCAATGGTATATGCTTTCCAAGAAACGAAAAAGGGTGCAACCCCACCAATGGCCAATGTCCTCTTTAATTAGAAAGTAAAAGCGGACATCCGCAAAAATGTCCTAAAATGCTATGTAAAATAAATTTGAAGTATTATAATAGTAATCGTCATTTGGTCATATTAGTTAACCTCTTATACATCGTATTAGGATGTTCCTATCTTATACAGTACTATATGCCTTATCTGGTATTTACGCAATGACATAGCAAGATAAGACCCTAAACTTGACCTATTTCCGCCATTTGTTTCACTGTTATTCAGATAGGTTTCTAAGTATTTGTGTAATTGTCATACATATAAGAACCAGTGAATAAATCATAGGCTATTATCTGTTAATATAGTTCAAACAATGGCGAGAGTTGCCCATAAGAATAAAATGGAGTTTTCGTGTTTAAATATAGCAGGTATTTGGTTGAACTTTTTATCACTTTGTAATTGATAGTTTTCTTTCTAAAATTATAAAATGCCACCGCTGTTTTGAGTGTGTTTAGATATATGGAATCGATTCACATAAACCTCGGAGCGACAGTTTAGTATAGCTAATTTAATAAAAACGGTATTACACGGCTCAGTAATATAATAACTATGCAAATTAGGTGGCTAATCAATATTTCTATCTTTCAAAAAATATACACAGATAAACAGCATAAATATTCCGTGACGTGATAACGATTCAAATATTCCCGTCTCACTCCAATCAGTATGCAACAATGTAACGGAAATTGAAAAACAATGCTGCGCTATGTTTGTTTGCTCATTCCTTTTAATCATATTACTCAATTACTTTATTCTCTTCTAAAGGGGATGCATGTCTACTTTTAGCACACTTACAGAGCTTATTTTGTTTATGTGATAAAAATAATCTTACATTCATGCCTTCTCATATAGATTCAATTTGAAAAGACACTCATGTAAGATCCTCTATATATTTAATCTCTGAACCTGTATATATTTCAGTTATTACCAGTGTTTACTTTGTGTGTCTGGTGTTAATCGGACACATCTCAAATACAGGTTCGTATTCTTGTGGTGTTCTTTATTTGTGTTTGTTCTTTTTCAATAAGCTCATATCTCAGGGATTATAAGAAAAATAAAGTTAAGGCAGGTTCTGGGTACTGTTTTATCAACGGAGTTACGGAAATCGTAAACTTACGTTCAAATTTAAATTATTTATATTACTTTAACTACTGCAAATTGGGGACGAATATTGTTTGTAGACGTTCATTAACTGAATCTTGATTAGTATTATAGCTCCATTTATCACGCTTTATAGTTGTAAAAGTATGATAAAGAATTAACATTTGATCGCAAGTTTAAGATTTGCGTAAATGCGTTGATAAAACAGTACCAAGGTGTGTACACACAGTAAGTTTTGATGTACACATCTTGACCTATAAGTGAAGATTTACTGTGTTGTTACGTCTACCATTCATTTTCTCGAGATGTACACCTTTATTCTTACCAAGTTGTATGAGGGAAAGGTATGGGTATGATGTACACGTTGTAAAATGTACACTCTCGACTCTCGATGTGGGTCATCCTGCATTTTATCGGCGTCATCCTGCATTTTATCGGCGGGGACTTGGATCTTTGGTTGTTTCTTCGGCTTATGTGTGGGCATTGCTCATTGTAGTTGCTAGGAATATGTAATATTATTTCCCACCCCGTTCTTACCTTGCCCATATTTTAACTAGGTCAAGTCGTATTTGTGCTACTTTAGGTTGCAATAAAAATTAGGTCACTGTCCTTAGTGTTTTAACCTAGGTCACGCCCCGGGGTTGTTGAGCCTCATTTGGTCGCCGTTTTGGCATGGGTTTCTGTGGATACTGCTCAGGGTGGTTGTGTCGTGGTGTTTCTGATTTCTGTGCTCGGCTGGTTGGGTTGAGTGCTGCCTTCCCTGTCGGATTTCTCATACCTTTTTTATACACCAAAAATTACTGCGTGTACGCACCTTACGTCACACATCCGGTACAGAATAGCAACGAAAAGCAAGCATTGCGAAAACTACATTATGTTTGTAGTATTACCATTGAGACGTTGTCATAGCGTCACTTTTTACAGACATTCATTTGCTTCGGTGTATGACAATTTCACTCCGATTTACTACTTTCTTTCAAACTGTTACAGACTTTAAGTAGTCCCTTAATTTGAGATTGGAAAGTAGTCCGGACACATAGAAATACGTGTAACGTTACATATTGATATATATATAGGCCGATAAGAAAGACCGCGATAATGAAACTATGAAACCACTTGTCGGCGAAATGTCTCTGATTGATCAATAATTATTTTAAAATTAATAAACCGTAAATTAATACGCGTCTACAGAATGCATTATCAAGGTCACCACAGGTACACTAGAGATGATGCATACGTTCTTGTTAAATGATTCCCTAATATCGATGAGGTCTTTTTCTGCAAAATAGCAATGCCACCGTCCAATCGCAATAGCGTTCACGGACATATTTGAGACTGCAGTACCACAGCATATAAACGACTGTTTGTATATACCGGACGTTGTCGTTGGATTTCGAAGACATTTTGAAACGTACAAATTATGTATGAATGTTATATCTACTATAATATGTATAATTAATGAACTGAAGCGTATAGAATCACGATGTAAATAATGTTTAAAAGTGGCCGATGTACATTTTTCTCCAAAAAAGTCAAAGATTTTCAACGATTTTAAATAATATGAGCAAACATTGCGGAATCGAGTATATGCGAACGAAATCAAAGTTAATCGTGATAATAAATATGTACAAGTTACAATTTTGCGTTTGTATATGCTAAGTATTTCGAATATTTCTACCAACATTATAGCGGTTTTTTTTCTTCAACAATCGAAATCCAACAACATCCGGTACATACATACAGTCGTTTATACGCTGTGAGTACAGAGTCTACTAAAGCTTCGACATGTTCCTGTTGTGTATTGATGTGTTATTGTAAATTATCATTGATAAAATGGCACTGAAATAAGACTATGCTGAATAAAAAGACAACAATATTTGGTTTGGAAAAAACCTCGCCATTACACATGTGTCGATTTAACTAAATTGATTATTTTTATACGTGATTTGAGAAGTGGGGAGGTACTTATGGGGGACAGCGTATGTTCAAAATCGGGTTACTGGTGATAAAAGCCAACGTTGTACCGCACATGTTTATATTATATTTGAGGCAAAATACCAAATTACATTAAGTTTTGCTAAGAATTAGTTCCTTTTTCCAAAGATTTCCATGATAGCAAAAACATAAACGGTAGCTTTTTGCGATTTCACTTCACATAGAAATTTAACAAAAAATAGTGCTCCTAAAAACTTTTTTCGCTTTAGTATTTGAAGTCACAGTGGAGTCATCGCTATGTTGCAATGTACAATCTCATAAAGCCCATACCCACTCGAAATTTACATTTACCTAACCCAATCCCCCAAAGCAAGTCAAGAAGAAATCTCACCTCAAATGAAGAATTTGCTAAATCAGTGTCTGAATTTAAGATAAATCTGACGTTTGAAATATGTTTGTTTCACTGCTATAAAATCAGAGTAAGGTTTCTGTTTTATGATGTCAGTTGTGAGTTGCAAGTCCAGCCTCTCATGTTATTTACCTCAAAGACAAGCGACAATAATTGAGTTGAAACTTAGCTCAAACTAAGATGCTTCAGGGGATCGTGACCAGTTCTTATTTCTAGGAAGGTGGTGCATTTTGGCAGGCTGTAATACATATATTGCCTTTCATTTCAGATGCCATCGACTGTTATGGCTGTTTAAACGTTGCAAACGCATCTGAATGTCATAGCCTAGTAACTTGCATGTCGCATGTGACGGTAGGAAGTTTAAAGATTACATACATTTCTTGATTTATTGGCTCTTCACAAATTATTTATCTTTTTACGTATTCATTCAAGTTTCGATCCAACCGATTCCTCTCCTCGGACTCGGCAAGTCATACCCGTCCATATGAATATTTTACAATTGTGCATTTTTCTTCCGCGTGGTTACACAAGGAAGCGTACATTAGTACTGGTTAAGATAAGGTCCAGCCAAACTGATATGGTGAACCTACCGCAGTTAATTGAAAACCCGACCTAAAAGCACCATTTGAAATTGCAAGATTATGATGATCTCATCAAAGACTGTCGGACGAAATATGTTTATTGCTTTTATTTAGCCCGCCATCGGATATCCCGCATTGGTTCTTTTACATGCCAGGCGTGTAGCATCCATACATGGTACCTAGGTTTAAAGAATCACCCAAAGACTATAAGTAAATTGTCCAACTTCGTGGCTTCCTTCAATAAAGTTGTTATTGCTAGATCTATTACATGGAAATTAGAATACATGTATACATGCATATTGGTGACTGTTTAGATGAATACGATTGGCCTACTGTACTTGTTTACATAATTGCTAAACGTTTTTATTATCCCAAACGAAAAAAGTTTCGGCAGGGATATGGCTATAGTCTTCGCTCGTCTGCCCGTACATCCGTGTTTACGTCCGTCCATCCGTCTCAAATTTTGTCCGGAGCATATCTTGAAAACTGTTTAAGATACTGACTTGAAACTTGAAATGTAAATAGATACTCCCATACACAAGCAAGTTCATTCGGCGGAAATGGCCATGTGGTCATGACTCTTGTTAAACTGTTATTCATGCATGGTTGTTTCCTTACCCGGTATCACGTGCGGCTGGTTCAATAAGTATTATGGTGACTACAGTTTGCTCAGTTACATCCAGTTAAACCTAGATAAACACGGTTTACATGACAGACGAGCTTTTGTTTAAAACTGTTCTCGTTTGACTTTGAGCAGACTGTGCATATATATATATATAAGTATATATTTCACAGAGTTGTGTTGTATACAGTGATGGAGCGGATGATAATATTACATATACACTTGGCTGTAATGTCAATGACGTAAGTAACCATAGCAACGGTTTCAATATTAATTTATGCTATGTCGACTGTTAACATGCATTATTTTATTATATCCATCGCTACAAGGGTATATTTTAAAGCCTTTCTTCCAGGGACATATTTTTTATTAGAAACAACACGTTTCCGTAAGTTAACCCCTTGTATAATGAATTATTTGCATGGTTTTAAAGCTTGTAATGTACATGGTTACCGAAGATATATAATTTCCCTGGTGGTGCTTATTCCGGGCGAGGAAATTACATTGCACATTATGTTAAAACACATTTTCAAAATCTGCATGACTTGTTACAGCCGACTTCGGGCTCGTTGATTTATAGTTAAATGTACACTTGGCTGAGTGCAACCGAAACATGTCTCGAACTTTAGATGTTTCTTTTTTTTAAACAGGCAAAAGAGTTCCTTGTTGCCAGGTGTATGAATACATTTTAATGTTGTTTTATTTCTTACAGATGTGTCAGGAAGCTGTCACCACGACACCCACTATACGGACAACGATCCCAACAACAATATCATCCAACCTGACTGATAACAACACAACTGATGGTGATAACACCACGTCCACCTCTCCGATAACAACACCAGTGTCAACAGTAGCACCAAATATCACTGATAATAACGTCACAGACGATAACAATACTATCAGTACTACCATGACGTCACTTCCGGCGACAACAATGCCTTCTCCAACAGTACCGCCAGCTAGCTTTATTGGCAAACGGTAATTCTGTATTATGTGTCGTAACTCGTTGAAACCAACAGCATGATTTTTAGACTTTATTTTCGACTCTTCTGTTGTATAAAACGTTATAACATGATTGAGTTTAGTTTATCACCGCGCCATCATTTCTAAGTAAATAGTCGTAACTTTATGTAACGTTACTAAAACTATAAGTTACAAAACCATTGTTATACACATTACACGACTTAATGTTATCACAGGCAATTTCGCCACATATGATTCTCATATGAGTATAATATGAGAATCATATGAAACGTGGGCAATATGATTCTCATATGAAACCTTTCATATGAAAGCGTTTGCATATGAGAAACATATGATAATGATATGAGAATCATATGATAATGATATGAGAATCATATGATAATGATATGAGAATCATATGAAACCTTTCATATGAGAATCATATGTGGCGAAATTGCCTATGTGTATACAAATGTATTATGATGAGGTATTGTATTGATTGACGTGTTAATGTTATACTTACAGAGCCGCTCCTCCAGTAGACTCACATTCGTGTGTCAAATGTTGTAGTGATAAAGACATGTGTAATAAACACCAGTGTGACAAAGAAACGATTCCAATACGTAAGGAATCCATAACTTTGTTCCCCTTATCTGACCTGCAATCAATTCAATAATGTAATACAAGGAAATCATGAAAGAGGCATTCCCTATAACTAACATATTTTTCTCTACTATCACAGTAAATGAGCTGAATGTACAAAGCACTATCAATTCTCATAATTTGTCAGAAGAAAGTGTGTGCGAATATGTCTCTATAATGTCAAAAATATATTCAAACCACCAATAATAAGTTATCGTTTCGGGCGATTAATTATTATGTGGTCAAAGGGAAACAACTCGTGACTATTTTGGCTCCTTACAGAAATATGTATTCATTCTTTTCTCGGTAATTAATGGGAGCTTTTTTGTGAAAATTTGAGGAGTCTAAGCAATAATGATTCTCATTTAATGTATAATATTAGCTAGTTAAACGATCAAAGTGATAGGGAAGGCCTCTTTAATGCAACAGTGTAACAAGCGGAAGAGTCCAATTAATCCTATATTAGTTCCTTAAATTTCATTTGTAAATCTTAAATACAGAACTGCCATTTCGACACCCTTTCGATAGACCGGCGTGGTTAAATACCATTTAACAACCATTAAACTACTTCGGCATGGTCAAATTCTATTTTGTTTATCGGACGTGTTGTAATGCATTTGGGACAATTAATTTCTATCGGTATGTGATACAATGTCAGAATTGATCTGCCGAATATTGTTCTCGTATGAATAAAGAACGGTATTGCTCTTCTTATAAACTCAATAATATTTTTGTTTCTCATATCAGCTACCCATCCGGCACAATCACACCCATGTATAGATATACGAGGGACATCATTTTGTGAAGCTGCTAAAGCACTGTTCGATGGCTGTAGTAACATTTCTATCGCCAAAACTATCTGCAAGAAAACCTGCGAGCTCTGTGAGCTGGGTACGTATATTTATATATTTTGTCAGATATGTAGAAATGAGATGCACTACATTTAATACTATGATGAAAGCGGCAAAGCATTACAATAGTAACACTTGTGGTCAAATGGTTCTCAATTTACATTACTTGCGTGTTTTCTGGACACCTTGGTCATTTTTAGAACAATTCGGGACCGATCGACCGTTCACTAAACAACTGGGATGAATTGATCAGGGCATTCATTGCCATTCAACACAACGCAAATCAAAGAGCTGGAAGTATCATATTATTCACTGCACCCTAGAGATATAAAAGGCTACTTGGGGAGGAACTTCGTGTTTCAGTTTATATTAGTAAACAATTGGGTGGTACAGGAAAGTAACAATCAATTTATCTGCGTAAAGCCTTACTTATGCCAATAATAATAGTGATTTAGTTTTTAGATTAAACTCTTTGAGGTTTATTTTAAAGTTTATTAAAGTGAAGACAATTTTGAGTGTATATATTATATAGCTACCTGTATTTCTCTTTTCCAACAGTGGATGGTAACTGGTCAGAGTGGGGAAACTGGAGCAGTTGTGACGTTACTTGTGGGAATGGTACACGACTGCGCATGCGCGAGTGTGATAACCCGGAACCTAAAGCAGGGGGAGATAACTGCACCGGAAGTGATAATGAATCAGAAACGTGCGAAGAGAGGGATTGTCCAGGTAAGTTCGATATCTCGTTAATTCGTTCTTCGCAGTAATCGTATAATTCATATCACTGAAATCGCGTATTTTATTAGAACAAGTGAATATGTTAAGGTGGGCGACTGTACGTGTGTGTGCGCGTGGTTGATAACGTGTATTAATGTATATGTTAATGGGCGTGTGTATGTTTGTGCTTGAATGTGTTTAGATGTGCATGCATGAGTGCGTGCATGTCTGCATGTAAGATTATGTTATCTTATTTGGAAGTGATTCCATGTGTTACTGTCTACTATGCCATTATATTTGCCATTCGGTTTTGTATTGTGTAATAATGTATATCGATGTATATTTGAATGTTTTATAACTCTTCAGAAAATGGAGAAATAAAAGTTAATAATACTAAGTAAGAATCGTAAGTAATGCAAACAACCAAACGGTAGATGTAATCTACATGCTTTACTATAGTTATGTTTAAAGATGCGTTCCCTATAACTTTGATCGTTTAAATCGATTCAGGAATATTATACATTAAAGTAGAATCATTATTGCTTAAACTCCTCAAATCTTCAACATAACGTTTCCATCAATTACCGAGAAATACATGAAAATACATTTCCAAAACGAACCAAAATAGTCACGAGTTGTTTCCCTTTGACCACATAATAATAAATCGCTGGAAGCGATAAATTGACCAGATTTTTTACATTATAGAGACATATTTGCGCACACTTTCTTCTGACAAATTATGGTAATTGATAGTGCTTTATACATTTAGCTCATTAAATGTGATAGTAGAGAAAAATAGGCTAGTTATAGGGAATGCCTCTTTAAACTAAACAATTAATGTTCGTGCAACTTGTCAGAGAATAATATTTACCAATAGAAATATCCTTCAGACGTATTCGATTGCACGGTTGCTTAGACTATGTTTTTTTTTTCTTTGACAGTTGACGGAGATTGGACATCATGGTCGACGTGGTCTGCATGTAGTGTGACATGTGGAGTTGGCTTACAGAAGAGACTTAGAAACTGCTCGGATCCTTATCCAGACGCTGAGGGGCTGTTTTGTTTAGGGGACTCGGTTGATGAAAATATATGTTTCCAAACACATTGTCATGGTATGAGATATACAGAATAATTTATGTATCATAATGTCGTTATCTCTATGAAAGACATGTTGCCCACTGAAATTATCTTAGGACTGTATTGGTGAACCCAATTGGGTACCTTTTTGGTTTCAAGTAATATTTACTCATATTTGTCAACTAAGTACTAGTGATTCATTGACACCTGGAAAATCCTAAATGCGAAGCATTTTTTCAAATGTGCAAGTCGTTCAATTTAGTTGAATTTGAAAGTCTACATATTTCATTATTCAAAGATGATATTTGATAGATTATTTGACAAATTAAATCGATATTGCAATCTGATAACCGTAATGCTAATATGACACTGTAACACAGGTTTTACAGATGAGTATCAAGGTGGACATATCACGCGACATTTAGGCTAAGGCGGCAAGACAAGTATCATTTAGTCAACACAAACATGATAAAGTGCATATATAGTGCTAGTCCATGACTTAAGCGTCGAACATGTTTCATTAATATCGGCCAAAGAATAAATTACTCTTGGTTGTTTTAAGGTATTGCAATATTTTTATTTTCCGTCTTAGCCAAACTATCACATGGTATGCTCATCTTGTTTATGGATTGCAATATATATGCTTACTAATGCGGGAGACAAACGGAAATTGCCGAGTTTTCACGATTGTTTATTTTGTAGATGGAATGTAATATTATACGAAAATGATTGTATATTAACCGGAAACAAACGGAAATTGCCGAGCTTGCACGATTGTTTATTTTGTAGACGGAGAATGTAATATTATACGAGAATGATTGTATATTTAACGGAAACAAACGGAAATTGCCGAGCTTTCACGATTGTTTATTTTGTAGACGGAGAATGTAATATTATACGAAAATGATTGTATATTAACCGGAAACAAACGGAAATTGCCGAGCTTTCACAATTGTTTATTTTGTAGATGGAGAATGTAATATTATACGAGAATGATTGTATATTTACCGGAAACAAACGGAAATTGCCGAGCTTTCACGATTGTAATATTATACGAGAATGATTGAATATTCAACGGAGATAAACGGAAATTGCCGAGCTTTCACGATTGTAATATTATACGAGAATGATTGAATATTTAACGGAGATAAACGGAAATTGCCGAGCTTTTACGATTGTTTATTTTGTAGACGGAGAATGGGAGGATTGGTCGACATGGTCCGAGTGTAGTGTAACATGTGATACAGGACTGAAGGTTCGATACAGAAACTGTTCAGAAGCTTCATTCTTTGGACAAGCTTGTGTCGGTGATGCTCATGATACGGAACTGTGTTTGGAGAAAGCTTGTCATGCTCGTAAGTACTTATATAACCGGGAAACAGTGCCGTAGCCAGTAATAATAATATGTAAAGACGGAACCTTCCATTTTAACATTGTGTTTATTGATGTTAAGGTTTCCGTCCGTGGCACAATATTACTATGGATGCAATTATATTGATATAATTTTATGCCAACCTACATAGACGGAATAATATATTTAAATAACATGAACAATGATTTCTTAGGACAACATTTATGAAATAACAGTTCTTTGAGGTATTTTGTGAACTTTATTGGATAAATTTATACTCCGACACGCTCACTGACTCCTTTCAAAAAGTGTACATTATTTCTGTCATTGTACACTTTTGTGAGACATTTAGTCAGAAAACGATTGGTCAATTTAAGCTTCAAACTATTTCAGATTTGCATGATTACATTCATGAGCAGTTAAATACACGTCACAGCTGATTGCCTGAAAAATACACTAAGACGGATTAATATGAACGTGTAAACTGATCAAATTAAAAAAAACTATCCTATAACGCTTGTAAGAGGACGCTTTTGATAAAAAAAACTAGCACTGTCTCTATTACGTGTTTTGTAAACAGCCGTTGCAATTGACAGACGGCCTCCAATCCGAAACATTTACCCTAAGTCTTATCAATTAAGGGTCAGGTGGGAGAACAAAAATAGTTACTTTTCTGGAGGTTGTGATATCACAGTTAAAGAGGTATTCCCTATAACTAGACTATTTTTCTCTACTATCAAATTTAATGAGCTAAATGTACAAAGCACTATCGATTACCATTATTTGAAGTCAGAAGAAAGTGTGCGCAAATATGTCTCTATAATGTCAAAAATTGGTCAAATCACAAATAATAATTTATCGCGATTTTTCATTATGTGGTCAAAGGGAAACAACTCGTGACTATTTAGGCTCCTTTTGGAAATGTTTTTTCATGTTTTCTCGTTAATTGATGGAAACTTTTTGTTGAAGATTTGAGGAGTTTAAGCAATAATGATTCTACTTTAATTAATGTATAAGATTCCTGGATCGATTTAAACGATCAAAGTGATAGGGAACGCAGCTGTAAGTGATCTGAATCTCTTTCGCAAGAGTAATACATGCGTTGTTTGACTGACTGTGCTTGTCATGTGCGAGTGTGTTTTATTGTATTTCAGAGATTGGTGGTAGTAGCTCGGTGGGTGAGTGGTCAGCCTGGCAGGACTGGGCAACATGTAGTAAAACATGTGGTGTGGGTATGAAGACTCGGACCAGAGATTGTAATGATACAATATGTGTTGGTGATGCTCACTTGGTCGCTCTGTGTGAACAGGACGAGTGCAAAGGTTTGTTGATTGTTGTGTTAACATATAAGCCTGTAATGTAGGTAACAAAAACTGACAAAAACTTATCTAAAAAGTACAGCGTCGTCCGATGCGATGTTCCAGGCCGAGTTAAGTTTCTTTGAAGAGTGAAAGCTAAACATGCAACGTAATTACCATTCATTACCATACCAACATGTATCAAAATGGACACTACCTAAGTCTTTGAGTGACATTTTCAGCAATTCAGTCATTCTGCCACGTTAGACAGTAAACATACTCTGATCAGTGGGATACCTTTCTGTCTCCCGTGGAATACTGTATTTAAAACAAAAACACTCAGCGATACTCAATAAATAGCAGGTCTGGAATTAAAGAGGCATTCCTTATAACTAGCATATTTTTCTACTGTCGCATTAAATGAGCTAAATGGAAAAAACAATCAATTATATTATTATAATCTGTCAGAAGAAAGTATGTGCAAATATGTCTGTATAATGTCAAAAATATCTTCAAATCACCAATAATAATTTATCGCTTCCAGCCATTTATTATTATGTCACCAAAGGGAAACAACTCGTGACTATTTTGGCTCGTTACAGAAACCTATTTTTTCTTTTCTCGGTAATTAGTAGTAGTTTAATGTTGATATTTTGAGGAGTTTGAGCAATAATGATTCTCATTTGATGTATAATTTTTCTGAATCGATTGAAACGATCAAAATGTAGGAAATGCCTCTTTAAAGCACTCCTCCATATAAATCAAATATAAATACACAAGTGATTAAATTAGAAATTACCTGTAAATGATTACGGCTCTGTCATTCTCATGAATCAGTGTATGGTCAAGTCCCTACGGAGGAAAAACACGCTGGTTGAACGAGAATGGGCTCTGTATACAGGTAATATAAATGAAGCCGTATTTTACAGAAATAGAATAGGTCTCACTTCTCTGATTTTGTTTTCAGAAGAGGTTCCGGCTTTCCTGGTGACGGGTGTTAGCAGCAACGGTCCGGAAAACGGCACTATTGTACTATCCAAAGTGATCACGAACGTTGGTGACGCTTATAACACAACTACAGGGGAGTTCGTGTGTGAAATTCCAGGGTTATATAATTTCTTCGTCAGTATTGAGAAGCAACCGGGTGTGAATCAAGCCTATTGTCAACTGATGAAAAACGATGAGTCGACCATTTTTGTGGGTTCAAGGTCAGCGTTTGTCCACGATTATGTTTACCAACAAGCCAGTAATTCGGCCGTGCTCGTGTTGGAAACGGGGGATACCGTTTATTTAGGCGGGTGTTCTGATGCTTCGACTTTAACCGTGAAAACCACTTTCAGCGGAAGTAAGATAAATTGATCTCATATTCGAAAAGCCTCGGTTTGATAGCAAACATGTGCAAGCGCCTGAAAGACTTGAATGTAAACTTCCGGTTCAAAGCCTTGAATGCAGAAAATGTTCTGTTCATGTGTGTTGTTTTAAAGCTGAGTGTTCAGTTTACATAGTTTACCTCATTTGCAATTGTCATTTGAAAGTGTGGTACAATTCTGCATATAAGAATATACGAACATGTGGTTCTGACTGCTATATTATCTTTCCGGTGTAAGCCTTTGAAGTTTAAACAGTCCAAGATCTTTATCAGTAATTCATTGTTGCTATAAATTTAAGATTATTGTTCTTTCTGAAAATACTTTTAAAAACACATTTCTTGCCCATTGTGTTGGCTCCCAAATTGTTGTTTTTTTTCGCTGTCAACCGTTTACTAATTTTGAAATCCGGAAGCGGATATGACGTAGGAGTAGAACAATCAATGAACGTTTGTCGTAGTTTCTAAATGATTATAGTACATGTAGTATTCTAGGGATTGTTAATGATGTTTAAATTGTGTCACTGTTTTTATTCATATGTATTACATTTGTAAATCGTATATATAAACGAATCATCCACGTCTTGTAATAAAGTTTAGTATGTAGAGATGTTGGTCCTGTTGATATTGGCGTGTATAAATTATTATTATTTTATTATACCATATTTATATAGCCCTTTTTTCATGTATACACACGTTCAAAAGTGCTGTACAGTCCCGACTAATACATGTTTAAAACAATATACAATGTACATAAAATATACAAAAACATTTTTATCACCGCTATTTAGTCTCCCATCAGTATCATATTGCCGAAACGAAATGCAACATAAAACTTAGGAGACATGGTATATAGAAATACTTTGCTACAATAAGATAGTGGTGTACAACAGTTTGATTATCTGTAGGGGTATTAACTGAATGTAAACCTCAACTAGGACAAGGATAACGTCAAGTACCATTACCACATGTCCTTAACCCTTAAAGGAATAGTGATACTTCCTTTAAAAGGGGGATGACTCACAAATATAATAAAAAGATTTCTAATTCTGTTGGAAAGATATAGATCCCAACGAAATTTGTCTAAGGTTGGCCTTGGCATTTGACATAGTGTGACCTTGACATTTGACATAGTGTGACCTTGTTATTTGACATAGATCTAACATGACCTTGCAATTTTAAATAACGTGACCTTGTCACTTGCCTTAGTGTGACTTTGCAATTTGGAATACTGTGACATTGACATTTGAGTTATAATATAGAGTGACCTTGTCACTTGCCGTATGACACAGCCAATCTGCTCGGTGTGACCTTGGTGTTTCACGTACTGTGATGACATTGATATTTTACTTGATGTCATACAATTTGGGTTGCTGCGACCTTGGCATTAGACCTTGTGTGATATTGATAATTTCTTAATGCAAGTGATATCACTGCATAAAAACAAATGAGACCAGAAAAAAATACACATTTAATGCAATCGATTTTCTTCTAAAGTGAAATTTGTATGATACATATGTACAATGTGGTGAAACTAAAAGCATATTTGTGACATGCAGTCGAGTCTGTATTAAGCAAGTAATCAATGGGTGAATAAAATACGGGTTTTTGTTCATTACAAAGACATTCAGGAAAGTGGCTGTAAAGCATGTGCGTTTACTAGACCAATTGTCACCATTAAAGTTCTGACTTCAGATAATCATACTTCATAACACCGGTCAGTGTGTATGTAGGCGACCTAATAACTCAGTCGGTAGAGTATTAGCCCTGCATGCGAATTGTCTAGGGCTCAAACTCCGATCCACATTCTGCTCAACGTCAGATTCTCGGCCCCAAATAGTTTCTTAACATTGTCTACGTATGAGTTCCTCAAGTGGTCTACCTGTGGCTTTGCAAGCGCTGGAGCAATCATGAAAGCTCGGTCGTTTCCGTTTGTCTCCGGTAAATACATAACAGCCAAGGTGATCAGAATGGATCTGATGGTAGACTGGTTCGGCATGTCTCACTTCCAACTCGGGTCGGACCGTGGTACCAGTCAATCGGATGGTGAGAACGTATCTACATATCACATTGCTTTGTGGTAGGTTGTATGGGCGTCTATCAAGATATCGTCTTCGAATGAATTGCTTTTCTCTAGAAGACAGTTTGGTAAGTCGGGTCAGGTTGTTGGCACAGACCTAAAATTAGTTAAAACACTATTGGCATACACAAAATTTGAAATTGATGGTAACAAATTGGGCAGTAAATACCCGGTACTGAATATGTGCTGCACTCAAAAGTGACATCACAATGGGAACAATACACACAGTGAAATTCCTAGTTGTGTATGTCAATCAGCATAACGAAAACAGAGCGTTAATGACCTTTGATGGGCAATTATTATCGATGGTTTAGGAGCTTAAAATCAGATCAACACACTTTTCTTACACGCATGTTAGCATTGTGCTGCATAAAAAACAAACTGAATGATATTTTGACTGTATTGTGTTTGGTGAAATAAGCGTAGTGTGCGTCCGTATGTCTCCGACGATGGTTTGTATTATAAATTCATAAGTCCAGGGAAATTACAGAAATAATCGTGGCGTGTATTCGTCTAGTTTAATTTTTGCAGGATTTTTAGCAAATGTATACTAGCAACTAAACACCAAAGAAGTTGAAAAGTTAATTGCTTCACTACCTACCATCGTACACATTATCTTTAGCTTCTCCTCGAAATGTTAGTGGCTCGTATGTCGATGCTTTTGCAACTGTTGATGGTGCAGCAATTTGTACGGCGGTTAGATATGTTGTGCCAACTTCCGGTTGCCGACTGGGCACGGTGGTTGGTTCGATGTAGCCGTTAGAGTCATAGGTGGCAGTGAGTTCCGGTTGCCGACAGGGCACTGTAGTTGGTTCGATATATCCGCTAGAATCATTGGTGGCAGTGAGTTCCGGTTTCCGACTGGCCACGGTGGTTGGTTCGATGTAGCCGTTAGAGTCATAGGTGGCAGTGAGTTCCGGTTTCCGACTGGCCACGGTAGTCATTCCGATATATCCGCTAGAATTGTCCGTGGTGGTATGTGGGGTGTTGTTCTCTATGTGCTGGTCATCACATATGTAGTCATACACGTGATGCTGATTTGTACATGTACTTGGTTCTAGATTATCAGCATTTGTTTCCTCATGTTGATTGCTACCGTATTGATACTTGAAAGTGTTAGAGCTTTGTGAATACATCACATTTGGAACGACATTCGATGGGTTGTGGGAGCGGGTATTCCGCCTGAAAAATCATCAAAGTTAAAGTCAGAACAAATGTCTCTTGCTTTACTACGTACCCCCATAAAAAGACGACAACCGGACAAAGTAAGACTAACCAATACATCCGTTTGATGTTCTCACACACGTACACATGCATATGTAAACACTCGTGAAACACGTTACGCAATTTTAACGAGATCATATCTTAGCTAAGTGTTGTCAAGAAAGACTCTTAACCTAATATTAATATACTCTTTGTCTGGTGCAGGGGTGTTATTCAACAATGATCTTACTTGATTAGGACAATCAGATCACACCATATCAAACACTTTGTTAGTAACATGATTATTGTTGGCTATCCTTATTCTCCAAGTAAACAATACCAATATTGAATACCATCCGTTGACTGGTAATATACATGTACTAGTACCTCGTCTGAAAAAAATGTCTAAATAAAGAAAGAGGTATAACACGGTTTTGTACCTAGTTCTATTAAGAATTTTTTCAAATTAAGTTAATTGAAACCAAGTGCCCATACCTTTTAACTATATATCCTGCAAGAGATGCAATGACCAACAGAGTCACACACAGGCCAATCCCTAGTCCTATATACACATACAAGTTATGATGTGAACTACTGGGTTGTTTTGACTTGTCGCTTCTAGCTTTTGTATCATCGTCTTCTTGTCCGGGTTGGTTTTTATCCTCGTCTCCTTCCGGACGGTCCGATCTTTCCTCGTCTCCATCCGGGTATTCCGGGAAATCATCATAGTATGTTTCATAGTAGTGAACATCGTCATCAGTGGTCGTGTAGGAGTCTGGATCGTGTGTCGTACCTGTGACACGTTAATTATGTAGTATAGCTTGGCCAATTTGACACGAGCCTGACCTTTGTATTAGCATAATGTAACAGTCGATATATTTCCTACGTTTCAACACTGATTGTATGTTTTCATAAATCGGGGAGTATCACAAAGACGCTCGAGATATAATTCAAACACAAGTTTGAAATACCGATATCGAACGATTTGCTTGCGGAAATCGATATATTCAAAGCAAGAACCTTGGAATATATTATTGCATAAATGTCAGGCTCATGTCAAAATAGCCAAGCTATACATGTAAGCGTATACAATTAGCCGTCAATAAACTGACAATTATTTCACTATGCTTTACTTTTTTAAAGAAAACTAAGACTGTCTTAACGTTTGTTTAAAGTCATAAATTGATTATTTTGCTTCAAATACAAAGTCTACCACACTATACTCAAATTTTCGACCATGCGGTCTTTTTCAAGAGATATGATTCACTTATAATTTTTCTACATTTTTAGTACAGCTTCAAGTCTTTGCATTGTACATGTAACTTGTTAAAAAATGTAGAAAAATTATAAATGAATCATATCTCTTGAAAAAGACCGCATGGTCGAAAATTTGAGTATAGAATGGTTTTGCTACAAACGATATTGTGATCCCCTGTTAGGGATATATATGTTATACTAGACAAAGTCTATATTTTAACCTAAAGCATGCAACTATTTCAATGACATTGAAAAACAGTTAACCATGTGTCGGTCTTTGAAAACTTACGTTTATCAGTGGTGGGAATTTTTACAAAGCATCTTTTTCCGGTGTAGCCCTTCTTGCATCCGTATATACATACGCCTTTTTCGTTACAGTCATTATGCAGGCATCGGGGTGGACAGACGCTTGCACATCTAATGCCGTATCGTCCAAACACACAGCCAGAGGGGCAGGTTCCCTTATTTTGCATGCACGAGATACGCTCACCCAGCAATAAGCAGTCCGAGCTGCAATGTAGGTCGCAGTGGATACCGTAGAACGTATCCGGACACTTCGTACAAACTGTGGTGTCGAATTTTTTGCAGGCACTGCAATAACTTGAACATGTTTCATTGCACTGCGGGCCACTGTATCCTTGTTCGCATTCACCCATACATCTTGCATTGAAACCGCACAAGCTTAAGCAGTTCTTAGAACAAGCCACGCATTCACCATCTTCGTAGAGATGGCCCGATTGACAACGAAGACATCCCTCGCCGCTGGTCTGATCACAAGTTAGGCAATTTTTCGTGGTACAAACTTGCTCACATGTTGGTCCATACCGCCCGTCCTCACATTTAGTGCAAGTTGTTCTACTAGAACATCGCTTGCAGCCCGGTGGGCATTCATTACATTGAGAGGCAGCTTTATAATATCCTTGTTTACACTTGTCGCACTTGTTGGGGTTTGAGCATATTGAACAACCCACTATGCATTGGTGGCATTCAGAAATCCCTCTGAAATCTAATACCTCGTAAAACCCTTCTTTGCAACCCTTCGTACATGCGTACACGTTGCATAATCCGTGGATGCAGACATCACAGCTGAGCTGACACTTGTGTCCGTAGAAGCCATCCGGGCACTTTTTGCAAACACCCGTTCCATCGTTACACTCATTTGTAGCACACGTGGTCGGGCAGTCTTTCTGACACACAAACTGTCGATTATCCCAATACTGTGGTTTACACGTGGTACAGAAATCACGTGACTTGCATGTTTGACATCTTGGTGGGCAAGTTAATGCTTCAACTATGGAGTATAAAATGTCACAAATGTAACGTTAATTATGAATACAAAATGTAAAATAACTTTAACGCAATGTTGTAAATGTTTGTCTTCAATCTCAAATTGTGACCTTGACATTTTTATATTGAGACGATCCTCTAGTATGGCACACTCTCTGGTATGGTGAGCAACTTGAAAACCCCACTATAGATGGCACAGTTATGATCCGGACGAGCTATATTATTGGCAATATTTGAACTCCATGTGCTATCTTCACGTGATTGTTGTACATGACTCCCAGTCTGATGTATTTAACATTCATACCACATTATAACAATGTTACTGTCCGACGGACGGACGGACGGACGGACGCTTGGACCATTTACACATAATTCAAAAACAAAGTAAACGGGAGACCCGGAATGAATGGAATGTACCCACGAAAGGACCTAATGGATATTTCTTTATCATCAAGGATCCAACAAGACTTTTAAAAGCACCCATGCATTCGTGGACTCAGGCGGACGAATTGGCGGTCTGGCGGGCGGAAATTATATAATCTTTTCGAGTTCCGAGTGTAAAACAAATAAATAATTATTGATAACTTTGCAAAATTTAATAATAATGAAACACTCACCAGGCCAAAAACTACTATCCATACAATAGAGTATGATAAATATCATAACCGTTTCACTATCCATATTGACTGTCTGGTTAGACTAACTTTATGATACAGACGAGGTGCAACGAGCACTAAAATATAAATAGTCATATACTAGTACATTGTCTAAATGGTACGGTAAAGTCATAAATTTTCGTGGGTAATTAGATTTTGTGAATTTCGTGGTTCAGCTTCAAACACGAACTAACATCCCATCACGTGGTTGCATTGTCTTCAATGTACCAAAAACGCGATTAAAAATCTCAGACAGATCAGTGGCCATAACTGGACCAACTTGGTGGAACAACTTACCAGACAATTTGAAGAACATGAAAACAGAATTAGCTTTCAGAAAGTGTTTAAAAACACATCTTTTCAGAGCGTTTAAAAAACAATGAACATTTTACTAACATGTTATTTTTTGTGTATGTACAGCGCAATAGAAAACAGTTTGTTATTTTTGCGCTTTAAAAATGTATTGTATTTGTATTTGTATCAAACAAGAATTTTGACCGTGGTATTATTTACCTTAAATGCAAAATCCATGAACACTGATGAATAAACGTTCCAACGAAATTGTCTTTTTTTTACGAAAATCACGAAATTTCGTTCTCACAAAAATTAATGATTTTACTGTATATCCAAATACAAAATTGTTATGAAGTATATATATACTAGTATATCTAAGCAACGAAACAAAACATCCCTCGTCATTTTTCAAGTTCGATATCCGATTCTAAAGGAGGTGACTTGTATATTTCGATGGCTTAGAATTAAAAGGTCGTAACTACCAAATCGATATTTTGAGAAAACACGGAAAAACTGTCTGACATTTAGTCTTTACTTATGGTAAAACAAACTTTTACAACTTCAATTTGGTCAACATGACACGTTCAGATTTTTATGAAAATGGGCTAATAAGATGCGCCTTGTGATGCTTATTCTAAATACGTATGAATCTTAAAAGGTCGTAAGTGGCACTTACGACCTTTTAATTCTAAGCCATCGACTTGTATATTTGTACTAGTAGTAGTAATCAATGTGGGCGAAGTGAATCATCAGTGACCGTAATCATCTACCGACATGTAGTTTTGGCTCGGTGATGCATTTCCGATTTAATCAATGGGCATCGGAAGGCATTGGGAAAAGGGTCCTCGTGGTCTAGGGGAAGCTTCGGTGTAATTAATAGAAAATAATTTATGATGAGATCATGTCCCTGTCGGAGCTTATTTATTTAAATTGGGAGTAAATCGCCGAGGCCAAAAATGCTTGAAGTGTGACCAAAGCATCACATACAAGTACATGATGGAGAAATTAACAGACAATGTAGTGGCCATGCACGTTCGACGTGGATCATCAAAGACGCTGGTCAACGTGTTCCGGTCCTTGGGCGCATCTCGGACAATTCTAACGATTCATCACGGAAAGACCCGGGTAGATAAGATTGGTGTTCCAGTCTTTGGATACAGCGCGTGTGCATTTCAATGTAAAACATCATTTTTTACCAATTCAATGATATTTGACAAGCTGTTTTGTCATACATACGGCCATGTCATAATATTTTTTTAAAGCATCTGAAGCTAAGGTTTGTGAGTTTATATGTCAGATTTTGAGTAGTTTCTGATCCCCCTCGTACGTCATAATTAAAGCCATGAAACCGCTTAGCGATAGAGTGTCTAGTGACTGTCTACCTCGTGTGCGGTAGGTCTCTAGTTCGTTCAAAGACCGCGCCATACCAACGACGAAATAAAAACGGTACGAGAAATATCCTTGCCTGACGCTCAGCATAATAAATATAAAGGGGACTGGCTTCTCTTCTCCATGTTCTCTCACTCCTAAAATAAAATTAATGTAAACATACAGTAATTATTCTCGTTCAGTCTGTGAACTTGACAAACAACTGATATTTGATGGTATAGCTTAGCCACATTGACATGAGTCTGACCTATTGATTACCATAATTTAACAGTCGAATTATTGTCTACGTTTGCAACACCGATTCTATGTTTTCATTATCGGGGAGTATCACGAAAACGCTCGAGATGTACTAGTAATACAAACACAAATCTTAAATACCAATCTTGTACGATTTGCTTGCGGAAATTGATATAATCAAAGCAAGAACCTTGTAATATACTCTTGCATAAAGGTCAGGCTCAAGTCAAAATAGCCAAGCTATAATAGTATGTGTCTGGTACTCTCCATTAAGGGCCAGAAAAGAGTGACACAATATTCAGTACAGTGAAGTCAAAAAGGTGGTCTTAATAGCGAATCGGTCTTATTAGCGGACCTTTTTTGTTCTAAATTTGATACTTTAGGACCTTAAACTGGCAAAAATCTGTATGATTTCAAAATAATCAAAGTGGTCTTAATAGCGGAACTTTACTGGATTACGGTGTAAAGCGGTGTAAATTATTAAGGCTTATGCGGACATCTATACTTCAAAGCTTAACTAAAATTTTATGTTCGCTATACCTGTTCAGACAATAGTCGTAATATTTTATGTACACAACATCCTAACTGGACTGTATACCAAGCGTTTTTGTATTTTATTTCTTAAAAAATCGTAACAATTGATTCATCATATTTCATCATCAGGCCTCGAGTTCACAAAGAATTAGCTATCAGGATCAGGATCAAGATCAAATATATGTCCTTGGAAATTCAGTAGATATGTTAAGCTTAAGCTTGGTATTTTCATACATGTGGGTACAGAAAAACACATCCTTCAATTTTAAAGACATTAAAATAAGTTTTTATTGTCAGTTATAAAAATACTGACTTGATCCTCGTTTTAATACTTGATCCTCGTTTTCAGGATCAGTTTCAGTCTCAACTACAATAAATCACTTTTTGCAACAGAAAAATTATGGTCTGAATAGTTTGAACAAGTCGATTTGAAGTATATTAGATATTCTCTACATGGCTGTAAGTTGTAATTGCCGAAAGTTACCAAAAACGTCCACAAAATGGAGAACTATTTTCAGGATCAAATTTGATCCAGATCAGTTGATCCTTTGTGAACACGGGGCCAGGCAATTGCCATATAGGGTTAAAATATCGTCCGGAATTTGCCAATTAAGTCTAGTCATCAAACTACTCGTGCGTATGTACATCATTAGTAATCAAATACATTTATATGTACACGTATATGATATTGTGTACTTGATAACGTGCTTATCGAGGCAAGTGAAGGATTTATTTGCAAGTCAGCTTTCAGTGGTATGTTGGTTTTAGAGCCATGTCCAGATCTAGACTAAAGTAACACAGTGGATAACATGGTCATCATGCCATGTCAAGAGTAGCTCTTGTGGTCCAATGGTATGTTGGTTTTAGAGCCATGTTCCGATCTAGACTAAAGTAACACAGTCTATACCATGGTCATCATGCCATGTCAAGAGTAGATCTTGTGGTACAGTGGTATGTTGGTTTTGGAGCCATGTCCCGATCTAGACTAAAGTAACATAGCCGATACAATGGTCATCATGTCATGTCAAGAGTAGATCTTGTGGTACAGTGGTATGTTGGTTTTAGAGTCATGTCCCCGATCTAGACTAAAGTAACACAGCCGATACCATGGTCATCATGCCATGTCAAGAGTAGATCTTGTGGTACAGTGGTATGTTGGTTTTAGAGCCATGTCCCCGATCTAGACTAAAGTAACACAGCCTATACCATGGTCATCATGCCATGTCAAGAGTAGATCTTGTGGTCCAGTGGTATGTTGGTTTTAGAGCCATGTCCCGATCTACACTAAAGTAACACAGCCTATACCATGGTCATCATGCCATGTCAAGAGTAGATCTTGTGGTCCAGTGGTATGTTGGTTTTAGAGTCATGTCCCGATATAGACTAAAGTTACACAGCCTATACCATGGTCATCATGTCATGTCAAGAGTAGATCTTGTGGTCCAGTGGTATGTTGGTTTTAGAGTCATGTCCCGATATAGACTAAAGTTACACAGCCTATACCATGGTCATCATGTCATGTCAAGAGTAGATCTTGTGGTCCAGTGGTATGTTGGTTTTAGAGCCATGTCCCGATCTAGACTAAAGTAACACAGCCTATACCATGGTCATCATGTCATGTCAAGAGTAGATCTTGTGGTCCAGTGGTATGTTGGTTTTAGAGCCATGTCCCAATATAGACTAAAGTAACACAGCCTATACCATGGACATCGTGCCATGTCAAGAGTAGCTCTTGTGGTCCAGTGGTATGTTGGTTTTAGAGCCATGTCCCGATCTAGACTAAAGTAACACAGCCTATACCATGGACATCATGCCATGTCAAGAGTAGATCTTGTGGTCCAGTGGTATGTTGGTTTTAGAGCCATGTCCCGATCTAGACTAAAGTAACACAGCCTATACCATGGACATCATGCCATGTCAAGAGTAGATCTTGTGGTCCAGTGGTATGTTCGTTTTGCAGCCATGTCCGGATCTAGACTAAAGTAACACAGCCTATACCATGGTCATCATGCCATGTCAAGAGTAGATCTTGTGGTCCAGTGGTATGTTCGTTTTGCAGCCATGTCCGGATCTAGACTAAAGTAACACAGCCTATACCATGGTCATTATGCCATGTCAAGAGTAGCTCTTGTGGTCTAGTGGTATGTTGGTTTTAGAGCCATGTCCCAATCTAGACTAAAGTAACAGTCGATACCATGGACATCATGCCATGTCAAGAGTTGATCTTGTGGTCCTGTGGTATGTTGGTTTTGGAGTCATATCCCGGTCTAGACTAAAGTAACACAGCCTATACCATGGACATCATGCCATGTCAAGAGTTGATCTTGTGGTCCTGTGGTATGTTGGTTTTAGAGCCATGTCCCGATCTAGACTAAAGTAACACAGCCTATACAATGGTCATCATGCCATGTCAAGAGTTGATCTTGTGGTCCTGTGGTATGTTGGTTTTAGAGCCATGTCCCGATCTAGACTAAAGTAACACAGTCTATACCATGGTCATCATGCCATGTCAAGAGTAGATCTTGTGGTCCAGTGGTATGTTGGTTTTGAAGCCATGTCCCGATCTCTCTTAGCATCTCAAGTAGAAAGCTCATATCTCCAATTTAGATGTTGCTGAACTTGAGATAAATCTGTAGTCAAACCCTTTATTTTTTACTCTTATAAACTAATTATCATGGTTTATTTTTTGTGATGCAAATTTATAGACCAGCTTCTCAAAAATATTATTTTCATGACATATGGAAAACTTTTGAGCTGATAGTTAGCCATGATTGAAAATTTTAGGGAAATCAGGGCCTGCTCATTCACTAACCAGTTCTTAGTCGTCTTTGTGCTATCTAGCAATACAAAATGTAACACCTTTACCAGATTCCCAAAAATGTCGCTAGTCATGTGTGTCATGTCAATAGTCACAACATAAATGGATCATTTTTATCATTTTTTATTTCAAATATTTTTTCTATAAAAAATCACCGTTCATTTTTCATACACATGTATACAAGTTCATTTAGACCATACAAATACACAATCCCATATACTACTCCTTTACACAATATAACAGTTCAACTTATCTCCATTTAAATAAAAGGGCAAAAACTCCTTCAGACGAGAAAATATCAAAAGTTTTCTGCCAAGTGAACACCTTTGCACAAGAAATCATCACAAATAGACTAAGAATGATTTCTCTCCGTGAATAAGGTCAACTTTAAACGTTGAAGATTGTCATGAGTTTTGTATGAAACAAAGGGACAGATCCCTTGTTTACCCAAGGGATATAACTTGTGATTATGTTTATGTAAAAGATTTCTCTCCCTTGCATTTGAAGGGAGACGACTTCATTTTGTTTTGAAAATTGTAACCATGAATGTAAGCATACTTTTTTTTAAAGAGTTAGAGTATCATTTTACTCAAATATTTTAAGTAAATGAATTTAATCATAAGTAAACTTAGACCAAGGTAAGTTGAACGGAACAAATCTTGTTGAGAGCTCAGTGCAAAACTATGCTAACTACACCACTCAATTTATAGAGGTATATTAAAAAGATATTTATTTTTTTAGAGGCATATACCATAGTTTTGCACTTGACCCTCGGTGTGCTCTACACAGGGGAATAAAACAGGCCAGTTTGCTAAACCAAAATAAGCATAGAACATATTCACCAAATGTTCGAAATACAAATGATCACCAGACAAAAGCAATGTACGTGTATATAGTGTACTGTAACTGTAAAATCATTAATTTTCATGGGAGATTAAATTTTGTGGATTTTGTGTTTCAGTTTCAACCACGAAATCAAATCCCATCTAATATTGAATTTCACCCTTGTATTTAGTACCTGAAATGAAAAATCCACGAAATGGTCTTTTTTACCAAAACCACGAAAGTTAGTCCCATTGAAATTAAATGGTTTTACAGTATCAAGAATTGCGCAGACAGGGTGATCAATACTGATTTAACTCATGGAATTCAACATAAATACATTCATAACCATACAATCATAAAACTTGAGAATAATTCAAAACCAAATATAAGACAGTCAGCCAACGAGCAAATGAAAACATGTACAGTGCACCCTCTGTAATGGACTAGGATTTCATGTAGGAGGCTTTTTGTAAATTTGAGGAGGCCAAGGTGCCTGAGCACTGAAGGTGGAAGGCAGCTGGGGTAAATTTGAGGCAACCCAATTATCATTTGAGGCAGTCAAATTGGCCTCCTGCCGCCTCCTAATGGCAACCCTGTAATAAATATTTAGGTTTAATACACAGAGGTTGCATCAATCAGTTTTGGACAATTTATCAGTGATTTGGTAGTATAAATTTGACCAAATACCTAAATTACAAATGTATTTTAGGTCTTTGATTTGACCATATGTGTTTATGTAAGTTATTTGTCAAATCAACTGTCGACAAAACAGATTCAATAGTTTTAAATATCACATCATCATGGGCACAGTGTGGTTTTGAGTCTACAGTAGCGTATAGCGGACTGACTGGATACATTTCTGAAAACAGACTTTAACATGGTTCTTTATAACTCTCTTAAAATTCACCTAACAAACTTCATATAACACTCACACAAAATATAAATACATGTACAAGAAATACGATTTATAACAGAATGTATAAATGAATAAGCTTAATCTACAACATGGACAAAATTATGCACTCCTTAAAGAGGCGTTCCCTATAACTTTGAATATCTAAATCGATTCAAGAATATTATACATTAAATGAGAATCATTATTGCTTAAACTCCTCAAATTTTCAACAAAAAGCTCCCGTTAATTACCGAGAAAAGAATGAAAACATATTTCCGTAACGAGCCTAAATAGTCACAAGTTGTTTCCCTTTGACCACATAATAATAAATCGCTGGAAGCAATAATTATTATTGGTGATTTAAATATATTTTTGACATTATAGAGACATATTTGCGCACACTTTATTCTGACAAATTATGATAATTGATAGTGCTCTGTACATATAGTTCATTTAGTGAGATAGTAGATAAAAATATGCCAGTTAGAGGGAATGCCTCTTTAACTTGTATACACAGACATTGTTAGATAGCTTCATTCAAGCACAACATGTGTAAGACTAAATATCCCACTTATAATACACTAAATCATGAGTTTCTTTATAAAAGCACTCTATGGTTATCTTAAATGTTAAAGCAATACTTTCTATGGTGGTAAACGCTTATCCTTCTTTCCTATCCTTTCGTGAATCCCTATGGTTTCGTGAGCGGTAATATGACGTATTTCTACCGAACGCGCGTGTCCGAATTCTACTCAAGTGTTTGACGGAAGATTTTTGATCGCAGTTGAAAACGCAAGAATGCGCAAGAAACAGGTAAATATACATAAATACATCATAAATTAACAATAGTTACCGAAATTCACGTATTATTAGTCGTTGTTTCCATGGATTTTGTCCATTTTAATGCTTTAATCAACATTATTTACATGACGTCCGCTACGCCGGTCTTCAACGGGTCACGTGATCATATTATCTGTATCAGTAAGCGCTCTTTGGAGACTGAGCGCTGTAAATTTGAGGCCCTGCATGGTGTGTCGTTGATTTTACGCTGTAGTAAACGTCATGAATGCCAATCAAAATCCAATTAAGAATTCAGTGTACTAATGGGAGCTATTTATTGCATATGTCTAAGCAAATAAATACCAACTAAAAATGCCATTATTGTCTAAAATAAATTGGCATTTTCTTTTGTAGATCTAGAATATAATAAGCTGGGTCTATATTAATTAAATAGTACGTGCAATTATCTATGTTATTTTCAGTCAAAACCATCTAAAAGCCACGGAAAGTATAAAGTGTATGCCCCTGAGAAGCTGAAATTGGCATTGGATGATGTAAGAAGAGGCGGTGTGTCGATTCATAAAGCGGCTTTGGAGTATGGTATTCCATACATGACATTAGCTGACAGGGTAAGGGGACGGGTAGACCCAGAAACTACTTTGGAGAAGTTGACAATCTTAACGAAAGAAGAAGAACTTAGGATAGTAGAAGAAGCAGAAAGGTCTGCAAAGTTAGGATATGGGTATACAAACAGATCTTTACAGAAGCTAGCAGGGGAAATAGCGTTTAAATTCAAGAGAAGATCAACAGACAAACCACTAAGTAATTGTTGGTTATATGGCTTTCTGAAAAGGTGGAGCTTCAGAGTTTCTACATTCAAGCCCGCTGCTCTAGAGGCCAGTAGAGCTAAGAACACGACTCCGGAGATTTTGGATTCGTATTAATAACTATTACTGACTGTAACAAAGAGTCATCACCACTATCGTCTGAAGATGAAGAGTGTTGTGTGTGTAATAGGTTTTCTCCACCAAACCTGAATGAGAAACCTCACTTGAAAATAGTCAGTTGGGGATAATGTGACAATTGTAGACATTGGGTTCATTTAGTCTTTTGTCATATGAAACGAGTAATACGTAGAGGAGATGAGTTTTTGTGTGCCCATTGTCAGTAATTGGCCATATGATGTTCTATATGAAATGTGTTAAGTTTTTGTTTGTACAAGTTTCAATGTTATTTTGTAATGCACAAGTTCACAGTGCATATTATTTGTTGTCAGATAATTCTTCATTTGTTGGGCATATATTGCCTTATTTTGCGTCAAATATTGAAAGTTTTTAAATTAAAATATGATGTAAACATGCATGCTATTTTATTTCATTAATACCCATGGCGGGGCCTCAAAATTTCCTCGTGAATTGCCAAAACCAGTCAGCCAATCAGAATTCACGAATGTATAGGAAACAGCTGTCAAATCCGGACTTCCGGTAAGCATTTGTTTTTACGATATTTCTTGTGTTTACAACGATATTAAATGGAAAATTGAGCTGGCAATCGATGACCAAGACATTTTGAAATGTTTTTGAAAAAAAATGGTGAACTAAAAATAAATATGTTCGCGCATGCGCAGTATAAACTATTAACGTTCACGAAAGTACAGGTAAGCAGGCTACATACGGTTGCGAACTAAACAGTTTTATCTTCTAAATATTTCAACATATTAATATGAATATACAACAGTTTTGTTACCACCTCACATTTTTTTCAGTTTAGGGCATGCAGGAATCCTTTTGCAGACTGTGTCACAATGTATGAATATCAAGTCACAATCTCTGTAACTTTGGACCAGTCTGCAGTGTTTTCAGATTTTCCAAGACCAGTCTGTGGTGTTTCAGATTTTCCTGGACCAGTCTGCAGTGTTTCAGATTTTCCAAGACAAGTCTACATAGTTTTCAGAATCTCCTAGACCAATCTACAGACTTTTCAGATTCTCCTGGACCAGTCTATGGTGTTTTCAAATATTCATAAACCAGTCTATGGTGTTTTCAGATTTTCCTGGACCAGTCTATGGTGTTTTCAAATATTCATGGACGAGTCTATGGAGTTTTCAAATATTCCTGGACCAGTCTATGGAGTTTTCAAACATTCATGGATTAGTCTATGGTGTTTTCAAACATTCATGGATGAGTCTATGGTGTTTTCAAACATTCATGGATGAGTCTATGGTGTTTTCAAATATTCATGGACGAGTCTATGGGGTTTTCAAAAATTCATGGACCAGTCTACATCTCATTTGGGTACAAAACAATAAATCACATAGTCACAGTCTAGATGATTAATATCCTTGTAAACCGTTGTATATTTTCTGTTTTAAATCTTGGTTAAATATTTTCTTCAATGCTGTAAAAAGAAAATATACACAATTATAGAACAAGAAATTAGGAAATTAAGTAAAAAGCCAAGTGGCACATCTATCTCCGGTGGAAATAAGAAGTTAAAATTATAAGAGAAAAGAAATATTATTTTTCCAAAGTCTAAGGCATTCTTTACTATCAGTTTACTTACAAGTCATAATACAGCCAATGCTTACTTCAGTATTTGCAGTTGTATTTTTAAATCATGAAATTTCAGATAGATAAAGAAAAAGAGCAAAAACATGACCTCAAAGACTGGTCTAAAATGGACACCATTAGATCACAAAAGACACAGTGAGTTTAAGAATATGGATAAAAAAGATAGCCAATGACAGCAAGTCAGAGATCAATGCAGAGACCAGGTATAAGGACATGTAAGTCTTTAAAATTTAACTGTCATGGAAAGGTCAGCTGTCTTTGATGACACCATCAATAATCTAGAAACATTTTCTTTTCACTAGAATGAGGTGGAGAATAAAAATTTGTATTTGACCTTGAATTGACCTTAACTTGACCTTGTGTTTGACCTTGAAACCTACCTTCTTTATCTTCCTCTGTGAGAACACCTTTAGGGAAATCTATATCAAATGTTATAAATAAATTTCCTAAAACATTGTTGTTTTCATAATTCGGCATCCCTTCGTTTGATTTCCTCATTTTTGCACCAGGCCAGGTAATTTTATCTCGTACAATTTTAACCTGAAATATATTTGAAACAAGATATTGTCAATAAAATTATAATAATGATGATCAAGACTTTGATTTTTGGAGGCAACACAGTTGGGCAAGCCCAGTGGCAGTCTCTGTCGTGTGAGACTCTTATACAGTCATCAAATTAGCTTTTTAATATTACCTGCCATTCAGGCGAGTAATCCATAAAGTAACTACTTCTATGGAAAAAGAAACTTGTCTGAACAGAAAATCAGCCGGAAATTAAATGCCATGGCCTTCGGTAGTGCTAATTTCGATGACTGCTTATATCAGTTTCCATACTACAAGGGATGTCAACACAGAAATGTATGTCTACTGCAAGTCGACATAACTCTGGCAAAATTTATAAGACCAAAAATTCCTGACAATATGCTTGGTACTTCGCATGAATGGGATGTTAATTAATTTCTATGATAGAAATATAGATGTTAGAATTATTGCTATTACAGAACTTGTTCTTCTTTATGTCAATTTCAGGTATTTTCCTTAAAATCAAAGCATACCTCTCCATGTTAACAATTTAATGACATTTTCCCAAACGTTAATATCACAGACTGATCATTTTGTTACAATTGAAATATTCTTGTCGTAATTACATATAGCCATATCCTTAAATTGCAAAGAGCCCTTATGGTGATCTACCTAACTAAATACTTGAACAGAAATGTACTTAATACAGGAAAATAATGTATAAACCCGCAAAACCAGAAATCACATAACAAGGTTTCATCTATAGACACACTAGGTGATCCTGGGTGAAGAATTCATCCAAGGGAGGTTACTACTGGATGAACTTAAACCTGGTACCGTCAATATCTCCGACAGTAAGGGGAACGTCATCCGTTAATACATGTAGCATAATTATATACAAAATAGTTCAAGTGAGCAAGACTAGTGAGAGCTACAAGTAGGAATAGAGCTGCATAGAAGAATAGAGCTACATGTAAGAAAAGAGCTACATGTAAGAAAAGAGCTACATGTAAGAAAAGAGATACATGTAAGAAAAGAGATACATGCAAGAAAAGAGCTACATGTAAGAATAGAGATACATGTAAGAAGAGAGCTACATGTAGGAATAGAGTTACAGGTAAGAAAAGCGTTACATGTAAGAATAAAGCAGAATGTAACAAAATAGCTACATGTAAGAATAAAGCTACATGTAAGAATAGAGCTACCTATATGTAAGAATAGAGCTGCATGTAAGAATAGACCTACATGTAAGAATATAGCTACATGCCAGAATAGAGCTACATGTAAAACAAGATCTAAATGTAAGAATAGAGCTACATGTAAGAAAAGAGCTACATGTAAGAATTGAGCTACATGTTAGAATTGTGCTACATGTAAGAATTGAGTTACATGTAAGAATAGAGCTACATGTAAGAATAGAGCTACATGTAAGAATAGAGCTACATGTAAGAATAGAGCTACATGTAAGAATAGCGTTACATGTAAAAATAGAACTACATGTAAGAAAATAGCTACATGTAAAAATAGAGTTACATGTAAGAATAGAATAGAGCTACATGTAAGAAAAGAGCTACATGTAATAATAGAGTTACATGTAAGAAAAGAGCTACATGTAAGAACAGAGCTACATGTAAGAACAGAGCTACATGTAAGAACAGAGCTACAAGTAAGAACAGAGCTTCATATCAGAATAGAGCTACATGTAAGAATAGAGCTACTTGTAAAAATAGAGCTACATGTAAGAATAGAGCTACATGCTAGAATATAGCTACATGTAAGAAAATAGTAACTGGGTACATATAAGCTAAAAGAATAGAGAAACATGTTAGAATATAGCTACATGTAAGAAAAGAGCTACATGTAAGAAAAGAGCTACATGTAAGAATAGAGTTACATGTAAGAATAGAGTTACATGTAAAGATAGAGCTTAATGTAAGTAACCAAAGAGCTACATGTGAAATAGAGCTTACTTTATGACCATCTAGATGTGGTATTTCCATTTCAAAGCCTATCATAGCATCCACCAATGATATCGTTACATTTGTATATAAATCATCACCTCGTCTCTCAAACCTTGCATGTCTGTAACAAAAACAATCAAAGATTTACCTTACATACCAGTATGCACAATAACTGAATGCGGTCTTATCTCAAATTCTTGACAAAATGGCAATGTTTACTGCCAAGCAAATTCCCACATTGTTGTTAAATTTCCATGAAGAATATTGACCTACCATGACAGAGAATTGAACCATGTACAATTCCAGTACACCAACCACTATCTAAGTCTTTAAGTAATGCCTTGTTTGACAATGCCAATATGACATGACTGTCCTGTGTTTGTCCGGTCCGGTCCAATTAGTAAAAAAATGTTCCTTCCCATCAGACTTTGTTCAGATTTGGATTTTTGAACAGAACCAGATATAGTCTGACCTGTATTAATCATCCACCTTTGATAATCTATTGAATATCTGTTTCAAACAGGTAACACAGGGCTTGACACTAATTATTTTCGGTCACTGGTCCTCCAGCAAAGAAACGTAAAATTTGTAAATAAAACAGTTACTGGTCCTTCAAGATTTTCACTGGCCTCGGACCAGGGGACCAGTGTTAGTGTCGAGCCCTGTAACATAATAATTTATATATTTGACTATAACTTACTTTTGTTGTCGTACCCGGAATCTAAGATCACCAGGATCGCCGTCTAAATGGGGTTCACCTGTAAGGAAAGAAAGGGGTTTATAACTATCCTTGATATGCATCATACAACTCAATTAGACGCTGGCCCTGGCTACAAAACGTACAAGAACAAATCGATAGTAATTTACAGTAACGGCACTAGAGAGATATCGATTTAAATTAAACGGGGAAATGTCACACTGTGACACATGCTTAAACCCTGGTTTATAAAGCTCATCACTAAATACTGAAATTGTCTAGTATAATAATATCCCTAAAAGGGGATCACAATATTGTTTGTAGAATCTAGTATAATAATATCCCTAATTTTAGGGATATTATTATACTCAAATTGTGTTTGGTACGACAAAAAAAGTTACAAAAAGTGTCTTCAAAACATGAATAAAATTATGAAAGTCAGACGTTCACGGCACTGTGTCATTAATATCCATATCTATTGCAATAAACTGTGAAACACTATAGTGAGCAGGGCTTTGTTTCAATATATAACAGAGGCCGAAATAAGGCTACTTCACAATTTGAAGGAGGGTGCTTCACAATTCCAAAATGCCAGTTTCACAAACCACATGAATGCCCCTTTCCAAATGAAACCACTTGCCCAGGCTCAAAATTTTCTACAATTTGAAATTGACAAAACCAGAGTAACTTAAACATTCAATAATGAAATATATCAAGCCTTCGGTTTTTTTTTCTTTACAAAGTAGAGGGAAATAATAGTTGTAAATTGCTTTTCACAAATTTATTGACGTCAATATCGTGCTTCCTCTTTCTTAATTCAAAAGCAAAACTATGCTTGAATTTCAAAATTTGAAGAAAATCGCGCTTCACACATCTTACAGGCTAGGGCTTCTTCACAATTTTGGCAAAAAAAGCACTGGTGATGCATTAATCACAGTACACATTCTGTCATTTCTTTACATCGTTAATCTATGTTTCCCACTTTCTATTAGCAACAAACAAATAAAACACCAATTTATTTACAAGTGTTATTGTCATCACCTTTTACATTTTTTCATAATTCATGTTCTTTTTCAGGGCTCGACACTAACACTGATCCCCTGGTCCGAGGCCAGTGAAAATCAACAAGGACCAGTGGAAATCTTGAAGGACCAGTAACAGTTTTATTTACAAATTTTACGTTTCTTTGCTGGGGGACCAGTGACCAAAAATAGTTAGTGTCAAGCCCTGTTTTCCAAGAATTTTTTACAGTTTCAAATTCAAGAATATTTTAGTCATGAGCATCAAATTCAAGTAGTTTTCAAGACCTGTGTGAAGGTTACATCCTTCAAAGCCATGAGTATTTTGCCAATATTATAAGGGAGGAACAAGACTGAATGATCATGCACAATCTCTGTGAAACGCGAATAATCAAACAATACCTTCAGCAACAAATGGATATTCCTGTCCGTCTCTCATCCCTGGTTCTATTTCTACTTCTAACATCTTCTCTTCAGGTACAAATCTAAAATATAAACACAAAAGTGACAAATAGTGACATTGTATTACCTTTTTTTTTATTTATTTGAATTAACATCATTCTTCAACACTAGTTCAGTTGAATAAGGCAACAGATTCACCTAACCAGTGTTCCTGGACTGTAACTTAACAAGTATTTACTCACCTTGACAAAAGCAAACAGCAACTCGCCAAATGTGAAGGAAAATCAACAGTGTTGTCAATTTTTTTATGGAATAGTCATAATCTATCTAACCCACTGAGCTCCAAATCCACAGGTGATGAATTACAAGATAAAGAAACCACTGCAGGATTTCCACCAATTGTAGAAATCGAAACTCTCTGAACTTTTATCAAATTTTATTTTGCATGATTTTTGGCGAGTACTTACAATGTACATTTAGCAACCCCAGAAAACCAATAATCACCGTCAATCAGATAGTAATTATTGATAAAAAATCAATAGTCTCGTCAAAAAAGGTCGTTTATGTTGATTTATAATTAACTGATATCTATGAAAATTATACCAAATTAAAGCTGATGAAATTTGCTTTTTATTCATATAAAACATGTGAAAATTGGTTTTTATTAAGATTTTCATAAATTAATGAGATTATCAGACTACATTTAGACAATCAATCAAAGGGAGATAATTTACTTGACATTTGGACATTCATCACAAACTTGTTGTTGTTGCATCTGGAATCTACCAGGACCTAATTGTGTGGTTACCATCTCTGTACGACAATTACATTTCCTCGTTCCCCGAGCTGGCTTAGCCACAGATTTATATCGTAAAACCTGAAAAATTACAAAATACGAACTAAAAATAGACCACCTCATAAATTAAACTGTACGATCAAGGACCAATTTGTGGGGTTTTTTATTCACCAAAATTTAACTTCCTTTAAAATATCCACAGCTTATGACTTAAGTTAAACGTTCTTCAAAAAATAATATGATGGTTTTCTAATCATTGTTTCACAGGTCATACAGTCAGCCCTGTATTTGTGATCACCTAAATAAGCCAACTGCTCTGGGGTTAAGAGATAAAAATTAATTTAAATATCATTCAACTGACTGCCACATAACAGGTCCAACATCAATTTGGAGAGTTAAAAGTCTAAATATTTGCAATAAAACCTTAAGACAATAGTTTTTAACACAGAAGAGAAAGACAAGTTTCAATTTTTTTATTTACCTCTATAAAGTTACCAGAGTATAATTCTTCTAAGGTCACTTCAAGGTCAACAATGACATCACCTCCCCTGGGTCGTTCATTCTCCTGTCGGCCACCACCACCAAAGAAACTAAAGTCACCAAAGAAACTGAAATAGATAATTAATAAAACATGGGAACAATTTATGAACACCTGACGACTTCTGTGACATACAAATAATAACAAAACAAAACAATCAACATCTTTGACAACATTTTTGTTTCTTCTCTCTACTCGTCACTCTTTGACGAAAAGGTCCCAATCCCTTTTATTACCCCAAAATATCAAATTTATGTAGATAAGTATATTCATTTATAGTATGATTTCTATTTGCTCTGTTCGTTATATATATATAATATGCAAGGTTGTTAGGTTTGTGGGGGATGATTCTCCGACCCCCATAAAATCATTGGACGGGGAAAATAAATGGGGTTACCCTTCTGGGGCCCGAAAAAAAAAAAAAACTGAAATAGATGGACAAGAAGTGTAATGTATTCTTTTCACATATGACTGTTAGTGTTACAGTAGGACAGTGTGGTGACAAATCAGGTATTTCTCCATCCTAATTTGTCACTGGTCTCTAGCTTAGAGGTGTTATGTACAATTTATATCAATTACAGTAAAACTTCTTTATCTCGAGAAGTAATTGGGGCAGGCAAAATGCTGGACATAAACTGGTAAATATAATTTATTAAATACAGATTGAGTCAAACATATTTTTAATTTGCTTGACATAAACTGATATATATTATGTATTAAATAAAGATTGATTCCAACACATTTTTAATTTCAAAACTTTTTTTTTGCAGGCCAAATATGCAATGAAATTTGTATGAAGATAGGGGGATATTTATAACTTTCAGGCCAATTGTATTAAAGTCTTCATGCGTTCCATTTGACTCTAGAAATGTGCCAAAATGCCACATTTTGACTCTCAGTCAATGAAATACAAAATAAGAGAGATGCTTTACTAGTAATTGAGGCATACCTGCTGAATACATCACTACAGTTTGAATCATGTTTACCCAAACCTTCCTCACCGTGTCTATCATGGAGTAAGACCTCCCTTCTCTTCATCAGATATTTGGATAAGTATTATGGCTTTAGGGTCAAATTGAATAATGTCACTTGGATACAAAAGAAGGAAAATAAATGATAATTAGGGCGTACCTGCTGAATACATCACCACCGTTTGAATCATGTTTACCCAAACCTTCCTCACCGTGTCTATCATATACCTTCCTCTTCTCTTCATCCGATAGAACCTGTAAAACAACACACAATTAGTCAATTCAGTATAACCTGTGTTTACCAGCACACTGCTTTACCCAACACACTCAGTCTATCCAGAGGGATGTCAGATAAACCAGGCCCGGTGAATGTAAACATTGGAGTACATACTCCATGCTCCCACTCGTAATCCGTACTCCAATTGGAGCATTTCTAGGTTATGAAAAATGCTGTAACTTCTTTATTACTTGATGGAAACATATGAAACGGGGGTTTATTTACTTAGTTAGACCATTTGCTACAAGTTGGTGGTGGTTTTGATGCAAAATTCGATAAAAAGCTATTTTTCAAGTTTGAGCTTGGAGTATGGAGTATGAGAATGAGAAATGTTTATAATCACGGGACCAGGTTATACTGTACATTGAGGCTTACCAATATGTTAAGCATGCATAAATTATAAGACCATATGTTTTCAAATTCAAAGTTGAACAAAGACCAAAACACAAACAAGAATAGATTAATTTTTGATCAAACAAGTCATTTTATGCTCCCTAATTGACTGTACAATAGTTATACATACCCAGTATAATATATAAGTAAGAGTCTGAACTCTGAACGACAATAAATAATCATTGCAAGTATGAATGCAGTCTTGGCCAGATTGCATAAACTTGCATAATCAGTAAATTAGGGTTGAATTAATTACAACTGAAAGAACAAACCTCATAAGCTGCACCAAGATTTTGAAAGAACAAACCTCGTAAGCTGCACCAAGATTTTGAAAGAACAAACCTCATAAGCTGCACCAAGATTTTGAAAGAACAAACCTCGTAAGCTGCACCAAGATTTTGAAAGAACAAACCTCATAAGCTGCACCAAGATTTTGGAATCTTTCTTCCGCTTCAGGATCATCTCTATTCTTGTCTGGATGCATCTCTTTAGCTAACTTTCTATAAGCTTTCTTAATCTGGTTTGTGTTAGCTGATTTAGGGACATTCAGAATTTTGTAGAAATCACGCCTGAAAATGTATCAGTTATATGATAACATATCAAACTGTTATACTAGTATGTACACCCAGACTCATTGAGACTCGATCATTAAATTCCTTGACGACATTTTTCATCATGGTTTACAGTAGGGCTGTAACGGTACGCTCACCTCTTGATATGATACGTACCGTCAATTTTTCTAACGGTTCGGTATATTTCGGTATGATACAATATTCTCTAACAGCAGCTTAAAAACTACAATTATTAAGTGCCAATGAAATTGTTGATTCTATAACCGCAATTATAATGTTGCTATTAACTATTTTAAATGAATTTCGACAATATGAGGCATATATTAATACAATTAAAAGGAGTGAAGCATGGTAATTTTACATAATCAGAGGACTATCAGACATTTTTTATCTCTGAATATTATTTTGCTCATAAAAAAGCTTATACCGAACCGTACCGAAATTCACAACTCTTGTACCGTGAACCGTGTGGAACTAAAGTCTGAGGTCTTTCGTGTACCGCGGTATACCGTTACAGCCCTAGTTTACAGTCCATGAATCACATAAAACTTCCAGGTGTGTCAATATATGCAAGTTAAATTAGGTCGTACTGGCCAAATTGTTATCTTCTTTTGGGACTTACGCTTCCACATCCTTGAGCCAAATATTTTCTTTTATGCACAAGTCAATTGAAACCGTGCCCCCCCCCCCCCAATTTTGGGGAAGCGTAGGGGATAATAATAATAATAATAATAATAATAATAACGTCTTTATTTTCGGTGGATAACATAATTGGTGAACCAATTTTCATTATGGTCCACAACAATAATACAAATGAACAAGTATATACAAAGAAAATATTTACAACAATACATATTTCAAATTACACTATTGCTAGTGTACATATTGACACCTAAATCAGATGTTTAGGTGTATTTCAGTTATTGTATATGATGTAACAACACTTTTTTGTTATCATAAAGTAAAATCATCACTAAAAATGTATATGTAATAACAGATTTGTTATTATATAATGTATCGACAGTAACTATGAAGCACCAGTAAATTTCCACTTTAAATAGTTGCTTTTAAATGAGGAAAGTGTCCTAGCGGTTTGCACTGATTTTGGAAGGTTATTCCATAGTTTTGCACCCGAGTAGTAGAAGGATTTCCTTGTAAATTCAATTCTTGGCTTTGGAACATGAAGTATATTTTGTACTGATGATCTTAAGTTGATATTATGTCTGTCGGACGTGTATTGAAATGTGTTCCCCATGTAATCAGGAGATTGTTCATTTAATGCTTTGTACACTAATATGGACTTTTTGTATTCCACTCTATCATTGAATTTTAGCCATCCAAGTTCCAAGAAGAGTTCCTGTGATGGTGCTAAATAGTCTTGATTAAGAATTACTCTTGCAGCTCTTTTCTGAAACTTATGTACTTTGTCTAGGAGGTCAGTACTACAGTTACCCCATATAGAGCAACAGTAGTCAAGATGTGGTAGTATGTACGCATTGAAAAATAATTTTCTGGATGGAATTGAAAGAAATTGCTTTATCCTTAATAACAGATAAAGATAGGAGTTGCATTTCTTTAATACTGTATTGACTTGTTGTTTCCAGTTTAGATTTTGGTCAATGTGCACACCCAATAATTTTTCAACAGTGCTGTTTTCTATGAATTGGCCTTGTAAATGAAGTGGGTCAGTTGTGGTTTGGGCTTGATTTGAGGCTGAGATGGTCATAACCTTTGTTTTTTGTACACAAGGTAACATTGAATTTTGGGTACACCATTTCTCAACATTTTTTAGTTCTACTTGTAATTTGTCACGAACAATTTGGGTAGAATTACTATTTGCTGAGATAGTTGTATCGTCTGCAAACATGTCTATATTAGAATAAGTCATGTGAAGCGGAAGATCATTAATGTAGATGACAAAAAGTAAGGGACCAAGTACTGAGCCTTGTGGTACTCCAGCTGTAATTGGTCTAGACTCTGACAGAGTTCCTGATACAGAGACTGACTGTGTCCTGCTCGAGAGATATGAGTCAAACCATTGTATGGAATTTGCACTGCAGTTATACAGTTTCAGTTTCTCAACAAGAATGGAATGATTAACCAAATCAAAAGCCTTTGTTTAATCCACAAATATCGTACCTACTGATTTCTTACTGTTTATAGCATCAATCCAGTTATCAATGATAACTGTCAATGCTGTTTCACATGAATGGTTGGCTATAATGTGGGAACAGTCCTGAGTTTTCACCTTTCAGGTGTTCCCATGCAGCGGTTTTTGTGCGTGGCTTTGGGTTCAAGCCAAATAGCAAAAAAATAAGAGCTGTGACCATAAACTTAGTTTAGGGCAGGGGAATTTGTGGGTGTTACCATCTGTATGGCCCTAGGGAAGCAGGGATTTTACCTGGGGATTGGAAAAGCAAAAGAAAAAATTCACACTATTCCCAAGGGTTAGGTTGGGTCATGGTTTCGATGTGTGGTGCATTAAATATCAACAGGAAGTAAGAGATGCTCAGTGTATCAAATGGCTTGTCTAACTTCTCTAAGTTTGTTTTTGCGACTTCTAAATTCCTCAATACTGCTAAAATAATTATATGTACAAAGTTTATTTCCTGGGACCCACAATCATCCAACCTGTCGAGAACTATCATCACGACCCCCCCCCCCTCTTCATCTGCAAATCATTGATTGGCACATTACTCCAAAATTTAACAAAGTCTCAGACTAGTCTAAGGCGGATTTCTTAGTGACACTTACTGTGACTTGTCACTTAGTCACAAATGTCAAAATGAATTGTGAAAGTGGGTAAAATGAAGTTTTAAGTGTCAAAATGTTCATGATTTAGTCATCATTGTGTCACTTTGTAACAAAGTCATCAAAAAAAATAATGACAGCGCTTATTGAATGAAACATTTCATTTTTAATAATGGACCAATCAGAATCACACACGCTGTAGAAAGTGGGTGGGGAATCGATAATCGGTATTTAGATTGATTTTACAGTTTTAAAACAAGTTATCATGAATGAAAGCCAACGTTAAAATGGGCAAGTATATATTTTGAAATGATTTGTATCGAAATATTAACTCACCCAGCCATACTTTCACATAATATCGATAAAACGATGAGCACCAACAAGCCGACTCCTTCCTTGGCCGCCATGATTGTTTTGTTACGCTGACGTGGCTATTGTCCGATTTATAGCCGTACTATTCCGTACTTGTACGGCAACGCCCCGTGGGGTAAATTATCTGCATATTTGATCACTTTTAGCACGTGGAATTTAATCAACTTGTATTATGACAAATAGAAAAGACTAATTTTACCGAACATGATAAAAGCGATGACTGTAACAATAAGTTTAGGCCTTGAAAAAGAAGTGACCAGTGGAAAACTGAATTTCCCATTAGTTCAAAGATAATAATTTATTATGCAACAATAAGCTATATATAAATAATATTTAAATGATTACATAACAAATATTAGATACATTAACAGATACAATGCTTTCATAGAGTAGTACTGCAAATGCTGCGGACACTCCGACAGTCTAGTTCATAAAAGATTATAATATTGTCTACGAACGATTGTTCAACTTTGGGCAAACATACGATACTATATAATAGGGGTTATAATAAAAAGTATTATATAGATCTGCCAAGAGTACAATAACTATTCATATATCTAGTTATATCATAGGTCAGCATTAGAAGGTTCAAATATGAAACTTAGATAAACCTTTTTCTAAAAAAGGGTCACAATTCCTCAAGGAATGTTTTCTTTTTCCAATTATAGATACAGGTTTAAGTGCTAACAGTTCCACATTGTAGCTGTCTGTATATACATAGCAGGTCAAAATATATTGTGTCACAGATCTATAAAAGTGATAATTTATTGAAATGGCATAATTGTATTAAATTTAATATGGGAAGAAAAAAAATAGAATATTTTGATTTAGGTTAATATACATTTCAGTAAAGAAAAATGATGGCACATCTAACGTACGTTCTTGGGGCGATAGTAAAAACTAATGCGTATTTATAACAAAAGATTGTCTTATATCAACAAATATTGAGAGTGAAATTGGCATATCGGCATATCTTAAGAGGCAGATTTACCTTTTTCATTTGTGGCTTTTTATTTGTAAGGCGAGGATTTGTTAATCAATATAATTATCTATGCGAGCTATTGAATTAACAGCTGGTGAGTATTTTAGACACTGAAGCCTTTCTAAAGCTATATGTAATTGTTCATATTGATCTATATAATATTCATTGGTGTCAAATACTCTCTTACGAATAATATTGGCAGGAGCTTCCATGTAAAATACATCTTGTCGTTTTCTTCTTGTTGTTTTATTTTCGTGACCGTATAGTAACGTTAGTGGTGTTTTATTAATTTGTTTTGATGAAATTCAAATAAATCATACATTTATATAGACATGTACTATCGTTTAGATAATGAACTGCAAGGTCTTCCAAAAGACGTATACATTCGAACTCTTCTTACAAGTGCCGACTCGTCAGAGGAAACTATAGCTCTGTATCGTACCGAGCTGTCAACTCGCGCAAAGAGCGACGACAGACCGAACGCACCGTCAGGTATTCTTAAGGACAGAAGGAAGACAAAAAATGCTTCGTTGTCACAAAAGTTCGCTCTTGATTGCTTTCATATTCAGCAGTTCCTGAATAACAATACTTCCGATGTAGATGATTTATACCGTAAAGTCCCGTCAACACCAGCGCTCCCTGACAACTCTCAGTTGAATATACATGACTCAAATGAAATAACGAACTTAAAAGAAATAGTTGCGTTACTGAGGGCTGATGTTCTGATGCTTAAGCGAAAATCTATCGAAGACCATCAAAAACAAGAGAAACTGTATTGTGAAATGAAATCTGAAATAGCCTCAGTACAAAAGGAAATAGCAAAATGCGCAGATGTGATAGCCTCGAATATCTCATTAGCTAAAGATTCAGAGCACCAAACGCTGTCCAACTCATTACTCATACTATCAAAACTAGTGTCTAGAATTGACTCTACAAAAAATGTGCTGACCAGTGATTTATCTGATATACGGAAATCGGTCAGGGACAACTCGCTTAACATTGAACGTTTGAACGACTCAGAAACCTGCGACAAAAACAACAGAAAGCAACAAATAAACGAAATCAAAGATACTCTCAACGAAAACATTAGCAATGTGAATATTGATCGTGACAAAATTGTGCGTCTTGAGTCAGCACTGAAAGCTGTCAATGACAAAATAAAAGTTACTGAAGTTAAATCGGCTTGTGAAAATAACAATATTCCATCCAACTGTGATAAAGCGCTTAGTGCCCTTACACAAGATTTAAGTGCAAAGTTTGACACAATGTGCCAAACTATGATTGCATCCTTAGAAAACATTACTTCGTCTATACTTAGTCGAACTGAACATAGACAACAACACAACGAAACCCCTACGGTATCTACAAGAGCCAGGTCTTCTGAACTACAAGCGATTAACGCAAATCGAGACATGCAACCGATTGGTGTTAGTTCGAACAGATTCCACGTGCTAGACACCGAGCCTCAAAGAGATACCACAACGAACCAAAGTGACGGATGTTTCATCATACATTCATCACCAGAGAAAAGTCGCCATAGAAGTAACCAGGTTACAATGCCAGCGAACTACGAGGGGGACTCAAGAGGTCGTCATCAAACGCACTTCACCGGCGTTCTAAGAAAACGGGCCAAAACATATCTGCTTACGGGAATTGACCTTGAAAGTACCGAGGAAGGTCTATGTGATTTTCTGACAGAAATGGACATATCGTACAAATCTGCGAAATTTGTGTATACTCGTCGCACAAACTGCTTATCTGCACAGATCGTTGTGGATGAAGATTGCGCGGATATCATCGAAAACCAGAACACATGGCCTCTAGGTATCTATTGTCGACCATGGATGAAGTACTCTAATTACAAAGCTCGTTATAATCGATATAAAGACAGCGACAACAACCGAGATAACTCAAATGATTATCACTCAAATAGTCGATCATGAAACTTAACCTAGTCTCATATAATGCAACCGGTGTGATGACTGCTGTGCCATATTTGTCAAACCTGCTTAACAATAAACATATAACTGTGTGCGGTTTATCTGAGCATTGGCTCCTTCCCCATAATGTGCATATTCTTGATAGTATCGACAGGAACTATATCTCGCATTCTGTGACATGTTATTCTCCTGCTGTGTTAAATGGCAGAATGATTGGGAAAGGAGGTGTTTCGATACTATGGAAAAGGGAACTTGATACATTCGTGGAACCAATCGATATAAATAGTGATAGGTTAGTCGCTGTAAAATTGTGCCTTCCGAACATATCATTGGTCATCATACAAGTCTACCTGCCCTCATCAAATCATGATGTTAATTCCTTCAAATATGTAGTGGACGAGCTCGCAGATGTATGCGCGCAATATGCTACCGAAAATAACATAATAGTGATGGGTGACTTTAATGCCAGGTTTAGCGTGGACTCTTCTTCACGGCGGTCACGTGACGCGTATATCTCCAATTTCGCTAGAATGTGCAAGTTGAAAGTAGCCACGAACCTACCAATGTGTGAAGGTCCTGCCTTCACATTCCTTCCTTACAACAATTCGAACCCATCTCGAATTGATCACATCCTAACAGACGATAACCTTATTCTGAAAGTAACCCAGTGCAGTGTACTTGACGACGCCCCGTTGAATATATCGCATCATCTACCAGTGTTCCTATCAATGGAGATAGACGATTCCGAGACCATGACTACACCAATGTTGGACCAGTTCACTAAACAATGTTTCAAATGGAATAAACAGCACGAAATTAGCGCATACGAAAAACTTGTGTCACAATATTTGGATAGTTATTCAGGCAATACAGCAAACGATACCATAGACTCAACATACGATCGGATTGTGACAGCTTTATCATCAGCAGCAACTCACACCATCTCAATACGCAAATTTAAATCCTACTTAAAGCCTTACTGGTCCGATAGCCTCAAGAAGCGTCACCAACAGCTAAGGTCGTCATATCGTGAATGGAAAATAAGCGGGAAATGTTACCAGAGTGAATCGCGAAATAAATACAAGTCAATCAAACGACTATACAGGAAAGAGCTTCGGAAAGCAGCACATTGTTACGAACAAGAAGAATGTGACAGAATTAATCGCCTTTCGGAAATCGACCAAACCGGCCTTTGGAAACTGCTAAAAAGTAGAAAAACTAAATCACGTAAGAGACAAGGGCGTGAACTGAATTTTAACGGTACGATTGTTAGACAAGACGACGACATATTATCTGGCTGGCGTCAGTATTTTGAAAGCCTGTACTCATTCTCAGAAGAACCCAATTTCAACAATGCATTCAAGACCTGCATTGAAACAAAAGTTAACAAACTTCTACAGAGGGACCAAAAATTTACTGAAACCTGTGATTTATTCCACAACGAGATAAACTACGCTGAAATACATAACATTGTTAAATCTCTCCCGAATAACAAAAGTGGATCTTTGGACAACCTAACATACGAACACTTGAAATACGGCGGTGAATCTCTAATCCGCGAACTCGTTCAACTATTCAACCAGATCATAGCTACCGAACACATCCCAGTTCAATTCAAGACAGGATTAACTGTGACGTTACACAAGGGAAAGGGCAAGTCTCTGTCTGAACCAAATAACTATCGTGCAATTTCGTTACTTCCAGTGATTTCAAAGATATTCGAAAAGCTAGTTTTGTTCAGAATTGAAAACAATCACGCTAGTGTTGAATTAAACAAACTTCAATATGGCTTTCAGAAGGGAAAAAGCTGTAAAATGGTTTCTTTTATACTCCAAGAATCGCGGAACTACTGCTGTGAACGCGGTAGCCCCCTATACACGTGCTTCCTAGACGCAAAATCAGCCTTCGATAAAGTTTGGCTATCTGGCTTGCTACATCAACTCAATAGTATTGGCATTCAAGGAAAACCACTCCGAATAATTAACAACATGCTGAGAGGTTCAACCAGTCGGGTACTTTACAACGGGAAGTTGTCACAGCCCTACAATATAGAGCAAGGTACCAGACAGGGCAGTATTTGTGCGCCATTCTTTTACACGGTCTTCTTGAACAGTCTGTTAATCGAACTAGAAAAATCCAAATTCGGTCTCAACATTAGTGATATCTCGTTGAGTGCACCCACACAAGCAGATGATATCGTACTTCTGTCAACATCTAAAGATGGCATCCAAAAACTTACGGATATCTGCAGAAAATATGCAAATAACTGGAGATACAGTTATAACCCATCCAAATGTGCGTCAATGGTAATGGATTGTAAGGCACATAGACCTCAGTGCTCTCTCAGCATTCACTATGGTAACCAGACAATTGACGAAACCGACAACTACGTACATCTGGGTATTACACAGTCTTCCAGCGGACATCTGCCTTACAACATCGACGATATTAGGCAATCAATTCGAACCACATTTTTCTCTCTGTCGAGTTATGTATCCAGTAGCGACGGGACGAATCCTATGACCGCCTCAAAGATTTACCAAACGTGCGTACTACCACGGGCTTTGTTTGGATGCGAGCTGTGGAACTCAATATCTAGATCCAACATGAAAAAACTTGAACATGCCCACCACATGTGCCTTAAACACACACAGGGGCTTCCATTACTTACCAGATCTGATATGGTGACGAGCTTGCTTGGATTCACATCAATTGAGGGTTATATAGACCTTCAAAAGTTGCTTTTTCTTGGTACGTTATGTCGCTCACAATCCGGAGACCTGGTCAGCAAACTTTTCCTTCATCGTCTGTTCCAACACGAGGGGAGGTTAACTGCCTGTTCCCTTGGATTCATCCCTGATATCGTGCGTATCCTTGCAAAATACAATCTGTCAGACTACTTGAATACATTTGTTCGGAATGGTAACTTTCCCAGTAAATTCACGTGGAATAAATGTGTTAAAAATTCCATCAACGACCACGAACTTAATAGTCTAAACATGCGTATGCGATCATCCACGGACTTTGAACTGTTCTCCAAAGTGCACAATACAATCACCGTGTCCAATATATGGCGGGTTGCTAAACTACGCCCACATTGCCTTGTGCTTATGAAGACTTTAGCTAAATGGTGTTGCTCAGTTCCGGTAACCCATGCAACCCAGTGTGAAGTGTGTCAAAGTAACTTTACTGGATACCAACTGTTTCATGTACTATTCCATTGTAAATCTGTTATCAGACAACAACGAAAAGACATCTTCGTGTATCAAACTCTTTATGAACTGAACAAGAACTTGTATCGATTGTTAAACAGTGTTTGTAACGATGTATTTACCTGTTTTCTTCTTGGCGGCGTAAATTCTGAACTTCAAGCAATTATCTCTTTTGAACAATATCCAGATTTTCTGATACAATGTGCCGAGTTTGTAAATTCTCTGCTCAATGTTTAAAAACTGTACTGAACAATGATTGATATTATACGACCTAACTTTTCGATTACAGTATGTTATAATATGATTACAAGCACCTGATAGCGCACTTTTGCTAAGGTTAAAGGCGCAGCTCTCCCTATCAAAAAGTACAAATCAAATTGCCTCTGCTACACTGTTTCTTTTTCGTTTTCGCAGTAACAGTGTATCATCGTGGGTCTCATTTATAAATGTAACTTTCTTGTGGACATATTTGCGTCTTCCCCCTCCTTTCCTTGTTAAGGTGTGGTCGTTTTATATCCTCACGTGTTATCTGGTGCTTTCAATCATCCTTTAAATGCTGACAATCGTATGTTGAAAAAAAAAATGTTTACATTGTACATAAGTGTGCATGCGTGAGTATGATAGATTGTGTGGACAACTAAAGATATAAAACATGTATTATTGTGTGTGCGAGCGCGCGCGTGTGTGTGCGTGAGGGTGCGTGTCTGTGTGTGCGTGCAGGTGTGCATGTATGTTTGTGAGCGCGGGCTTGTGTGTGTCTGTGAGAGTGTTCCTTGTGTTAATAATGCTTTCCATTTGTATAGTATTTAGTTTTGTATTGATATGTTATGCATATTTATGTGATATCTCCAGAAATTGGAGGCAATAAAAAGGTATATATATAGTAACGTTAGTGGTGTTTTATTAATTTGTTTTGATGAAATTCAAATAAATCATACATTTATATAGACATGTACTTAGTGAGAAACAAGGGGCGATCGTGTATCTTTCTGAGAAAATAGGTCTTCAGATCCTATCCTGGGAAATTCAACTGAATGGACCTCATTAATGCTTGGGAATGATAGCTGGTTCGAAACCATGACAACAGTTTCTGAATCCTCGAGAGCGCAATGCTGATATATAAGAAACGTGGAAACATTGAGTGATAGTTTGACAATTTTGTTTATAAATATGATTATATTAATATCTAACGTTTTATACTCAATACTGACAACCCATAATAAAACATAAAATTACCAATTTTCTTGTACAGTTTGTAACTGTTAGGCCGCTCAACCATCCTTTGAAATTTAAACTTCCCTTGGTCATCGGCTTCTTAATGAAACCTACATTCGAGTCTCCCTGTGGAGACTATTTCTCTCCTGTGGATATGGTAGCCAACGTTGAGCTGTGGCGACCATGAATAGACACCGCCCTCACATGTACCAATTTACACCTTGGTGGAGTGGAGCATGTGGATTATTCTTTCTCGACCTCGACCCGCTCACACTACCTCTAGGACGTCTAGGTCACCTCTCCCAACAATTAGCTGCTGTCTTGCTCAATGTGGGGCTCAACAAATAATAAGAGGATTGGCCTGATTCGTCAGACATTGCCTAAACCCAGTCAAACTAAAGTCATGTGGATACAAATTACGAGTAACGTTATAAAATAAAACAAACAATTTTTGTCGAAATTCCGGGGCGGATCCCTGTCCCCTAGAGCCGTGCATGTTGTTAGCCAGGTTTGACCAGAGATCTTATATAATTAATATAGTAGATCCTGGTTTGACTAAGGTTTATTCCAACCTACAGAAAGTTACCTGGCTTTATCGTCATTATAATAAAATATATTTCTGAATGCATGGCAAAACAGGAGCCTCCATAGCTCAGTGGCTAGAGCACTGGTCTTGTAAACCAGGGGTCGTGAGTTCGATCCTCACTGGGGGCTGAGAGGAAACATATTTTTCCCGTATTTTTATTACTCTACTTACCAAATAAAGTATTTTTTATTTTGCCTTCTAAGTCCTACGGTCGGTATTTCGATCGGATGATGAATATCGTGTCATAATATCCGAATCCTACACCGAGTCAGTCAGGCTTGTAACGTATGAATAGTTTATATGCAATGTGTTAAGCAGGTTGGCTAAACCAAGAAACGTTTTTCGCAGAATTTAAGATTTCTGGGAATGAAAACTAACCCACACCAGCTGACTCGCGTGATGAAAGTGATTGGCTGGGTTTATCTTTTACGAAATTAAATAACCCGATTATAATGAGGACTATTGTAATGAAACCTACGCGCGGTGATTTGCTCTTGAGTGACACTTTCATTTTAACAAGCATACTTATAACTTACAAATTTACCTAAAAATCATATTTAACCATTTTTTTATGAATCAGGCTCTCTTTACAGACCAATACCATTGTCACTTAAAATCCTTTAATTCATCGATTGCATTTTTCCAGATATTCAAATTATCCATGATTCGTGGAGAGGACTTGAAATTGAACTTTAAAAAACTGAAGAACATAGCGTCATAACCTACAGGTGATGGACATCAGCCTGCATGGTGGTGCTGAGTATTATTCACTTCATAAACTGATCTATGTGGGGCTAGTTCAAACTCGTCTGAAAAAAAACCCAGTGTAACCATTTATTTAATCGGGAGCAAGGGGAGTAACTCTTTCATGATTGTGTATTTGCAAAGTAGTCGGCGTATTTTATCGGCGTTGTCTCCCCTGCACTGACCGCGACAATCTGTTCATAGACTTGTTCAGGTGTCTTTTATCCCACCGTCGGAGAAAAAAGAAAATGGCTACATGTACACATAAATGTTTTCAAAGTGCACAATTTAAACGTAATCGGGAAAACAATATTTCTATTATAACATATTATTTTTACTCCATTTTGAACCCCCAAAATAAAAGTTTGTCATTGAAGAAGCCGCTACTCGCGTATGCTACATTTCTCTTTTTGTCATATTTCTGCATTTTAGATAATATTTTAATAAACTAAAATGCATAAATTAATCTCAGATCTCGCAACTTGAATGCCTGAAGCAGTTAAAGATCTGATTTAAATTAGCGAAATTAGCGGATTCCAATGGACACAAATTTAATGACATATTTCCTATACCGTATACTATTGTATTAGGTATTTGACACCTCTCTATAGCCAGTCTATAAGATTCGTATGTTGTTGATAGTTTGATATCAACCCTGAGGGGCATAAGATCTGCGTTTCTATTGGTTGACGCATCAACACGCTTTGAAACGTAGCAATGTAGACAGTCCTATACTGAAAGATAAACATTTCGAAAACACCACCGTCCTATTTTCATCAGACAGTTTTTCGCAAAGTTATTTTCGGACTTTGATTAAACTTTTTAGAGAAGTTTTTTTAATTAGATTCTTCGGAAAGAGAGTTTTCCGCACTTGGTGCGAGGGATAGCCGTTGAAAATGTAAGTTTAAATGTCTTCTTTTTATTATTATGTTCATGCTAAATGTATGATTTATATGTGATGTAAATTAATTGATGTACAAATGTATGTTTTTCTTTGTAAACTACAGTAGTTTTCGTGTTTCATGATAGATCATTAAACTATTACTTATTTAAAAGTATAGTACATATGATGTATTTTTGTAGAGTAGCTTTTACGATTATTTGTGAATTTGTAAAGTTTGTATTTAGTACATGTGTGTTAAATTAAAGTCATTTTAATTTCACTGAAAGGTTTGGGGTAAAAATGTCATACAAGCATTCGGTTATACCTTACCGTTATGGTCAGGTATTTGCGGCGTATTTTTTCTCGATTTTAATGGCAAAATCGTTATAAAAGTTGACCAGTGTTTCGTAATGTGTACAGATCAAGTACTACATGTACGGTGTGTTTAGGCTAATCCGTTTGCAACACATTTTCAATGGTCAATTGATGTGTTTGTATGTTTCGGTCACTAGATCGATTTTCTGATGAAAGATTTATATATTTTTGGTGTGATCAATATTTGTGTTGTTCAGACAGGAACTAAATTCATCACATGGTCTTGAGCTGCTCAGGGGTTTGACATTTCGAGAGTTTTGGCATGACCACACAAGTATCTTCAATAACATAATCCCTTTATTTTCCACATCTATATGACATCCGAATAAAAGAGCTTTGTGAACAAGACAGTTTTAACGAATCTTAGTTTTTAAGAATGACCATAATGTGGTCTAGTATAGTGAACAGAAGGGGCCCCTACCGGCCCCTACTTAAATTATAATAAAAATCGACATATCTAGAATGCACGAGTGAACAACCAGGGACTGATGACCGGGTCACACCCCTCATGCACGACAATTTTATCCCCTTTGTTCTGTCACTGATTCTGTGCCTCAATAAAGCGAGAAATAAATTAAACAATTCAAAAGGATTTGGGGTAGTAGAGGTGCCATTGTCGGACTTTCCCGCATGTATGCTACTCATGAGCGAAATCAAAGTTTCGTGATGTTTGACCAGAATTTAATGAATTTACCAGTCGTAAAAATCTAAGAGCGTGTGTATTTCTTTCTCACGCCGCTCTGCACATACATGTTCATGTGTGTTTTAAAACATCGCTGTGTTTATTTCATCATGTGTTTATACACAGAACCCTCTTTGTTATAATACCCGTGACTTGTACTTGATTTTCGATCTATGATGCGGAGGGTATCGAATGTCAAATGTGTACTCTATTTGAAAGAGTCAAATAAATCTAAAGCGTCTTTTTCTCTATTGTAAAGAACCCAACACAATTGCAATCGTGCAATGACACGCCCAATTTCTAGTGTCATATTAAATAGAAGTCAGAAAAAGGGGTAACACATCTGTCGACTCCCTCACAGGGAGCTGAATTCCTCTACTCGCATCTTGGATGGCAATAAAACAACAACAACAACAACAACAACAACAGCTGATTCTCTCACGTGATAACATTCTCTCACATAGTGGCATGGTATGATACGATTAGATCCATATCGTACTTACGCTGATAAAAAATATATCAACACTTAGGATGTCGACTGCCAACTAACCTGTCAAAATCTATTTATAATCTATGTTAATTAGTTTTTAATTGATAATTCATAAAAAAAAACTCATCAATAGGCTGACTGTTGCACCGAAACACATGCCTAGTGTCCATTATAAATAACAAAAAAGAAAGAAACGAAAAGTTCAAATATTCGCAGAAAGGTGAACGATATTCAGTTTAAATACCATAAAAGCAATTACTCACTTACAATGACTGGCAATTATGATTCTGTAGCACAGAACCGAACAGCACTTGATTTTGATTTGCTAAGAATACACTGGACGAAAAACGCATATATCACGACAATGCTCATTACCGTATAATTATAATTAAAATGTTTAATAATTCAGTTGTTGTTCAAAGCTTATTGAAAAAAAATGAAATTTTCGTACCAATCTTTGTAATCTTAAATTCGCATGGATAATCTTTGGTAGAACAAACAATGCTACGCGAGCTACCTGTCGTCGACTTATATTCGAGGTGGACGCGAAAACGGTGTGTTACTGTTCCATACCGTAATATGTCCCTTTCTCGAACACTTTGAATATAAGGCGAATATATGCATGCATCATAGTGCACCCAGCTGGTAGTCGCCTCATTGATATGTATATAACTTATGCTGAATGGGTCAAGGTCCCCCCGGGTACTACTTCACCGTACCCGGGGTACTTTGAAGTATACTTCACCGTACCCCGATTTCACAGATAATACTTAACCGTACCCAGATATGCTTAACCGTACCCGGGTTTACCGCGCGCCAAAAATCGATGTCGTTAAATAACAAGCAATAGAATAACATAAACCGGCGGTCATCTCGGCATTGAAAAAAAATGTTTATAAAATCAAAGAAGTAAAAAAACGAATTTTATTCAAGATTACGTATACAGTGGAGAAGAGGGTGAAGAAGAAGTCAATATTAGGCTGGTGGAAACGAATTTAAACACCATTGGCATATAATCTGTTGAAAGATATAAAGTGCGCCAAAAACGTCATTGTTTTGATTTCAGATTTTGATCCAAGCGTAGTCACGTGACCATCATGTGATCGATTTTACGACAATGAAATCTTTTTTTTAGAAATTCGACGGTAAAACAAAATAAATATTATGGGTCGAAGTATACCGAAATGAAATCTTTCTACCTTCCTTTCATTTATAAATGTTGTGTTCAGCGATTAAAATAATATCAATATAATTTTTTTCATCAGTAAAAATGGGGTACCTGTAAGCATACTGGGGTACGGTGAAGTATACTACTAAGTACCCGGGGTACGGTCAAGTATACTTCAAAGTACCCGAGGTACGGTGAAGTAGTACCCGGGGGGACCTTGACCCATTCAGCATAACTTATTCGGGGTATACCTCGCAAACTGGTGCAATACATTATAATCCTTACCAAAACTTGAATGTATACCAATACTCAATTCACATGCTCATTAATGCATACCCACGCGGATATAAATTATAATAACGCGTATCAAATTATTATTCATATTTAAATCACTTCATATCGCACTTATATTTCGGTTTAAAACAGGCAATTAACGATTTTTTTTTAATATTCGGGTTTCAAGTATGAATCAAATCACGGTGTATTATAACAGAGACCCTGTACGTATGTACAATACTATATGAATATCAGACAGTATTCTTATACCCGTATTAAAGCTGATGTATACATGCGATAATATTACATTTAACGCAATCTACATGTCACACTTAAAGTGTTTTATTTTATGAATTAAAGTCATGTGCGTTCAATACTAACGTTACAATGGACAGGTATTTTTTAAAACTCCCTGTCACACATTTCCACACAAAATGAAACTTGCAATTAACGGTACATTGACGGATAATAAAATAGCTTTTTAAGTCTTCTAGTAAGCAAAGACGTCCAACACGTGTTGGATATCTATGTAGTAAGATACTATTTGAAAAATGTGGTGCTATTTTTATTATCCATTATTATTTATTATTTGATTCTTGTGCCAAAATAGCTCATTCGCATAAAGCATTAATAAATGGTATACAGTAAATACCAACAAAGGAAGTTTGAACCATTTATCTACGGATATATATATATATATTTTTCTGTTATTTATTTGCCAAGTGTAGTTTTACTACCCCCCCCCCCCCCCCAGGGTACACTGTATAGTCTGGAATCAAAATTGCTTATGCAATATTGTTGTTAAGAATTCCCCTTTGTTCATACTACGCTGCGCATGCGCCAATGCCCCATTTATAACCCCTTTGGTGTTAGATGCTTATTAACCTGTTACGTCACGTTCTGTTCTGTTCTGACACCAGTCTGATCACTTCGGCGAGTATTTACGGTAATTACCGGAGACAAACGGAAATGGGCGAACTTTCTCGATTGTAATGATACCTGTTGCTTTGATCTCTATCGCTATGAACCAGTCTGATATTACGTAATAATACATAATATGACGTCATAAAAGGTTACATATCTGATATTAGCTGTAAACACCGTGTAATTTGAGTTGCTGGCTAATTACACACACAACATGTCAGACGATTTATCAATTGATCTATGGACCATAAAATGTACTGATGGCATACAAATTACCGTACACACTGTGTATAATTGTTTTATTGATATTACGGAATGTATGAAGTCTAACTCATACTTCTATGTCTCCACCAACCTAGTGCATGTGTTTTCCCTAGGAATTTTCATATGAGGGTCCCAGGACCCTTAATGTTTTTATTTTGGGAGTCCCTTACAAATTTTCGGGGTCCCTTCATATACAGTAATGCATTTCAAGTTCATTGCTACGATGAGTATCAAATTTATAAATAAATTAATCAGCAAATTCAGATTACTCAATGCACCACAAGACTTTATAAATGCAATAAACATTAGCAACGAAAATGTCTATTTGAGGGATCCTATTGGGGGTCCCAAGGATGCACAGTAATGCAGAAATGAGGGTCCCTTGCCACAAAGTTGCGTCAGGGACGCAGAAAACTTGCATCAGGGAAATCCCTGCTAGTAGTGCATGTATTTTTTCATCCATATTTCACATGACAGTCAGCAGAGACTATTGCTTTAAATTTCTTACCAAAATGTATGTGTATGTACTGCAACAGAACGGAATGACTCGTATTTGCTTTACATTATACATATGTACACGTTCGGCTATACCGGTCAGCCACTCAGCCAGACGGTCACCAGTTACCAGTCACTCAAAGCACCTTTCTCCTGTCGTGACCAAAACCTCTGTTCATCGCCAGTATTGTAATCATAATTATGTTCTTGTAGTGGACACAGTTGTATTTCTAATCTAACTTCTGCAAACTGTAACCCCTCCATATACAAAGTTCTAGTCTGCAATGCATCATTATTGAATTAGAATCATGTTGCTTTGTACTGAACAAGGATATTTTTATTGCTGATATTACATTTCATTTAAAAGTTGATGTACTATGTGTTAGTGAAATGTTGCTGTGTGTTGTTTACTCGAGTGTCTGTTTTGTACGACTTCGTAATGAATGGAAATTATTTCAAATTACTCGAAATATGCCCGATAGAAATTTTCTTAATGTCATGTAAAGATTAACTGTCTGATTTGGCGCGTAATGACTCAAGCAAATCATTGTCCGTTTTGCTAAATGTCAACGTGCAAGCGTTGAACGACTTGCTGGCAAATTGGTCATCGTTCCCGGAAAGGTCAGTTCCATTCAAGTTAGGACGAATATTATTGTCAATAAAACTGAACCGAACAGAACAGAACTGAATAAGCAATTTATGTACATGCACGTACGAATCAGAATCATTGTTTTAAAGTTGTCATGAACATTTTGCAATAATTTTACCCAGAGATATTTGTTCCAAACATGAAAACGTATTAAACGTCGACATTACCTGACCGTTTTGACGGACATTTTCCAATTCTGTGACGCAACAGCAAACTTCATTCTATATATAATCGAGTAAATATTGTAACATTAGACATTTTTGTCCGCATACTTCCTTGACTGACCGGTTAAGACTTGCTGTGTAATCGACTCGCACTTAAGTCTGAACGAGTTTATAAACATGTCAACAACTTTGACATCTATATGGCGGTTTGACTACGGTTTGTGTATGATGTACATGTACGTATGTCCAACATATGTATGCCGCGATAATGTCTTGTCCGAGAGCTACAAAGTATTTGCTAGTTAACAGTATACAAGCACTGAAAATTGTCATACATATTATTCTATATTTGTTATTCTAGAATTTGAAAAGATCTCATCCTTTTAACCGTATGTTCTGAAAATTTAGGACGCTGTATCACATGCATTGTATTTATATAAAATTAACGTTCCTTACACACGATTGCCTCCCTTGCCCCATTACGTCGCGTTCACTTCACTACAATACATGAAGTTTTATCTATACAAAACTTGACACATGTATTTACTCTCTGTTTATTTTCGCCCACGTTTATCTTAGATAATCTTGCTGCGTATCACTACGCATTGATGAAGAATTAGATAGGTATCTTGTCGACTCGCTTTGTATCGTCAGATTTATGTGAAATCCGAACCATGTTTAATAAAGCATATGATTTTTGCGTATGAGCGTCTCATTGCGACTGTCACCGTCAATTCATTATGGTACACATACATGAGTATGTCACAGTCAGTTATTTTTGTACGCATATACACGTTTGTGTAACACCGATCATCCCCTGGCATAATATTGGTTCGGGACCGCTTGGATGTTGATCCCAACCATGACTATGTGTTTAATTGGTTAGAGCGGTTGCCTCGGGTCGGGTAGTTTTGGTTTTGATCCTTGACCGCAACGCAAGTCGTTAAAATAAACGGGAACTTGAGTAAATAGTAAAGAAACGTGTTTTTCACTCAGCGTTTCGCTAGCAGTTTCCTGCGGGTTGGTCACCCAATGCCAGGATACTCAATAGTTGACTCAAATACTGTGTCAGTGGTGCCGAGACTTAGTCAAATATTTGATATGTCATAGTGGCACTTCGCTAGAGTTATCCTCCTTTGACTTCAGTCATTTGGATTCTCTGTGCAAACTTGTGCATGCGTTGCGACATGCCGTGCTGATAAAAAAACAACTTCTGATGGGATCCAATAATTCCGTGCATGATAACCGCATTTTAACGCCCAAAACGGTATTTGTTTTGATACCCATATTCGCCAATCATCTTGCCCCCATGCTGTTAAGAGTCTCAATGTGTTGCTATTTTCTTTACCGACATTAAACGATTTACAAGTGGCTTTACCCGCAATCTACCTACGTCCAAAGTTCAATATACACTTGCTTGCCTTCGCATACATGTAGCACACATCACAACCATGGTATGATTTGTAAACACGCTTAGTGATCATAAAATTTTATCAAAGTTTCTTGTCGCGAAATTATTGATTTATAACTTAATAAGACAAGGAATGGTTTGTCTTATCTGTTTGGTTTGTTGACAGTACATAATTTAAACTGTTTATACGTCTATTCGTATAATATAGATCTCCCCCCCCCCCCGATGTTTCCCTTTGTCTTGCGCTCGGACTCAAGTGGCGTCGTACCGCTAGTTTACGACTTTACGTAATGATCGTTCGAAAATTACGATATCAAAGTTTTAGATATTGACTGATGCAAATCACTGACAGATTGCAAAAAAAATAGTCAAGACAGGGATATTTGGTCCTTGTTCAATTTCATCATAATTGTGAGTTCGCTGATGATAGTTGAAGAACGTTTAAATTAGTGAACTCGAATCAAAATTGACCAATCGATACTGTGTCTTAAACTGATTTGATAAATTCAGAATATATTGAGGCAATTTATACGACACACTAAATACTTTGCCCCTGTTCATGTTTGGGATTCGAATCATTGGAACAAAGCAACAATTTGCATATACGACATGTACAAATTTATGCTAATTAATTATTATGCAATGCGCAACAATAATTGAAGAATAAAGTAACTGTACACTAAAAAACATAATGCTTGTCTGTCATGATTTTAAAGGGCGTTTGACTTTAGGTTGATTGTTAAGGTCACAGTCCCAATAAAGAAACACTTTAAACAGACGTTTTTTTGTATAAATTCATTATAAAACTACGAAACAAAAGATACAGCCCGGCAAGTTAAGTCACCAGTCTTGACATTTAATATTTCACCATGGACCCATGGTTATGTTTTGTTAATTAGCAGCTGGTTCTGGCTGAACACGACTGCTTTGCGCACGCATGAAAGTGTAACTTTTAGTTGTATTCATAGGTCGTTACTCTTGAATGCTAACGTTAGCACTGTGTAAAAAATTAAGATTACTTGTACAAGTAAGATAATAAGCTACTAAACTATTATATTTTTAATTGTTATACTGACGTAATTGATCGTATAATATTATAATATAATAAGCGTAAATGTAAATTATTGCACAATGCTCACAAAAGTACAATGTACTATAGAACTTGTAATTTTGTATAATAGTGTTCCAAGAAATGCTATGGACACTTCAATTCAAAAACTTTTTTTACACACACTTGAGACTTGTTTATTGTTCAAATATTCTATACGGTGGTGTGTGGATTGTGTTTTGTGTCTGATGTACTTTCGTAAAATGGTTTTAAAAACTAACAACATAACTAACCAATTCGTGACATCACCGCCTCTAGACTGTTGCTATGGTAACCGACATCGTGACAATCAGGGGCAACAACTCTTGTATTAAACGATTATCTTGCTAAAATGGGTTAAATTAAGTGTTTTCTCTTCTTCTTTCTTCTGTCTATCTTTTTGGGTGTTGTAAGCAGTTTTCTAAAAGCCCTCTAAAAATCTTTCTTTTTAAATCTCAAATTTCTGCGAAATACTACTTTATAAATAAGTAAAGTGCTATTTCATTGACCTGTCAATATAAATACATAACTACACGGTACCTGCACACTTTAGATAAGTCGATAGTCGGTTGATAATCTATTGTGTGCAGTTATCATGTTATTTTGTAAAATTTGACTCGTCAAAAACCTGCACTTTTAGCAAGCGTAAGAATTTAACCCAATTTGGTCGGATAATTTATATAAATTCTGAACTAAAAATGTCCGATTGGACGCATTATATATGTTTACAACACCCTAATTCTTGTCTGTCTTCTCTTTGCAACAGGGTAAGCGCCATACTTGGGTCGATCCCTGGCTTCAAAAAGCTCCGTGGATCGCGTAACGATGATTGGATTGATAGAATGTCGCACGTGTACACCGTGCTCCTCCTAATCATGTTCGCTGTTGTTGTCAGTACGTCACAGTTTGTTGGTAACCCAATCCACTGCTGGCATCCGGCCGAGTTTAAAGGATGGTATGAGAAGTATGCCGAATATTATTGCTGGATATCCAACACGTATTTCGTCTCATTCTCCGAGACGATCCCTGTTGACGTCGACGATAGAAAAGATCGAGAAATCACCTACTACCAGTGGGTGCCATTAATCCTTGCCTTCCAAGCTCTACTTTTCAAGATGCCAAACGTTGTCTGGAAGCTCTTGCATCCTAACTGCGGCATTAATCTGAACAAAGTTGTCGACATGGCGGAGAAGACACAGCTGACGTCGCCAAAAAACCGCATGGAGGTCATTGAACATCTAGCTCTCCATATTGACAAATGGTTGGACACTGAACGAAACTACAGCTGGAATCGTTACACTGCCATGAGGGAACGTGTCAGCCGATTTTGCTGCATCATGTGTAGTAAGAGAAGCGGTACCTTCCTCTCCGCCTTGTTCCTGTTCTGCAAAATCTTGTACGTCGTCAACATCATCTGTCAGTTCTTCCTTCTGAACGCTTTCATGGCAACCGATTACAACATGTATGGATTTGAAGTCATCAAAGGTCTCCACAGTAACAGCCCTTGGAGAGAAAGTCCGCGTTTCCCACGTGTCACCTTCTGTGACTTCGAGATCCGACAGCTTCAAAACGTGCAGAGGTTCACCATTCAGTGCGTCCTCCCCATCAACCTCTTCAACGAGAAGATCTTCATCTTCTTATGGTTCTGGTTCTTCTTTGTGGCCGCTCTCGCTGTCTACAATCTTCTCAACTGGCTCTTTATTGTCGTCATGAAGAGAAACAGGGTCACCTTTGTTAAGAAGTATTTGAAAATTACGGATCAGTTACAAAATGGATTCGATAAGAAATTGTGTCATCGGTTCGCTGACAATTATCTTAGAGAAGATGGCGTGTTTGTTTTAAGAGTGATCACGAGGAACTCCACGGATCTTGTGACCACGGACTTGGTTACACAAATGTGGAGAAATTTCCAAGAAAAACAAAACAGACGTATGCCTAACAATGACAGCACACTGAGACCAAACGAGGTCCACCAACCCATGAATGATGAGAAACAGCCATTGCCTGTTGATTAATTGACCATATCACTAGAACATGTGCGCGCTTAATGAGTTGTTACGCTTTCTGAAAAAGTCTGTGCTGGTCAGATAACTGGTACATGGTATAGACACTATTGATCACAATCTATGCATTGTTTGGTTGTTAAGATGCTAATACTGTCACTTAAAATACCAGATTTTGTAACATATCAGTTGGTTCTGGATTCGTTGCTTGCATCACTCGATGGCATTTGCATTTTGATTTGTTAAGAATCTGTGTGCCGCAGCTTCTATCTTAATTTTACCTGCCTGACTAAAATTAACTATCACTTGAAATATTAGAGTTTTCTTTGATTCGTTTGCCACTTATGATGGATGGGAAGGGGCTGCTTTTAGCAATCAGAGTGAATGTGTTATTCTTATTGAACCAGAGACTGAGAGTCTTCCAAAATTATTGAACTCTTGGAAAATTTATTTCTGGAGCCCTTATCAGTGTTCCTAATTACTGACTGGCTAAAATGATGTTGTATTCTGATCAAAATGTAAAGCTTTTTGATATTCAAAACTACGCACTACAGAATGCATACATTTTTTACTCTTGAACAAAAATTTAACATGTCTTTCTCATTGCATTTCTTTGTTGCTTGTTTGCTATGTTTCGTGAAATTCATTTCATTTTCTACCATGAAAATACAGTCATTGTGTAAGTGAGTTCGTTCGTTTTTTGCAAGATTCATTCAGAAACTATCCATTTTAAACAAAAAATCTACGAAATGCCATAATTTGCTTGCCATTTGCACTTTTTTCAAGACTTTCATTATTATGGATTGTCCGAAACGGATTCGTAAGGCATTTTCCCATATTTCATGAGCATTTAAACGTGTGACTAGTCCGAATTAAAGGGTTACGTCCCTTGGTCATATGATATGGTTTAAACATAGTTCATGTTTAGCGCATCTATGTTACTGGGTTGTTATAGCACGCATTTTTATCATTGTCTTTCTTAGTTATATCATGCATTTAATTATATAATTTCCTTTTACTTATTTTTTTGATGAATCGTCCAGCATTTAGTCAAATTTGAGAAATACACCAATCGCGAAAACATAATACTTTTCACCTTATAGCCCTATGTTTTAAATTATTGGTTGTTGTTATATTTGAAAACAATCGCTGGGGTTGTAATCTATTATTGCATTTAATATCCGTTCTAGTGCACATAAAGTCGTTATTTTAAACAGTTGTCCTATTTTATCAGAACTTAAACTTCTGGTTACTTTTTTAAACTACAAAATTAATGTATATGTCTTGTTTCTGAATTCACCATGACCTTAGTTAAAGGCTATTTTTCTGATGTTCTGTTTTTTGAAACATACACAATGGAGGGAGCACGTGATAAACATATCATTTCACATAGAACTATTGTGATAGTAAGAATGAAAGATAGATATCTATTGTTAAATGTAGGTTTGTTTGTTTGTAAATATGTTCAAATGTATAATCGTTACCATAGTAACCGTTTTCGTAGCTAGATCACTACATAACTGCATTATTTTTTTCTTATACAAGACTGTTTTTGTTTAGTGTATTGTTGAAACTGTTGTATGTGTTTAACTACTAAGTAGACGTCTTAGGCACGACCACAGGTAACTGCAGCATTGGTAAAGAAGAAAAAATATATAACGTTATTTGTTTAAAAGAAAAAAAATGTAAAATTTGAATTTTTTTATTGAAATTTTTTAATTTTACCCAAATACATTGCTGTTCGTTTTACTGGAAATCAATAATACAATTACCTGTGGGCACGACAGGATGTTTTAGATAGGGTTGTACAAACTTATATAGTTAGTCTAGCTGTTACAAAGCCATTTTATTGTTAAATGTTTGCGTTGTGGGAAGTTGGGTCCAACTACACTAGACTGTCACATTCCATATGATGGAAGAGTTGATTTTTGTGAACAAAATCACAGGTAACTGTATCATTGCAAAAAAAATAGAGAAAATGTTGATTTTTTTTCGTTTTACTCTTTAGCGATGATACAGGTAACTGTATCGTTGAAAACGAAAAAAAAAAGAAAAATTTTTTTTTTGAAAATTTATATATTTTTTTTCTTTTTTTTCTTTTTCAACGATACAGTTACCTGTGGATATAGCTACCTGTGAAATAAATGCCCGTATTTTTACTCAGAATGATGTTTGTGATAAATGAAACCGTACTTTGTTAAGTGTTAAAATGGTTTTCCAATGATGTGTATACTGTACAGAAAAAAAAATTCAAATTATTTACAAAAATATTCATTGTTACTTCTTGCGAATGAGTCGGTATAGTTCTGCATTTTCGAAACATAGAATATTTCTTCAAAATAAACTGATGTCCGTTTTCGAGACAATACAAATAAAAATCCTTTGCTTCTGGCTAAATCACTATTTTGACAGCTTTAACTGAAATAATATTCAAGTGCCTTAATAAATTTCAAAACAATGTAGCATTATGTAACAAAGCTTTTGATTGGCTATCAAATGTCATATCACAGTGCCTTACTTTGCATCAACCAATTAAAATCATTGTTACATTTTGAGCTTGTCATTATGACAAAGTTAATGTATTCATGTAACCCTGTATCTGTGTTCTTCAAAGTGATTCATAATTTTTGTCTATGTTACTTTTAATGTCAGATTATTTTATTAAAATATGAATGCGATGCATTTTGTTTCTTATTTAAACATTTTGGAAACAAAACAAAACCCAACAGTCTGTCTGTTGGGTTGCTTTGGTCACTATTATGTCCATAACACTAAGGCATCCGAGGCATGTTCAAAACTAGTACTGTATGGTTACAGGAAACGTTGATAGTTGATAGAGCAAAACCAGTATCAAATATCGTTTCAAAGGATAGTCCAAAAAAGGGACGATTTGCTTGTTGAAAATTTAACAAAGTAAGAAAGATACGTTCAGTCTAAAAATTTGAATTCAAGAACCACAAACGACTGCCGTTGCGGAGCGGAGTATGTTGGCTAGGTTCGAACCCATGGTTGACCACATACACCATGCTCTTCGGTACCATTGACTATGACCATGCTGTCCACATGTGGAGCTAACAGTAGGTAATAAATGAACATTGAGTTGTTTAATTATACTTGCAAGAGAATAGTCCTACTCCGGATCTTCACTAATCTGTAGGTACAAATAGATTTTTACCGTTATAATCCTTGTGTCATTTGAATATTCATATCTGGACAATAAGGTTAGGGTCAGTTGCGTTTGCATATCAATACAAAACCTGTCAAACTAGGTCAGAGTTGTTTGTACCTACATGTAAATTAAGGGGAAAACACCTTGCACGGAGTTCCGGATATCAACTATTGCAAGGGTAGTTGGTGCATAGTACCAGTAGTTCATTTATCTTGGCCAGTCAAAAATACATCAATGCGGGTATATGACCAGTCGCCTGGATTCTGACGATTTTTGCTGACATGGATGGTTCGTCCTATACCTGACTCTTGCGTGGTTAGCAGCTAGTTCGGCAATGTCGTCCTTTCTGGGTAGGCTTTGGGCTGTCTGTGTGCAATAGCATTCTCTAATGTACAGAGCTCTACTGTTTCATTTTGTGTACTTTGACTAAGAAAAAAACAGCACAATGATTTGACTGAAAATGCATGAACGTGGACAAAGGATGCACACGGAAAACGAGACAATTTGGAAATTCAAACACAATTAAAGCAACACTTTTGCCTGTTGATTGTACACATAATACTTGCTTAGCAGACTCCTACATATTTATAAATGCATCACCAAGACGCTTGTTATGAGCTTATTTCAATGACAATCTGAAGTTGTCATCTTGACCAAACTGAAGTTCTATCAGTTTTCAAACAGTTTTTTCTTGTTTGCTTGGAATTGCACTTACGACCTTCTCGATATATTTCGGCACAGAGTGAAAACACACACGATAGTAAAACTTCGAACATATTTTACACTTCGATTATTTACATGATGATTATATTCGATATCACGCATCTGTGACTTTGTAGGTGGTTAAATTACAAGTCACAAAAACGTACACATCTTGATCGTCATCATAAAGTTGTCTTTATGTACCGTGGATAATTGCCACCCGGTACTGTAACTGTTAGTTGAGTCTAAAGTTGAGGTACAGTACGGGTTTTAGCTAAAACCGTTGGTTGTGTCTAAAGTTAGTGTCTGGTTCGTCTAAAGCCGATATTTTGTTCGGTTTTTGGAGTTTCACCCAGAATTTGATGTCGCGGTTCCCATAGGTGTAGCTAATTATATGTTTCGCAGTAAACACTGGTGTTAGGTCGTACAAATCGGCAGGTCCGGAAAGTCGTACGGGTGTTATCCATTCCTGTTGGTTAGTCTTACAAAACACACGAAAACACACCTTTTACGATTAAATAAATCGGTGTAAACTAGAACATTTTGGTAACCCCATCCACTTCTCTCGCAAGAGGCAGGCGTGATTAATTGCTACAACTGTACTTCTGACAGTTTAATAAAACCAGCTTTATCAGGGATTACTGCGCTGGGATGTCATGTACACAGGGTCTTAGTGCGATTTTACGGTCCGGACAAATGCATTCTTATTAAATTTGAGAAAATGTTTGCGGACTCTAAAATCGCACTAAGAGCCTGTGGCCCTGCGTACCCCATATTCCTATGTCACTTTTCTGTAAATCACAAAATCGCTTAAAGACTTAAAATATAATATGTTGGCTTAAGCATAAATTCTTCACAGTAACCCAGACGCTGTATATATGCTTGACACAACGTTGTATTTTCGATATCGTAAGATGATTGATCTATAGTTTTGACAACGAGGATTTATTGGCTTAATTTTTTTGATAAATCAATCCAATGTGTCGCGTAATAAGTGTCGCCCCCACAATACTCATATCAACATTAGCTAATAGTTTAAAACATATTTGGAAATGTGACGAGGCGTGGTTGACGGGGGTGTGTCGCCGGGCTTTCAAGTTGCTTGTTCCAAGCTTAAATACAATAAATTAATAACTAATTAGATTAAAATTGTCTTAAGTTGCCACACGATGGAATAAGCAGAAAAGCGTTTTGAAAAAATAAGATACGCTTCGACTTTCATATTTCAAGTTTCATTTTTTATTCCAAAATGTTTGATATGCATAGTAAGTACTGAATGATTCAATCGACAAATCAAAAACGCACTTTACAACAATAAACGAGCCATGCATAACAATAGTTCGCACTAGACAGTCATAATATTTTTGAATGAATGTGACAAAAACTTGCAAAAAAATATTATGTTGAAAAAAGTGACGTGCAATGTAAACAAAATAGAATATAGAAGTGTCCCATCCCACTTTAAAATTGTTTATTTATCATTGCCTTATTGCTACGCCCATATAAACAAAAACGAGAGTATACATTTTATGGTGCATAGGACATACATGTGCCTGTACATATGCATATGTGATGCGTGCGCAACTCCTACGCTATTCGTAACATATCGGTTTTCTTCGCCTTTAGTCAGTAGGCTAAACATTAAAGGTGCATACTCGAGTTTAAAGCAAAATTGCGTCAGTGGTTTTGACTTTCAAATTTTAACTGAGGTTAACCACCTGTTAACAAACTAACAGCATGATGAGTGAAAACTTTAAACTTTGCTGACATTTCTGTCGACGTTATGATGCTTCATAACATCAAATTCGGAAGATGCTGACAGAAATTTGATGCATTGCCAATTATCAGCGAGATATTGTCAACATAAAGTACTACTATGGTCGTGTCTGTGTTAAGTTAATTCATTCTAATTTGAATTTCAAAGTCATTCAAATAAAAGAAGTCATTGACCGAATGACCGTTTCGAGATTGCATATCCATTTCGTTCGTTTCGCTAATAATTTGATTAATCGATCTTTGGCGCCCAGGAATAGACACTGTCCTCAAAGGAACCAAATTACACCTTTGTGATGTGAAGCATGCGGGTTATTCTTGCTCAGCGAAATTAGTGGTCCAGGCGAGGGTTGAACCCGGAACCTCTAGACTCCGAAGCGCGAGACCATTTTTTACAGAGGGGAAACGAACGACAACGTACTTACGACTGTCCCAGTCTAATTTAGCGTAAACAAACAAACGAACATACATGTAGAACCATGTTCATGACTGATATGACTTGCTCTGGCATAGACGTTCGGTTCTTGTATGACGTTTTTCGTGTTTGGCGACATATTATCTTGTTGCTAAAAATAGATCAACTGTTCTGTGTGCCAGTGTGTCAGTGATGGAATATTTTACTTTTGAATGAAAATTTATTTCTTATCAGTTTACTACTAATTATAAGTTGTAAATAAATGTACCGCATGTAATATTTGTCCATACATGCTCTTTGGTTTCGCCCCTTGACCCTCTGAGAGGTAAAGGTGCATAGATTTGCTTGCCAGCCTTTGACATGGAATGCTTTAAGTTTACTACCATTTGAACTGTTACATGTAAGCTGATGTGTGATTGTTAATTCGTCCCTGACTGTCTTCTATGTGTCGACTAGCATTGCCACCCCCACCCCCACAGTTGGTCCAGTGACCGTCCAGTTTCATATAAATTGTCAGTGTCAAACATGGATCATTTCTATCGCCTTCATTGACCACCATCTTCAACAAACGTCCGTGTTTAGTCGAGTTCTTTGCATAAACGTCAGAAGGATATTTTACATGTATTTGAACTTTTTGAAGTTAAACGAGGCATGAATGAGTTTGTTAAATGTAATCAATTGCATCGGTGTCGTAACGTGTCTTATGGTATGTCAATGACTTATATTTGTTAGATTACTAGTATAACTTAATATTCTTCATGGATTTTGGTACGGAAACTGTCATTTTATACCCATTTATTGAAGTCATTTAGTAATTCGTAGGCATTTACGATTCAATAACAAGGGGATATAAAATGTCGTTGCCCAATTAACTCAACAATCGGCCCCTAATGTCATAAAGTCAGCGTATTGTCCATCGTAATTAGAATTGACCACGTGGTTAATTTAATAATTAACTTATAATTGATTCATTTTATTCCATGCCTTTATTTTGAAGTTATATAATATTCAATACCACAATGATTTTATTGTTTGTGCGTGTTCGGTTGGAACCGATTTGTGACGATTGCATAGCTCGATTACCGAAAGTTGATCTGCAAAAGATTAAAGAAATATTAACAAAGGCATATTATTGGTACATGTAGTATATTATAGTCTCTCTGTGTTTTGTTGAAATACAATGTAGTTCAAAATCTTCAAAGATTTGTCTAAGTCCGAAGCGTCGCCGCGGCCGCCATATTTGTTCAGTTGTGCTTAAGCTAACTTGGAGTTTATAAATGACCGTGATTGTTCATTTACTTCGTTAAATAAACTAAATTTTATTGAATTCATTGAGTTGCCGTGTTTTATCGTAACGATTTGGACAATAATGGATCGGTTTGAATAAATTGTTTAAACTATTTGAAATATCTTACAGTAGATTTAAGAAGTTTTATATACACACAGCGGTCGTATACCTTCTGTCTATACCGTTGGTAAGACATACATATACATTGAGTGTTTTTGTATAGTATATTTGTAAGTCTAGTGGGGACGCATTCAAGCGTTTATTGAGTGTAAATTTTGTGTATTTACCTGTTTCAACGATTTCTCGTCGCCATATTTGAAAACTGCAACTTTTACTTTTTTAGGATTATTTTTTCGCCGAGGTTTGTGAACTTTATTAATTATTTTTCTCACGTCTGTTCGATTAACACTGCTTTAAAATGTGTTATACATTGTATGTATAGGTTACACCATAAGCTTAACTTAGGGCTGTACAAATGAAGAAACAGTATTTGTTGTAAAACAGGGTGGACGAAATGTCAACCTTTTATGAGGCGTGCTATTTATTGAGTCATGTTTTTGTCATATACTCGTAAAGCTGAGTTTTAACGTCAGTTTTTACACACAAAATGAAACAAAAACGTATCAACTATTTGTGCTATCAAAGATGAAATTATAACTAATGTTCATGTTTTCATCATAGTAAATCTAAACATGAGCACGATGAAATAGTGTTAGGTATTATCATAATTTTTTACACAAACTTTGAATAATTATTTATCTAGAGATTTCTTTGATTTGATTGGGCCTGGACGATTGGTTTTGTGTAGGAGTGTGTAAAGCCTAAAGTTATACGTTTTGTCTGACGATCGTATTTGTGTTGTATGACCAATTTGGGTTTGGATTGGTTCTGTGAGTTGGAATGGATGGTGGCGATGATTGTTTTGATTTCGCCGTTCGTTTGGTCAGAGTCTGTAAAACAGCAGGAGTGCTAATGGTTTAAATGGCATACTTACTACTGTGTGTCCAAATAATGGGAACACTACCTAAACAATCTGGAATCTCAAAATAGTAATTGAAAGTACACATTAACAATGTTATGTCATCTCTGAAACCTACGCATTGGGTAATAATACACTATTTAATTTCCTTCTTCCGACTACATGTTGGAGTAAACAAACGCCTGGATTCTCTTGGATGGTGAAAATGACATCGACGCATTATAGATAGATAAATAGATAGTTTATTAATTTAAACTGTACAGTTTCTCATGATAAACAAACACATATATACAACATAAAATAAACGTGATGAAATAAGAATGAAACATATATATATATATCGATACTAAACATTGATAAACATCAAACAAAAATACACGACGAACATAATATATAGCTGATGAAAAGACAAACATACAATTTAATACTTCCTTTAAGGCAAAATTTACTATTGTGGATGGACTAAATATGTTTAATAAAGTTACAAAATATGAAGATGAATTTATCACTATGATTTCAAAAAGTAATCACTTCAAGCTGTAATGGTTTGTATAAGTATAAGTAATAGTAGTTGCATTCATAATTTACATTATACATGAATACGCGTATGATTGTGTAGTATACAAATCGTTCATAACATAATAACATTGCCTACGACATTTCGATGGCTTAGTATTAGAAGGTCGTAACTACCAAATCGATATTTTGAGAAAACACGGAAAAACTGTCTGACATTTACTCTTTACTTATGGTAAAACAAACTTTTACAACTTCATTTTGGTCAATATGACAAGTTCAGATTTTTATGAAAATGGGCTCATAAGAAGCGCCTTGTGATGCTTATTCTAAATATGTATGAATCTTAAAGGTCGTAAGTGGCACTTGCGACCTTCTAATTCTAAGCCATCGATTTGCTTTACAAAACATACTTCTCATAACACTATAACATTTCAAACATCTATACTATCTGAATCAGTACTGAATGAGCATTTAGATAGCATAGGTTTCTGTTAGCAGCATTACGAGTATTAACATCATGTTTACAAAGAGTATATATTTGTTAATAATTGTCATTAATGGATTAGCATACTTGATCATAACATTAAACATTTAACCTTTAATTAGAAGTGCCGAATGTGCAAGAAGCCAATAATGGTGTTTGCAATACATGCACATGGTATGATGTATACATAAACGTACTTACTATCCGGCCAACGATTTTTGACAGTTACGTCATTTCGTAAACACTCTATAAATAAGCTGGGTATATCCCCAAAAAGATCGGGGATCATATTATATAGAAGTATGTCTATACCAATTCATAAATTTCAAGCAATGCATGGTTCTGTGGATGTATTTGTTGACCCTCACTCAGGCGATCTAAGTTCAAAGCTTGTGATAGCCATTAAACTATAACATTTTTTTCTTGTATAATAAACGAAATATGTATACCATTGGATGATTTGACAAGATATTCATTTTGAAAATAAAGTTTTTGCCCTATTCTTGTTAAATTTAACCCGTGGAATTCGTGTAATTGAAAACTCGTTCAAGATAGCTGTTGGTTTCTCTTAGTTCTTCAAAGACTCGATCCCTACTATAATTTAAAACTTGTTCGTCGCTGATAAATTAAGTCATTTTAAGTTGAGTGAAATGACCAAGGTGTTTTTTACTCAAGCAGCATTCAAGTACACTTGTATGCGACTACAAAAAAAAAACAAATAAAAAATAAGCATAAAAAGTTCTGTTGAAAGGGTTCGAACTCGACACGTTTTAATTAGAAATCTACTAATACTGCACCGTTATCCTCCCGGCCACGATTTCATGCAGATTAAAGGTAAAGAATTATACTGATAATCCCCATTTTTGCAGACGATATACAAAGTAAACATTTGATTGTAAATACAACATGACGTCACTGTCAGGTATCCCTGGTCGGACTGTATACATTGTATTACCTCAGATGTAGGACTGTGCTTACAATGTTGTAACGATACATGCAACTGCAAACCAAATATAACTCATAACGACACAATACATGAACATAGACATGTACAAAGAGGTCACAAGCCATACATATGTGTAATAGTATATATATATAGCAGACCCCTCCCACGTAATTACTAATTACCGTAATGGCTAGTAAAGTAGTAACTACTGAGTACTCATGTTACATTATACAAATTACAATAGACCATTTGGGGAAATGAGGGGGGGGGTAACTTTTCTATTCAAGATCCACAAAACACATTATATTTATTCGGCATATTGATTTCTTCACTCAAACAATAAATTACGCACACAGTAACAAACTAACAATACACGAAATATTTAAAACAACACACAGCCCCGTATTCTCCCCAAGGGGGCATACCTATCTATGCCAGTGATCAATGATCACTAATTAAATATGTGCATGCCTAATGAAGCATGTAGGCAAATATAGCTAGTTTGCGATAGAAAAAAATCGTGTTTTTTAAAGATTTCTTAAAATCTATTCATCAGATTTTTGTTAAAATTTACACAGAACTACAATAACTTTCTACCTAGTCTCATTTTGAATTTCATAATTTTTAGTCACCAATTAAAAGACATTTATTCTTAATTACATATAGAAATTGCATGCGTACTTACAGTTTAAAGCAGGGAGGTAATCTGGTATTCCATTGATGATTTACTATCAATTATTTAACCGTTACAATCCGTGATCAGCGGGATTGAGATTGCTGTTATAAAGACAAGACTTGGGAGGCCCTTGTTATTCGGTTTATTTATGTGTGTCGCTTGTAAACAATGTACAACAATAACATGTACTTCGTCATATTCACAGACGGGCCTCGCATGTGTTAAATTAAGTAGGTTGCAAATACGTAAATATACCGTTATGCGTATCATGTGCCCGTATATTGGCTGTTGCAAGTATCAAGTCTTCTAACTTGATTTTTCATACAAAACTACAAAAATGTTACATAGAACTTATGAACAAAACTTTTTTAACTCATTTCTGATCTTGCTGAAATTTCAGTGTGTATTAGGTAGATATATTTCATTTATTCGTGCAAAATTTCATACGTGTAGGTTTTGTAATTACAGAGAAATATTTAAAAAACACGATTTTTTTCTATCGCAAACTAGCTATACATAAGATAGAAATCATTATGATAACAAACAATTGAATGCATATTTTTGTATGACATGTGATCTTTCAAAGTTTCTCCTATTTTTCCACTTGAGTTCCTTATACATATACAAATGTACAACCCATGATAAATATTATCATGCCTTTCTGCGTATATTATCTCAAGATATGAACATTATGCATGGTAAGATGTCAAGTCACAAAACTTGAAATTTTATGTAAACAACACAAATATCTATACCAGCCTACGTATGTGGTATAGTGATGACAACAACGATCTCTCCAACGAGAAGGTACAAGCTTGATTACAGGCCGGGGCGTATCAACTGGCGTTATACAAAATGTATTGATAATCGGTGGGGCTGAATACCACTCCCCTGATATGATGTCCAGTTCACGCACTTTTCGATGAGACATAGTTCCTGTAGTAACATCCTATAGTGCGGGTATCAGAGAAGAGAAGCCAGATTCTCTTTTATGCTGAGCACCTAGCATGGAAATTTCTTGTACCATGCCTTTGGTATGACGCGGTCTGGGATCGAACACAGGACCTGCTGCACTCGAAGGGAATGCTCAACCACTGGGCTATCGAGGAGGCGGTGTCGTTGTCATCCGTGTTGCTGTATTCCTAATCATATCTTATAACGTTACATATACGGGAAGTAGGCATACATCAATGACTATCATGTCCCATTGTGGTACTCGACATTTGGACCTCCGGACAAGTGATCCGGTCAGAAGCAACCCATCAGGCTTATATCCTTATAAGTAAATCAGTACTCGGAAATGTCAAATTTTGTATGAAGTAATTCACGTAGATGTTATTGTACAAATGTAACAGTAATCTCATGTATATGTGACATATAAACATGCAGATTTGTTTTCAATATGTATCAAAAGGACCTAATGTTTGAACTCGGAACACGAGGGAGTGTTAATGTACATAGACTTACATAGAGATGTAATAAAGCCAAACTCCTCTTAGTACATAAATATTAAGCGAACTTATACAGCATTTTCGTTTTATGTCGTACAAATATTCCATTCATTCATATTAATACACACAGTTGGTTGTCGTGGACTCGTTTTGAGGAATTCTATTGACATGTACCCCGACCGAGAATGTTGGCAAATAGATTCAATAATCTGGTTCAAATTTTAAAAAGGGCATTCTCATTTCGCTAGCTTATATCGTCGCTTGAAATTTGACTAACTACTGATGTATGAGGAAGATGGCTTTCCAATACATGAATTATATGAAAAACCGACATCACTCACATGGACAATCTCGATTATTAGACTATTTATAATTAAGAAAATCGTTGAAATATACTGTCAATTTACCATGACTGTTTTTAGGAAGGGGATTCTTATTATAATGTGGTCTAATTTTTGGCTCCAAATGGCACTGATTTCTCATAAGACACTTCTATAAAATGACATTTTGTATACGGTTATAATACGCATATTTCTAATATGTCAAAACAAGTTTTCATGTTTTACATTTTTATTGTAAACATTTCAGTACACATACAAACCAGCAAAGTGTCGAAAATTTTGAAAACGTTTGAATATATGTATCCACAATTACCTAATTTACTTTAGGAGATTCGTATTTTTAACAATCGTAAAAATGACATACGAGTATAAATGCAGAATTTGGATTTGTAGTCAATGTAATTCAGAATTGTATGCTAGAAAACAGTCGTGACAAAAAAGTGAGCAACATTACATTCTTGACAAACAAAACACTTAACAATATAGATTAGAAATGTAATATTTTTGCTAAAAATATCTCATTTTTGTTCAATTCATAAGAAAAACGAAGAGAAGCAAATTTGTTCGATGTCAATGAGCGATATTTATCACACCAGGCCCCGATCTCCCGAAGCATCTCAAGCAGAAATCTCATCTCAAATTGAGATTTTGCCCAAATCAGAGCCGGAATTTCTTATAAATCTTAGGTTAGCACGCAATAACAAATTTCTGGAATAAACAAAGAATAACATTTTCTGCTTTTATGCTAATTTTGCGTCCATCCTTCCTTGGAAATTATCCAAACGACACATGTCAATATTTGAGATGAGATTTATCTCGAAATTGAGATGTTTCGGGAGATCGGTGCCAGAAAACATAAACACAGCCAAGTAAAAATCATGAACTTTTCAAAAATGTTGATAAAAATTTCGAAAAATCTCAAATTTTGGTAAAATTAAAAAGTCATAAATATCATCAAATTTTGTTTAAAACCTAAAAAATCTCACATTTTCGCAAAAGATGATTACGTAATAGGGCGGTTGTCATTTGACTGGTACACAGGTTATTAACCGCCCACTACATTATTTATCATCCTTCCTATATTTACATACATGGTGTACCAGTCATAGTCGTTCATCTTTACTTTAGGATTGATATAACTTCATACCGATATCATAAATTGTTCAAAACTTCAAAACATTCGGAAATATTTCAAGAATTTTGGATACATAGTTTGGACACCGTAGTTGACAATTCGTACCTCTAGTATGTGAGTTATTATTGCTGTTATTTGCTGATGATATTGTGTTTTAGGGAACTATTGCATACATGTAGCTATCGCAGGTTTCTTTACTTATTACTATAACATAACACCAACGGTTGTTGCTACTATTGGCCATATGTTGTTTATTATTTGCTGCTGTTGCTGTTGTTTGTGGTTATTGTTGCTGATGCTATTAATTCAGCGGTTACACTACTAGTATACATTTAAAAGGAGAGGGAAAGACTCTGGCCCTTTCTGGTGTCACTCTTGGTGTCTGCCTGACGATCAAAATCGATACCGTTAATAATGTATGTTTGATATGATATAAAAATGCACCACTGACCCCTTTTGGCATCGGTTGTCTGACTCTTGAACTAGTAATAACACGCGGTGTTTTCGTCTCATATTTCGTCGTTTATCTTATTTTTGCTCTTACGTCAGCGCTAATTACATGTATACAGTTTCACTATGGTTTATTATATATCTGGAAGGTAATCTGTTATATCGTGTCTCTTTGTTTTGTACACACTTGTGTCCTGTGTTTGCACATTGCAGGTTGAATGTTACTTTGGGTGGATTTTACCATTTATTTCCACAATATTCGGATAGGTCAAGGTTCGGATAAAACTTCACCTCAAATTCGTTCGTTCGTTCGTGCTGTTTATGTCGGATTTGCATTTATTATGATCTAAAGCGTTTATGAACAGGTTTTATTCGAGTATGAACGTAACTGCTCGGTTCGGTCCAATTTTTGGATAAATCCTTGGGATTTATTTCTATATGTTTTAAGTTATTTTGTTCAGTTTGTAGTGTGGGGCTACAAGATACCTTCATAATGGCATGGTAACCGAACTGCATTGATGAAATGTACGAGCATTGATATTGTTTATTGTATGAACGCTCTATGGCGTAGGGGGCCATCTGGGTGAAGGACTTTTGCCATTCTGAATTTATTTAGGATAAATTCTTCTCAATATAAACGAAACTGCCATTGATTCTAATACAAAGTTTGAAACATTTCGTTAGTTCCAGATCCAGTTAGTTTCGTCAGGGTTCTGTGTTTATTGTGATGGATTCCAACATGAAGTCACTTCCAATGTGTTTACACGGATGTAACAACAAAACAGTCCCCTATTTCGAGGTGGTCCATGGTTAGAAGCTATCTTCTAACCCAGGGTGGTCTTAAACTAACGTTTTACTGTAAATGGATACTCCACACAAACCCCCGCTGTATGACCCCTACTGTCAGTAATCTAAACAAACCCAAAATTTGCATTCTCTCGTCAAATCAATCCCCTGTTGTGATGATTACAGACTGGTTGTGTATAACAACCGGTCCTGTCCGTACACTGATAACACGGGTTTATCCCGGTCAAAATTAATAGATACATAGACCGGTGTGTTATCTTTGTATCTCAACATACTTGTACATACACTCTGTTAGTTCACAGCTTTCTGTTCACCTGTTTATCTTGTTTATTTCCAGTTTTGAACTTCTATCTATTGGAATTTAACGGATAAAAAAACTTTAACAAGAAGAGGCCGCTAAAATGTAAGTACAAGCTATATTCCAACTCTTTGTTGACCATGTTATGTTAACTATTCGAGTACAATGTATTTACAAACGAGTGTGTATTAAACTCTTGGTGGACTCTGTATTTACTATTCAGTATTTACATAAATCGACGCCCTAGATCCCTCGAATAGCGTGACCCAGAAAGGGGCTTGGTATCAGATAAAGCATTTAGACAGTCATGTATTTATCTGTTAACATTTACTTTATCAAAGGTTTTGATTTTAATTAAATATACAACCATGTAACTGGCTTCTAAATTATGTTTTCACAGCCCCGATTTTCATCTAGTTTATTTTCGACACGAATGTATAAATATTGTGTTAAGCTTATTGATTATCAATATATTATCTGATATAAATAGTTTACTATTATAATGTATATAACAAAACCCGATTGTAGTTCATACTTTTCCTTTCGCTTATCCTTAATAATCCGTAATTCTACCTTAAGGTTTTTGACACGCTCTTTTGTATATAGAAATATTATTGATCTATTATTTCACTGAGATTCTATACAACTATCTGTTTATGTATGTAGGTGCTGTTTTCTTTTCAAAAGTTTGAAGCCTTCTTTTGTTATATCATTTGCCTGTCTTTTCATTGTTTCCAAAAGCTTGTGTTTTTCGTGCGTTCACCTTTTTTCAATAATCATTTCTTTATGTTTCTGTTCGTGTCATTCTATTCGATGATGTTTCATTATGTTTCCTACTGTTTCATAACACTCATTTGTTTACGTTTTTGTTGCCAGATACAAATGCAGATGTACATGTATATTTGAAAAATATTCTGAGTATGGTGTGCATGTACATTGTATATTATTTAATACACTGATGATTTGTCTGTTCTTATTGTTGCGGTACCGTTTGATAATTATATTTAATGTGTGGGTTATCGAATATTGGTCGAACATAATGAGCATGGCTTATTTTACCTTCAATCAACAATGCAACCACCTGACTGTTTTGTTTATTACGGACTCATAGGGAAGCGATTGGCAACTGTCGAAGATCTTGTTCTTTAGCAACTGAAGTTCTTTCAAAACAATTGGATGCAAGACCCGGATGTTATATGAAATGATTCACTCGTCCTGACTTATTTAACGTGTCATTCTCGAATTCCTAAGGCTAACGTAAACTACACAAACTGCACAGTCATCTGCTTTTAGTTTAGTCAGATTGCAATGATTTCTACGGAAATTACCGGAAATGACTGATCATGAAAACGAATGACCAACTAGATTGTATTTGCACAATTTATTATTCTTAAAAGTTGGGTGGTCCGTATATTGCAACACAAAATGTAACTTTCACTGCGCTTTTGCAATAAACTGACAGTTGTTCTGATTTTATGAAGTCACCGGTATAATGAATAGCTAATTTGCTTTGTCCAAAACAACCACTGACCTCGCACTAACCTACATAGTTATGTGCAAATCTCATAGCTTTAGGCTACATATGTGTATCTCATCCGTTAATTAATGTCAGAAGTGTGTCAGAGGTTTTAATAAATTGTGTAGTCGAATGTCAGCGATTTTTAATAAACTGTGTACTTAGTGACAGTATTGTGTTCCAGTAGTCAGTTAATTTATAATTAAGGAACAAATAATGTAAAAAACACCTCCAAGCACTAATCGCTCTAATTTACTTATTGAATCAACGCGAATTTTATATTTTTGAAAGTCAAGGCTGGTTAAAACTTACGGTAAACTAACGAATGTCAAGGTCGTGCGCACTTGTTGTAATTCTATTTTTAGACTCAGTTGTTCGGCGCATGCATGAACTTTGTTCTCAACACGCCGTCGATGTGTTGTCTCATAAAATACCTTTTTCATGCAACGTGATTTAATTAATTTGAAGTGAATGTTCTAAAACGACACTTATGAATAATTATAAAGATGCTACAGCACATGCGTCATGTGATTTTAGTATATTCCTTCGTATAAGTAGTTTGTCTGATTTGTGCATGCATCCGAATACGCCAGGAGTTGCTTAAGGTTTTAAAATTGCGATTTTGTATAAAACTGTGAATAAATGTATTCACTCAAAGTTCATACCAGAGTTCAAAGATGTTCATATTTCGCGTACAAATGTTAATAATATAGATCTAGTAATAATGAAAGTACAGCGCGTCATCCCGTGCGTGGTTTACTGTTGAAAAAAGCCTAGTTGGGGTCTTTATAAGTTCACATGGTGATAAATCCACCCTGCATATATAATGCATCTATTGAATAGCTTACAACATGCTGAGAATAAATTGAATATTAATGAGTAAAAGTATACCCACAAATTTGTATGAAAGCTGATATTTTAAGCCTTTTTTCTGAAATATTAAAATATGAAAAACATGAAAAACACGCAGATGAAGCGAGTGAATGCACACACCATAGGTACAGGATCGAGGAATTTAAATTGAAGCGTATATTATTTATAATTTATAATTTGAAACACGTGCTGACTTTATGTTTTACCTATCAGATAACCAAGACTTGTCTGCTTGCTTCACATTTGTCGGTGAAGTGAAATAACGTTAACTTGCAACAATAAGCCATTTTACGATGTGAATACCTATAAACCGCCCCTTTGTTGTGCTACTAATGCATTGCATCATTCGATATCAGTCTACAAGTTAATTAGATTGAAGCTAACCCATTCTTATCGCACGCCTTTGTGAATAGACAAATATGTCGTATCCGAATTATTATCAAGTCGTAAATTAACAGAACAGTGCTAATATTTAACCGAACCGCTTCATGTGGTGTAATATTATGTCATAGCCAGACGTAAACAAACGCGCTTTGTTTGACCAATTGCCACTATAGTAATTTTATAGCCCTCACACTGGTCTGATTAAACATAAGTCTTATGCAAGAATGGGTCATTTAGTGCATTCCGTTTTGTTGCTAAGTTACTGTGCGCATCAATGAATTTTATTATTTTTGTGTAATATCGAAATTAGTTCTAGCCATGGTGCAATTTAATCGGTTGAACTGCAATAAATGTGTAAGATTGTAAGAGTAAATAAACTGCTTTTGATGTTGATTCATTCCTTTGTCCACTGGCGTTCCTTATTTATGCAAATCATTGGTTTGTAAACACGGGGTTATTGACAGAATTTAAGCACAACAAAGTAACTGATTGTATTCAAAGCAATCAAGTTTGACCAATATGAGCTTGTGGATGATTCCGATATGTTCGTCAGTGCATTCGTATGAACATTGACCTCATCCCGAAAGATAGTAAATTCATTTGTAAATTTATGAAAACAGGAGAAAGACGACATACTATAGAAGAACATATTCACAAATTGACTAGGTCTTCTAAACAAACACGAAACAAATAATAAAATAAACACGCAACGGCATAACATAGAAACCCTGAAAGGGGCAGATGCATCCTAACGAGGATTTTGAGCTGTTGCTGTCAGTTTTCTGCTAACTTCTGTTCCGTGTATAGACTTAAAACTTCAGCATAAATGTCAAACGTATATTTTGATGTGTTGTACCTTATAGTACCTGTACACCTGTATATCGGACGATTTTTTTTAAAGTTTCAAAAACTGAAAAACAATTATGCTTTCATATCCATTAGATCATTTTTCACTTCAGTTTTAACAGAAACTCACTGTGTGATTTATTGTAATGCAAAGTGTCCGTTTTCAAACGAAAGTGTTCTAAAACACCCAATGAAATTATAAGAATCGTCTATTTTTCGACGATTGAATCAAAGTACACGGAACCCATCCAAAGTTTTAATTTGCAGTTTAGGTAGTCTAGTATCATACTAAAAACGACGCAAGTAATTATTTTGACATTGAATGCCTGTTAGAATATAGATATATACACTTTAATATCATTACGGGGGTAGATATTAGGAGAAAATTGGACCAGTATATATACTTCAAATATCAGGTATAGATCACGTAATTGTGAAATGATCTCCACCCACGTTGCTTGATGGTTTGTAACATCTTGTATCGATCTATCAATTATCAATAAGTTCAATCAGATCGATATAAAGATCTAAAATGATGTAACATATTAAGTATACTTTTCGTAACTTACTGAAGTATACTTATGTTAAATTGATACTTAAATATTGTGTGGCAAAAAAAGAAAAAAAAGCTTTCAAAACATTAATAAAATTATTCAACTTCTCTTTGATCATGCAGTGTGTAAAATTTGGCGACGTTCAATACGTTATTTATGGTCTGACAACTTTAGTGAAAGCGGGGTGATATATGGAAAATGTATTTTATAAATATAATAATGACGTATGGTTATTTATATTATGTTGACATGGCACGACAGATATTAAATTACTCATGTAGAAATTTATAATTTAATGGCTTTTTGAATAATGCCCAATACATATGCATTGTTTTGCTGTAAAACGTCTGGAAAGAACCATAATGTACTTTACGACCAGACATGCGCTTATAATCCATGTACTTAAGAGAACGTCTCAGAGTGTTTTATACGTGACTGTGTACGGCCATACTTGAATTTATACGCTCCAGTTTTACATTTATGCATTTACAAATAAGAATTCGACACCGGAGTTCATTTCCCAAACTAAACAGCGTCACTGCACCTATCCCTTGTTTACTACATATCCATGTCAATAAAATATTGAAAACAGAAATTTAACGAACGATTGCGCCTTATATCACCATGCTTTTATCCGTAATTTGATACTTGAACAAACATAAATGTCATTTATTATAAAAGCACACCAACTGTTACGAAACCACATGTGGCTTATCTAGATAAATTCGTTATAAGCGTAATGTTGATACTTTAGTAAAACAGGATGCATGCACATTGCACCGTGGTAAGGATACTCTGACAAGTTTGTGGGATACTTCGACAAGTTCGGTGGATACTTCGACAAGTTCGGTGGATACTCTGACAAGTTTGTGGGATACTTCGACAAGTTCGGTGGATACTCTGACAAGTTTGTGGGATACTTCGACAAGTTCGGTGGATACTCTGACAAGTTTGGGGGATACTTCGACAAGTTCGGTGGATACTCTGAAAAGTTTGGGGGATACTTCGACAAGTTCGATGGATACTTCGACAAGTTCGGTGGATACTTCGACAAGTTCGGTGGATACTTCGACAAGTTCGGTGGATACTCTGACAAGTTTCTGGGATACTTCGACAAGTTCGGTGGATACTCTGACAAGTTTGTGGGATACTTCGACAAGTTGTTTGGACTCAAAGAAGTTTTTAGAACCTCAATTATTTCATCCTGAAAATTTACAGATTGACGACCGAAGACTGTTGTTGATAATAGAAATACGCGAAATTTCCTTCAACGAATTGAGCTGTAACAGCACACTGCAACTACAGTCGTCCTAAAACAAATGGAAATTCTCAACCAAACAATTCGGATTCGCATATGAATTCTCGAATTCTAGTATTTCATGAATTTAGATTTGTAATAACGAAATCATAGCATTTGATTATGGAACAAACTATTATCCGAAATGCTTCCGTTTTGTGGAACTGTTAACATACTTATATTGAACTTAACCTCTCAATGCAATGTCAATCATTCACTTATGCGAACTCTTACAAAAACAAGTTCAATTTGAAATGATTTAATATATCTTATACTTTTTACGCGATTAAATATTACTCTGACTCGTATCATGAATTACCTATGATTATGTACCTATTTGAACAATTTTTTTATTGAATATGAAATTATTAAAATATTTAATCTTTATTGTCCCTTAAACAGATTTAAAAGAAGTTAAAAGCCATTAAATTGGCAGTTCAATAGACTTGCTCTATGAACCTGCAACGGAACCTTTAAAAACATTATCATTTTTGCGCACAAATCGTATAAATGGTTTATTAAACGAAATGGAATCCAAACGAAATGGTCAAATTACCGAAACGTGCTTACCCGGTAACGGAGCAGAAGAAAGTTAGAATTCACGAATTCGTACGAAAATTGACATGAATTGGACACAGTCGTTTCGACTTTATTCATTATTACTAGTATAAGTCTATAACAAGTCTATAAATACCCGAATATCGACCAAGAGGCCAACATATCACTTGATGTCAATACATGAAATTAGCTTTAACTTTAATCCATACCTTCGTTTATTTGCCTTGTAATTGACTTTTATTATGAAGTAATAGACAATAACATAGGTTATGTTGACATTTTTGGTAATCATTTTCAACAAACTCTTCATTTTGTTTTAATTTTGAGATCTTTGTTTGAACATTGTGAGGAAAACCAATATAGCCATCCTGTAGCATTTCTTTCAATTTCATTTTGTTATCAAGATACACCTTTGCATTCTTTGCTGGACCATCTCTATAATAATTATACTGTAGATTAAATATATAGGTTGTGACTTTTTGTTTGAACCCAATATCAGAATAGAAACTGTAAAAAAGTCAAGTTGAAGGTCAAACATAAGGAAACGCCATGTGAGAAATTTTCACTGTAAGGGAGTTCATTCGATTGCCGTCGCAATGGCTGTGTTTCGTTTTTGGCTGGTCAAAACTTATGACTCGGTAAAAATACCCGATGAAGTTTCAAAGAGTTAATGGTAGATGAAAAAAGGCGTCTTGACATTCGTATTGTACTTAAATTGACGAGTACTTTAATATCGCCAAATAAAATGTCTACCAAACCACATTCATGTACTTACAGATTATAAATGCCAACGTCAATTTGTCGTCAATTATCGCATTTGTATTCAGTGCACTCGTCAACTTTTACGACAACTCATCAAAAACCAATTTTACGACATAATCATTTTCGACACCTTTTGATTTATTTCATAATTGTGAAAGATATATTGTAATTGCTTCGACATATGCATATTGTACATTGTTACAAATTAGTTTTCCCATTATACATGCTAACTGGTGCATGTAACAATGCATAATAATCATATATCAATGCGCGAAGAGTTTAAGACGCAATATATATCTCACGACACAATAGTGCAGCAGGTCTAAAAATGTCCAAATGATAATATATTATGTCATGCATTTTAATTGAAGAAAAAAAAAGAGAACTGTGTTTACATTTAAGATGAACAAAAATTCCAAATGATCATGCATTTGAATGCATTTTCTTTTAGCCAATGTGACATGGACGATGTGACAATCTGACCGTGCTTCCTGATGCATAATATACTTTATGTTGTTATCAGTCTCAGCCATGTCGTGTGAATCTAACCTCGCTCAGCTGTTGGTATATATTGACCTCGAATTTCGTGTCAAAACCATCATGCTGAACATTCACTTGCTATTTCTAGTATGTCATCTTATATGACGAATATGGGGCATATACACTGAACGGACGATCCTAACAACTCGGGTCTTTCCGTCATGAATCCCGAAGCGTCTTAGAATTGTCCGAGGTGCCCCGATTGACTGAACGGACTATCTAACGTCCCATTAAATATTTTAGATTTAATATCTCTTCGTAAAGCAAGCTTTCATTTGTAGTCGGTTAAGTCTGTCAAATGTAGTCAGCGTCCCACACCATATTGGGTTCCCATAATCATTATGTCAGTTGTTTTCCAGTCGTACTCGGTAATGTTCGGTAGGACATTCGATTGTATTCGGGTATTGTTTCCCTTTATCTAATCAACTCGGACTTTGTCGGTGTTTGCCCTAATTGCGTAATAATTAATTTATAAACCATTCTAGGAATAGGATGATTATTACTTGTTCATGATCAATAGTGAAAACGCAACGAACTTTTTTCTGTAATTTAATTAATTTTACAAAATGGGGGCAGAGGAATCTCCGGAAGAAAGGTAAATTACTTCCAACAATATTCAAACCAGATGCTGTATTCGGTTCATAACTGTGAAGTAACGTACTTAACGGACGTTGTTCGTTACACACGGCATTATGAATTCCTATATTTTTTAAAAACTTGTTATATTCGGTTGGTAATGCTCACCAGGGCATTTAGATTTACATCTGTATTCATAATATATCCTGTCGTTAAATTTCGTCAAAATATGTCAATATACGTATATGCGATTTGTTCCCTGACGTCATTTGGATTCCCGCACCATTTTATAACCTTGGAATTATGTCAAACTTACCAAGATGTCGAATGTGGTCGTGTGACAATCACGACTGTCTTGTTTCCGTGTTAATATATTCTAGGCGTAACACGATTGTTAAATTGCTTATTTAAACTTTATAGTGGCATGTGCATTTTTATTGGCATCATTATGCAAATGTATGCACCTTAATGTATTTAAAACATGTTTGGTAATTAAAACTGCTGAACGTTTGTCTTTCATTATATCAATATCATCTCTGACAGGCACTGTCGGATACACCATAATCCCGATTAAGCTGCTGACTCTAGTCTCTTTGAGAAACTAGGCTACCCAGTTAATGTGTTTATATTTTAACGAGATTTCGCGACTTGGATTAGACACGCCCACCCTCTCTTTAAACTAGACATTTTCTAATCTTTCCATTACGTAGTAGTCTTTTACCATCACATTCTTCAAAAGGTTTTATCTGGCCCTAGCTAGCCCCTTTTAAGCGTTACTAGGTTTCCCCAAACACGACGGAGCTTGTTTATCAATATCAGCGGCGATAAATTTTCAATACACAAAGTATGACATCTGACCTAGTATATAGTTTTACCGTTTTTGATAAAATTTCAATATAACCGTGCACATGTACTTACGTTATTCACTCCAAAAAAGATAACGGTTTGAATTTTTTATGCCTGATACGATCGACTCGTGTTATCTGCGAATGGCATTGTATTTTAGCGCATACCTTTAAAATCTGATGTCACACTGCTTGTTGTCCCCTATTGTCCCCTTTTGTAATTTATTGTTTAAAAAATAGTTCATTAACAATCAAGCGTATGAATACATCAACATTGTTATAGTCCCTTTAAGATCTGATATATTTTGGTTTATAGAAGCCCTAGCTGGGATTTAAATGGCTTTATAACAAAATATTCAATAAGATAGATAATTTCTTATCTCATCCCTGAAGATCAATCCCCAGACGATTGTTTAATCGCTAAGTTCCATATTAACACATCAATAATGCCAGTCTTCAAAGCGCTTGACAAGGAGCTTTAAAACAAGCGTCTGTCTAACAAATAATTACTTTTAAATTCTGAAATTTTAGTATAATAAAATGTATTTATTTGAAGAGAAAAAAGACACCATTATTATTATGCACATTTGTAACGATATAAGTACATGTATATATATTTGAAAATCTATTTAGCTTAACGACTTCAGTGTTGAAGTTTCGAAAAACATTATTTGCCTTTCGAGTTAATACCGCTTTCTGATATGTTTTAATATCATTCACGAGAAAGCTTAAGTGCAGTTAGTTAAAAAATTGAATTTGAAAGCTAAAATTATATTTCATCAGTTATGTATGTCACTTTAAGGTCAGCAAACATAATGACCCTGACGATACTGTAATACTGTTAATCTGACGCTACGTAATTCAATGTCTTGATTTCAAATTTCATTCACGCAGGCCGTATTTCAAAAAAACAACAACGGGAAGGGCGTTTACTAGCCCTGAATATTGTCCGTCGGTAACGATTATTTTGAAACACATCACTTTTTTGGCCACTTTAGCAATACAAATGTATGTACATTTTCCTTTAACTCTCTATCCCCTTTGACGTATTTCGCAATACACACATACGTGGATGACTCAGTCAGTATTTGTGGTGTAGATGTATAAATGGTCTACCATTACTTTTATCACATTTTATAAACAGGCTCGGATTAACGCACACTCACATACACTATATAAATGTACGTATACACACTTTTGTACTCTTAAAAATAAAGATCGATTTGAGTTTGAAACTTTTAAATGTGATATTTTACAAAATGTACAACTATTATAGGCGTTTACTTATACATATACATGAATATAGTACACATGTTAAGTATATACTGGTGAAAAGAGCTTACGCGACGAATTCAGTGTTTTTGACACTTTTAGTTCACAATGGCAAAAATATAGGTCTGAAACCTTCAAGTTTATAAATGCTTTGTTGTATAATAAAGTCCAATTAACTCGGTTTCGTTAATGTTATACACTTATTATTCTATTGTTCAGTGTTTATGTAATTTAATGTTAATTTTATTGAGGATCACCTACTTCCGCATCAACCCTCTCGAAGCTTACAGAAAAACAATTCGAAGTAGAAAATGTATCCATTTCTTTTTTAACCTGTCGTAAACAACCAACGAGACGAATCAATGATACCATGGAATACTTTTTAAAAAGACAGGTGCTTGTTTAATAAAGGTACATTTGGCGTAAATGATAATTTGATATTATTGGCTACATGAGACAGATGGCCGTTTAATTAAGGTCTCCACAAACTTGTGTAAGTTGGGGCTAATTATAAAACTGTTTGGATTGTTTAGCTCTTTTCACCGGTATACCCATACAATGTACTTAGAAAAACAATTTGTAATTTGTTTCGATGTATAGTCGCGTAATGTATCTCTTGATTGTTTGTGAAACCCAAACTTATGAATTTATATTTTGTAAACTTCCTTTCTCACACTGCCCTCTGTACGCATACGACAATATTTTGTATAATGAAACACAGTGACAATATTCGAACATGAAATGTGTGGCTTTAATGCATTGAATAAAATAAATGGTATCATTTACATACGTTTAAATGAAGAAAATGGTATAGAACTTTGGGGGGTCGGTCAAAATTATTCTAGTCTCAAGTCAAAATATTTCAGAATTGTCCTTTGATTTTGGTGGTTGATTCAAAAGTTAAGATGTAACATATTTCCTTCCACACTTGGAGACGTCTTTGGTTCGGGTGGGTACTGGCTAGGATGCAGGCAAGGGGAACTAGTTAGTTGACTCAACCGCGGTATAACTGAGCATGATTTGAGAAACAGCATTAAAACTAAAACATAATAAACAAACACAAAACCTCGAATAAAATTATTTTAAAACTTATACGTGTATCAACGTCGTAAACATTAATTTGATGAAGTGTTTTTTTATAGCTTAGCGGTTTTGCCTGAAACTATAAACGATTATACTGCAACGGGATACCATAAAAACTAAGTGTGCTAAATTTATGATATTTTGCTCATGCACTTTTTGTGCTGTTTATGTTGTTATTTTACGTAACGTTTATTATCTTTATCGCAACTTTAATGAACAGACAAAACATCAGATGTGTGCATTCCCATGTGCTTGGTAAACAAAAGTCTTCTAGTAGGACATGTTTATCATTGTAGACGTATTATTTACTCTTACTATGTCCTGTGTAAGTTGTACCTCGCCCGCAGCACATATACACTGTCTGTGGTCCTGGTTAAGCCAACGTAGTAATCGATGTTCAGGAATGATGACCATGTTTACAGTTCGTTATACTAGTACCTCTTGTGCCCTGCCCTGTCATTCCCTGCCCCCTTCCACCCCTTGGCAACTCATATTATACACGGGACGCCGAAAATCTGTTCACGAAGTCCATAGTAATCTATATAGTCTCAGCACAAACCGTATATGGCCTGCAAATTGTATGATGTCTGGGTGTTTGGGTGTTTCTAAACGTTTACTTCATTATTTTAATTGTAGTCTATGATTACTTTTATGTGTTTCATTATATTACAAAATGTATATTGAATACTATGTTGCATAATAGCTTTTCGTTTTATTGGCTTCAAGAAAGGTCGAAAACTTTGGCATAATTGTTTGGTTGATACTTTAACTTCAAACTATTCAAACAATTTAGGTAAACAATTACAAAAACAAATTAATCGTTCATTTTGTAAAGAAAACCACTATGCATATTACAATTATGCCCATCGTATAAGATTTTTCATTAAGGCCAAAACAAAGAGATATTGTAGTTCTGGTTACATGCTGAAGACATTAGGGTGAAGGTAGGGGCACCAGAACCACAGTATCATTTTGTTTTGGCCTAAGTTAGCACTTTTAGTAATGTACTCATCGATATTGTGATTCTATTAATCAAACCGCTTTGAAATCATTTTGTAGGGTGGCCGATCTACTTGGGGCTGTCCCCTCCTTCAAACGGCTACTTTCAAGCCGTTCGGACGATTGGATTGACCGCATGAACCATATATACACCACATTTCTACTTATTGTGTTCGGGGTATTGGTCAGTACGGGTCAATTTGTCGGTGATCCTATACACTGCTGGGTCCCTGCAGAGTATACGGGGGCATATGAAGCTTATACCAAGAACTATTGCTGGATAAAGAACACCTACTTTATCCCAATGTTGGAATCCATCCCAGTAGATATACCGACACGACAGGTGGGAACAGTGCGGCTATACTACCACGTACAAAATGGCTCGTACAAAAATAGCTAGTGGCTTGTATTGTATATATATACACTTAACAACCAGCCCTTTATTTTTAGGGGCCGATTGATACATTTCATAGTGCATGCTAATTTCAATGCTCTTTTGTCGGAACGATGCGAGAAGACCATATATTATCATCTGCCTTGTCATACCAGTTATGACTTTATGCATGTATTTTATCAAAATAAAATTATTAAATTATATTTCTCTAACCTTATACGTGGTATTGACGCATCGCTCTTGCAATCAGCATTGATAAACCCTCCCTTGCTTTGCTTCAAACCAATTGGAACAAATTCTTGAATATTTTATTTTGATATAATCGATGCACATTTACATATTTTACACTTTTATTTATTTATCTTTTCATTACTTGCTTAGCATGTTTTCAAACTTCCCTTCTTGTGGTTGATGTAAATCGTTTAAAGATATTCAAAAGTTCGTTCGGAAATTGGTGCTGCATATGCATTATGTATGAAATGTACCGAAAAAGACTGAGAGGAAACTGGACAAAATAATTATTAAATGGGTTTCGGGTGAATATTGGTCGAATCTAACGTACAAACTTTAGTTTTAGAAAGCTTTGTAACAAATCTCTCATAATTAAGTTTAAAACTCGTCTTTTTCTCGGTCGTTTTGTCCAATCTCGCCACTTTTGCACGTCCGATAGTATACGCATTTCGGATATGTAGTAGTGACCGGATACTCATCGGTGAGTGGTATGTATACTGCCGTATAAATTAACCCAACCTCTAGATATAATATATAAATTATTTAACTTAAAGGGTTGCTGGTCTGCTTGGGGCTGTCCCCTCATTTTCGAAGCTTACATCAAGCAAGTGCGATGACTGGATCGATCGGATGTCACATATATACACCGTCTTTCTACTACTGATATTCGGTATCCTTGTGAGCACCGGTCAGTTTGTTGGGGAACCAATCGTGTGCTGGTGCCCTGCTGAATTCACTGGGGCGTTTGAGTCCTATACCAAACAATACTGCTGGATAAAGAACACGTATTACGTTCCGATGCTGGAATCAATCCCTATCGATATCACACAGCGACAGGTATAGACAATGCACGGGAGGAGTTCTGGACGCACGTGTTGTTCTTCTTTGACTGTGGAATGACCCTTGATATCTTTGCGTGTTGTGTTGCCATCTTCATGGTTCTATGAAGCAGTTTGCATTCTCTCTATTGGTTCTTTGTTGTCACGTGGTCTTTTAAGTGTGTTATTGTTTGTTTTGTGTTTGTGTGTGTTCTTTAATTTTTTTCTTTCGCGAGCGATGCATACATTACAGTCGACGGATTGCCTGCTCAGAGAATGAAATTGCCTAGTGACGTCATTATGACGTCAATGATAGTAGCTATGACATAGCATTTTAAGAAGAGGTGAGCAGAGTTGCACATATTTTAGCACATGCACTGTTTCTATGTTACAGGGTTGCGGGACTGTTGGGGGCTGTGCCCTCCTTTAAGAAGCTCAGCTCAAGCCGGAGCGATGATTGGATTGATCGTATGAGCCATATATACACAGTGTTTTTACTAGTCATATTTGCAATGTTGGTAAGCACCGGACAATTCGTCGGAGACCCGATCCATTGTTGGTGCCCGGCGCAGTTTACTGGCGCATTTGAAGCATATACCAAAAATTACTGCTGGATCAAAAACACGTACTATATTCCAATGATGGAGACGATACCAATCGATATACATAAACGTCAAGTGAGTTAGACTAATCCTTCCACCACAAATGTTACTGTCAATATTATACAGTCATGTATTGCTTAAGCCATTGGTCGAGCTAGGATAGTCTTAAAGTATCCTCTCTCGTAGACTCCACCATACTATGTTGCTAACTATGCCATTGGCCTAACGATGGAACTGCTGTTGCTGACGCAATTCATGACTGGCATTGCTTATGGCGTCTGTTGCTTTTGTTATTATAACAAAAAAATGATAGTGTTCCGATGGTTGTCCGAAAGACTGAAGTAATTGCTTATGTATTTCTAAAAAAAGGAAATGCTTCCGTCTTGCAGGCAACCATTGGATCCCTATTTGGTGTTGTCTGCTAAGACGTCTAGTACATGTTTTGTTCGTGTCATCTGTCTATTTGTTAAACTTTGGTCAAATACATCTAGACTTTGCTGGCTTGCTTTGTGGACCTTTAGTAAGCTTCTGGTTTAGAGACGACTAATCTCAAACAAATGCCATGGGGTTCCGTCTTTGTCATACGAGAATTGGATGTCCGTCGAGTGCCAATATTGATGGGCGTCACACGAATAATTAGATGCATGTTGGGTCCATAGGTTTATGGTGTTATGGTCAAAAGTATTTCACATGCCGATTATGCCAATATAACTGTTAATCAATTTTTCGTTTGACTCTCATAAAGTCTCGTCAGGCATCGGATTCTCATGTGACAGAAATGGCACCCCATGAATACTGCATTCTTGCTGGAAACTTTTAGCTACTTTGGGTCAAGGAGCATGATATATTATACGGAGAATTCAACTTTCGTATTAATGTATATATGTATGATCAGTCTGTTTGTCATTTCTGCAACGTTTTCCTCTCTGTAATTAATTCAACTTGCATTTACAAATAACTTAATATCTATGAATATGCAAAAGAGTCTATGAATATGTTTATTGAACTCAATGAATATGTATAAAGTTCTATGAATATGTATATGATTACATGTAATCGACTTCCTCGTGCAATACTATACAAGATACTGAATATAAATTCTCAAATTTCTTTCTTTTATAAGTATGTCTACTGTCAACTTATAAATATTCATTTCCACTTACAGTATTCTTATGTTTATTCAAGTCTTCTTGTATTTGCATATTATTTTCAATTTATGAATAATTATATCATTGTGATTACATGTTATCATTTCCCTTCTGCATTTATAAAACACTTCACATGTATTATGAATGTATTTTAACGTTAAGTTTATATCTATTGCAATTATAAATTAAGTCAATATATGAATATGCATTATCTTGCACCCCTCGTGCATTATGGGGATATCATGCATATTTATAAGTTGTTAATTTATTCCACGTACATTTAATGTATGAGTATTTATAACTGCACACTTATATTCCCCATATAATTAGTTTAATATTGGAGGCTAGTCTATTTCCAGCTAGTTTTAATAATTTAGTTAATTAGTGGCCATGGTGATAATTGTAAAACCATGTATCCTTCATTTTATTCAATAATTTTGCATATTTGTAACATTTTCAATTTTATCCATTTGCTAATATTTTATTCACTTACCAATATCCGTCAATTTTCGCTTTTATTACATTTTTCTAGAAACATTAAGTTGATTTCTAGTATGTGTAACGCCCGTCTGCATATATGTTTTACTTAAAATTTGTATTATTTATCATAAGTAAGATAAATTGTTTCAAAGATATTAATTATTAATCTTCAATTATTCAATTTATCATGCTTACGCAATGGGAAATGGAGAGTAAGTATACATTCGAAATCATCCAAATTATAAAATGACGTCATTAATTAAATTACGTTGCTTGGTTACGAAGTTAATAGTTTTGTTCAGATAGCTCGAAAAACAATCCATTATGCAAATTTAATGCCACGAGTCTGATGTATTTACGAAATAATGTCTTAAATTTTGCAATTTTTATAATTTATCATTTTACCTCTAATAGTCTACAGCTCACATATAACTCACATTTATTGATGTGAGTTTATAAAGTCTGTGTAATCGCGTACAGGAAGTGGCATGGCCACGCCCACTCAGTGACACTGCTACACCCACTCAGTACTGGAAATGAAAAAAAACGGTCACTTGGTATATCCTGGTATGATTCCAGATCAGATGGGTCATTGTCTAACTCAACAGACTACTTTGTTGTAGAGAGGTTTACTTGTGTTCGTGCAATATTTTGCTTCGATTATTGGATTCGAACCCGTCCTTGCACGGCGCACGGCGACATAGCTTCGCCTTCACCAATGCTCAGTGTAAAATAACGGTTTATCATATGAGCTGTCAATTTGTTGTTGACATTAATGCAACTATCTAGGGTACAGCACCATTGGTATGGGCATTATCTTTGCTTAGCCATGCTCAAGACTCCGTATACCAGAATAGTTTACCATACGGGCTGTCAATTTGTTGTTGACATTAATGCAACTATCTAGGGTAAATCACCATTGGTATGAACATTATCTTGTCCTCACCACTGCTATTATCTGACTATGGAAACACTTGTAAACTAACAGGTTGCATATATCTACCGTCCAACTCTCATGTCCAGGTGATGTACGGATTAGAACGAGCTTTAACCTAAACCAGCAAATGTAGATATGCGTTACAAACTAGGTCAAGTTGGTTTGCCGTATATAAACTTATAAAATAATAAAACCGAACAAGGGAATGATATAAATTGAAGTCTAGGTTTTCAAATACACATGTACGTCTACTGATAACGATATATAAATGTTAACACATTATTATCGCTGTGTTTTGTGCAGCGTTCTTTAAATTCTCGTCTAATCTCGTCAAATCACGTGGCCTCTACGTGAACATGTCGTAAACATCGATTTCAAAATTTTAAGTCATACGGCGATAAAATTTAGCCCAGTATAAAGTCTTAACATTGACTAATTTTGCAGTTGCGTATTTTACAGATTTATGCATGCATATATTCAAAATTGACCCCTTTGGAATGTACTTTAATGACTCCCTTTTCTATGTCCACAGGAAGCGGAAATCACTTACTATCAGTGGGTGCCACTTATTCTTCTATTCCAAGCATTCCTCTTCAAATTTCCAAATGTTTTATGGAAAATGCTTAACGGTGGATCCGGATTGAATTTGGACAAAATCTGCAAACTTGCCGACGAGACACAATGGGGATCACCCGACGACCGGAAGTCATCCATCGAGAACATGAGCTTCTTCTTGGACCGTTGGTTGCTCACACACCGCCAATATAAGCACAATTTCATGTCAAGGGCCAAGGCAAAGGCATCCCGTGTGTTCTGTTTCCTTTGCAACAAACGAGAAGGCACATTTTTAACGGCTTTATACCTTTGCATCAAAGTTTTATACATCGGCAACGTGATTGGTCAGTTTTTCTTGTTGAATGCTTTCATGGCAACAGATTACAACGTTTACGGCTTCGAATACATCAAGATGTTGCAGACTGGAGAGAGTATGAAAGAATCCCCTAGATTTCCCAGAGTGACACTATGTGACTTCAGAATTCGTCAACTTCAAAACATCCAAAGGTAATTTTCTTATTATATCATACACGGTAAAAGTAAGTTTGTTAGGTTTCTAGTTATGTTTTGAAAAATAATTGCCATCATTTGGAGAGAATGGAAATAAAGCTGAGGGCCAAAATGACTCTAGGTCACTTACATGTTATTGTGTGAGTGATATAGGGACCAAAGGGACCTCTTGTAATGTTCCATTCCCTCTTCCGTTGGCAACATTTTCAACAAATTAACTTCAAGCACAATCGATGGCTTAGAATTAGATGTTCGTAACTACCAAATCGATATTTTTAGAAAACCCGGAAAAACTGTCTGACATTTACTCTTTACTTATGGTAAAACAAACTTTTACAACTTCATTTTGGTCAACAGGACAAGTTCAGATTTTTATGAAAATGGGCTCATAATGCTTGTAATGCTTATTCTAAATATGTATGAATCTTAAAAGGTCGTAAGTGGCACTTACGACCTTCTAATTCTAAGCCGACTACTAGTATCAATATTAGCAGATTCGTTGAAATGGTTGATTTTCCCAATTTTCTGTCGAAATAACATGATCCATTTTAATCTATTAGCATAAATTATGCGAACACGATGGGTCAATTATTTGTCATTGTCTCTGAATGGCACTTAATATGTCTTGTGAATATTTTTATCCTGTCATAATAAAATGATCACGACATATTGCTTATATAGCCATCACATAAACACCATTTATGGTGCGTACACTATTTATGGTATGATGAGCTATCTACATGTTTGGTTTTCAGATAAAACAACAAGATAATTAAGTAAAATAACGTTTCATATCATCCTCACACGTAACTGTACCATCGGTAAGGCTACAACGAAAAAAATTAATAATTTTATGTAAATTTTCCAAAAAAATGTGGGTTTTATTCGTTATCAATGATACAGTTATCTTTGGTCATCCTCACATTTGAACGACCTTTTCGACATTTCGTCTATTTTCAAGCGAAATATTTAAACCAACTCCATTGCGTGATACCTAACTTCAAGGGCCTTTAGTTTTACAGTCCGCATTTACGAAAATAACTATTTCAATTCAGTGCAATTCCTTGTTTGTGCATGTGCTTGTATTTGCTTAAAGACAGTAAATGTATATAATGTAATAAGAAATTTGATGAGTGTATTTATGCACTTCCGGTTTGTCTTTTTGATTACATCACGTGATTATTTTGTCACTTCCGGTTGTGTGTATTTTCATTGCTCTTCTATGAATCACACTCTCATTGACACTTGACAGTCGAACATACGTTGGCTGTAGTATATATGACGTGAATCAGAAAGTGTACGAATAAATACATTATTGTTTGACTAAGTGATATGAACCGTTAGTGGACGGTAAATGTGTGGTTCAACAAGATGATATTATGTTAAAATACTTGTCATCTATGTTATGTTTCAATCCGTTTATATCATACAGTGCAAACGACGAACCGCCCTTGAATGTTAATACCCCGTTACAGGGGCTGATCCAAAAATAAAACTGCAACATTTATTATCAATGGTCTTACTTTTGGCCATTATTTTTCCATGTGCATTTCTATACTGATACAAAATCAATATCGAGGGCTTAGTGTAAATAACTACATAAATGAGCCGTCGATATTAGAAGGTTGTAACTGTTGAGTACAAGGTACAAATAACATTGGTAAAATTTACCATTTATAATGAAAAATAATAATTATGTTTTTCAATTTTCAGATGGACCGTCCAGTGTGTACTACCAATCAATCTGTTTAACGAGAAGATCTTCATCTTTTTGTGGTTCTGGTTCTTCTTTATCGCTTTCTTGGCCGCCTTCAATCTTATTAAGGTAAGAATACATATAAATTTTGAAATTATCACAAATTTTCGCGATTAAAATGGAAAAAGTCACTAGTTTTCGCGATTGTAATTGGAATTGTAACTAGTTTTCGCGATTAGATCATGTAGGATATGTTTCATTAGTTTGCGTCAGTACTTTGGGGATTACACGTCAACCACACCTGAAATTGTCTTTTAAGTTTCGCTTATTTGCTTTTAATTTTTATTTCATTATTGCACGTGTTTGTTATGCCATTTACAATTGATGTATGCTGAAAACATGACAGTAATGATGTAATCATCCTTTTGATAATTGGAATTTAATTGAATGTCATGTTCTTGTTTGTTTGGAAATACGTATGTTGTCTTGAATTCGGGGCACTAAATGCACATCAATGGAAGGCAGGCGTAAACAAACGGTGTAAATAGTCCCGTTGCTTTGTAAAATCACATAGTTTGTTTACAATTAATGGCGTATATTGCATAGCAACCGTAGCTAATGAGTCTATATTGTAATAAAATTCGTAGCTTGTCTAGTAATAATACGACGCGTCCTTGATACATAGCTGTGTAAATAATCTTGATATACCGGCTAGGAATGCTTTACTACATATAATGTTGATCTGCCTGTGCGATGGATACTATTTTAAGACTTCTTGCTCCCGCGGTCCAAAAGCCCAGCGTTAAGCAACTTAAATAAAGCCGTTGCTATGAAGTTCACAACTCTTCGGAGTTTGACCTCAGTTATTTATGGTTACCCATATTCCCCTCAAGTGACTTGTGTCATCGTGAAAACTCCAGAAGTCCATCTTTGTTTTTGCCGAGTTGTGTTTTGTTTTGCCGATGTTATCCAGTCATGTATGGCCTTCAAGTGAAGGGTGACCCATTTATACTTCTTATAATTAATAACAAATATGAACGTCTTTTCCTACGAGTATTTATACTTCTTATAATTAATAACAAATATGAACGTCTTTTCCTACGAGCAATTGGCAACTTCTCCACATCAGGAGGACATTGCTGTCACTATGATAGGTACAGCATATTGCTAAACCATCTCTGAGTGAAACCGGAAGAAACCAGACTTTAAACACCCTTTTGAAAAGGAACTTAAACTGTTCCAAATGAACTCAATAGGCAACACGTAACAAGGCTTCTAAATGTTAAAACCACTCCAAAGTGATTATCGATGCAAATAGCTTGAACCAAACAATACAACGTTTCATGCGGTGTTGCTTTTGTTCAGGCACTGAACCTTGATATAGCACGTTACAAAAGTATATTTATAATTTGTACATTGGAAAATCACCGTTAAACGATAACATCAATATTTAAAGTCACAAAAGAAGAATATACGAAAGAGTAATCTCAGACTTGTAGTCTACTAGTGCATTGTACAAGTCACAATTTTGAGTGTTGTTGTTTTCAAGTGGCAACTTCTCCACATCAGGAGGACATTGCTGTCACTATGTCAGTTCAATGCCCATAGGAACAGCATATTGCTAAACCAACTCTGAATGAAACCGGAGGAAATCAGACTTTAAACGCCCTTTTGTAAAGGAACTAAATGTACTAGTCACTAATTTGATTAATGTTGTTGTTGTTTTCAGTGGATGTTTCTGATCGTATTGAAGAGAAACAATTATATGTACGTGAAGAAATATCTCACCATCACAGATCATATGCAGACAGCATCAGACAAGAAATTATGCCGACGTTTTGCTGAACAATACCTGAGGTATGTATAGTACATTGTGTATAAGTTGTGTGTTGTATTAATTTTTTATCAAGGGCTCAGTATAAAACTATGGTAACTACATCACTTTATAGTCTTGCAGTAAGCCCTCGATTTATAGTCTATGTGTGGCTTCATTATTGCCCCTATTGGAATGTCTACAGTTTTCAGTTCAAAGTTTCAATGTCATTTTTCACGATTCTGATAATGTTGCAGGAAGACATTCACTTGTGAATATGCTTCCATTTGTTACCCTAAGACCACTTCAATGGCTATTCGATTTGTACAAAACGCTCTGATTGGTTGCTTATTATTGTATTTTGAAATTCCAACCAATTGTTTATTTCTTTCACCTACGATTTGCTACAAACGCTCTGATTGGTTGCTTATAGTCCGAGTTTGAAATCTAACCAATCGCGTACTTTGTATTACAGGGATGATGGTTGTTTTGTTGCCAGAATGATTGGAATGAACTCTACAGACATGGTCATCACTGACCTTCTAGACTGTATGTGGAGAAATTACCGTCTCCGAGAAGAACCGAAGCAACCCGAATATCCGGAAGATGACGAAGCTAAATTATTGGACAGAGAAAAAGAAACATCACCATTGAATTTCAGAGGAAATAACGTACCATCTTAGGACATGCGAATGAAAACAATTGAGAGAAAAACATTGTGAACGCGAAAGGTTATGGTTGTTTACATAGAACACGTCAGAAAAATATTTTTATACCACTTTTATCCCGACAAAATTGTCCTTTTACTTAAATTTTAAAGTTTAACGTTTTACAAAATCATTTTAACGGTCAGGATATTCTTTTAGTGAAATTAAAGTGGATGTTATTTCGGACAATCAAATTTCGGATACTGATATTCCGGTATTTCTCCGCCTCGGAGTCTTCCAATTTCTACAAATGTGCTTTGAATTCTTAAACGAATAGACGGTATTGTATTGGGAAGGGCATGCTACGGCGGTATTACATTGTCTTCCAATGGATGGGTGGGTGGGGTACAGACCCGCCACCGATAAACGAACAAAATAAGATATGTTGATATTTCATGTTAATGTTTCATGTGTTACTTGCTTCACCTGTCATTTTTATTTTCTTTAAAGAATATTGTCTCACTTTATCTTAGTCAGAACATGCGTATAAATGAAACGGTAAACATATTCAAGTGTTGGATTTTATCCAACCCCCACCGAATGTTCAAAGTTTTCAGGTATAACTGTTTCAATAGGTTGTGTCCTTATTGTTCAATACGTATTTTTGTACCTGATCAAATCTCAAAACACAATTTCGGTCCGAGAAATTAAGAGCTCACGTGTCAACGTTAGTTATACATCATGGTTACGTTAGTTATACAAGTTATACAAGCTTTTTGTAAGGTTGTTATACAAGCTTTTTGTAAGGTTGTAACCATTAATTGACTGATATTGTGAACACCATGAGCAGTTTTGAAAGAAAATATGCATATGAGAAACTATTTATTAATATTATACAAAAAGCTAAATTAAATTTTGTTAACGCATATTGTGATATTTTATCTATGCCAGTAAACAAAGCTGTGTTTGTCAATATTGATTTATGTCAAGTATTTTGGTCTTTATAAAACTTTTTTTTAAAGTTGTTAAATCTACATTTTGTTAAAAGCGTTTTGATTGGTTGCAAATGTTCCGAATTTTAACATTCCAACCAATCAGAAGCTAAGATTTCATCAACAATTTTTATTTCAACCGAAAGAACATTTTTATGTCATTGTTTTGTATAAACGTGGTGTTTTATCTGTTTTCGTCGGAGACAACGGCTTCAGGTGATGTAAATAATAATACATGTAGGCTAGTTTTATTTGGTTTGAATTCAATCGGGTAAATGTTTACTGGACCGAGTTTCAAATGACGTAGAGCTAATTTGTCCGATGAATTGTTGCTACAATGTCTTCCAGAATGAAAGGATAAACTGTACAAGAAAGTTTTATTATTTAGACAAAGTAACATAATTCTTGTGCCATATGAAGTTTTTCTGCATGACCTTTATCCATTTCTGAATCAGCATTTCATACGAAATACTTAAAAATTTCACATTCTCATTGTATTATTTAAATGGCTAAAATTGTGCCACATTTTAGAAGATTTATAGATAATAATAAATTGATTTAAAAAATACATTTTCACCATAATTTAAAAATTTCATTTTTCTTTGTCATAGAAGAAAATATTTCATTTTGAATGAGGCCATTTTTATCGATTTTTTGCGAGAATGCGAGCGAGTAAATTTGGCTTTTTTAGCACACAATAACGCAATATTATATATGTTTATGTGAAAATGTTCGTTTTGTGTTTGAATTGTGAATTTTAGACTACAAAAAATGTATATAACCACGCTACAATGTTTTTACGTCGTTTATTGTTATCGCTACATTAAATGAGGTGATTGAGTAACGTCACTGTCCGTCTGTACGAGCTCACCCATAGGTCAGAATCCGTTCTGAAGAACTCTTCGACTGATGAGGTTTGTTTGTTACACTTCAATCAGGGGTGTGTCTTCATTTGACATTGTCAATGTTACTCCACCTTCATGGTCACTGTTAGTGACATGGTGTTTCGCGGACACCCCTCTCGGACTAATGACCATATTTGTTTTTGTTTTATTTTTTTTTTAAATGTCATTTTTATGTACGTGTATTATTACATTTTCATATGAATAGGGGACATGAAAAAACATCTTCATTTTTCAACATTAAGTAGCTTTTAGCACGTTAGTTGTAGTAATGGTAATATATGTACCATGTTTTGTATGTTTTGTTGAACTTGCCATATTAACTATCAGTTACATTTTAATGGATGGTCATACGGGTTACCTTTGAGGCATACCTGGACCATTGCATTACGTCATTACATAATACATTGTTGATTAAAAGTGTTCAAAAATGTTTTAAATTTCCATAAATATCATTCCTTTTTAATGAAATATTTCAATTATTCCAGTTAGTTTTACTGCGGACCAAACGTTTGCACACTTAGGGATACGTGATATGTCTGCGGACCATATTTTGTGTACACTTCGGACCATATTTTTGCTCACCTTTAAGGGGTATAGGGGATGTGTTTCTGTGCAACTTTACGTGTACTTCTGAATGTTACAAACACATTGTTGTAAATGAGGAACGTATGGCCTAAGTTTATATATAAAGTAGATAGTAGCTTCATCAATAAACTCCAGTAATAATCAACACAAGTGTTTTATATTGAACTATTTTATATCAATTACCCATAAAAATATTGTGTTTATAATATTGGTTTAACATGCATGTATGCTTTTTATTTTCAGCAAATATCATATCGAGGGCTCAGTGCAAAACTATGGTAAAGTCTTATATATAATAATGCAGTTATCATGGTTTTGCACCAACCTCTCGATATGCATGATTTCAGTACGTTTTACCCATATTTTAAAATTTCTTGTTGACCATGAACATGGCTTACCGCCAGTGCCTTACTTGTAGAAAATTATTATTATATATTTTTTAAAACATTGTGTTTTAGTTTTTACTGGTTTTAACAGTGGCTTATGGTATTGTCGACAAATATACACATTTTGTGTAAATGATAAACTTTTCACGTAATGTATGAATTGTGACATGTGTCATGTGACCCCGACTTCTGTCCGTCTAGCTCATTTGATGCAGAAACTGCAGTTTTCTGAATACGCTTGACAAAAAAATGACAAAAAACCTAAATAATTGATTTCAGGACTAAGATCGAACGAGAATACACATATGGCATACGCGTCAAAGGGGTTTCTTCATTTGTTGATTGATTTATCTACTCTGTCACAAATCATACATTACTTGATGCGATAATTCAATTGGGACATTTTCTTGTTTACACTGTAAATGGCTCGTCACGACATAAAGACATATCATACGATGTTTTTTTCGGAGTATCTTTGTAAATAATTTGAGTGACTGTAATATAACGTCTCGTTTTTATAATTAAAGTAATTAGAAAATAAAACAAATGAAACTATATGGTGGTTTTTGTTTGTACTTATATTTATCTAGATTCTATGTACACGGAAGCCGTTAGATAATTCCGTGTCATTGGCGACGTCTAGAGTTTTAGCTCACCGGAAATGACTCCAGTCTTGTATATCAACAATCATGTATACTATAACTCTAACGCGGTATTGGGGCCTGTGCCACTTAAAGTAAACAGTCAAATCAGGTATAACAACATAAGGATATTGGAAAAGGGATTATCTTTTCAATGTATATAGCTTGACTATTTTGACCTGAGCCTAACCTTTATGCAAGAATATATTACCAGGTTCTTGCTTTGTATATATCAATTTCCGAGCAAATCGTGCAATATCGGTATTTCAGATTTGTGTTTGTATTTCATCTCGAGCGTCTTCGTGATACTCTCCGATAATGAAAACATACACTCGGTGTTGTAAACGTAGACAATATATCGACTGTTAAGTTATGCTAATCAATACGTCAGGCTCATGCCAATGTGGCCAAGCTATACCGTCATTTTAATTTTCTTGGTGAATAGAAGTGAGCAAGTAAAATAAACTTCGGCTCTCCCTAAATCGATGTAATGGTCAGTGATTTCTGTTTATATTGACATTGCAGAAAATCGCGTTAGAGTTATACCGACACATTAGGTTGTGCTGTATATCAGTGTTATTTTAGGCACATTCCCATTTAACACATTTGGTGAGCTGCGGTCATGGATTGAACATGAGAGCATCTCTCACAATGCTATTGAGGCGGATCTGACATGAAGCAAGATTTAATGATAGTTAACCAGTTAGAGAAACCACCAATTAACACACAAAAACAATTATTACTGATCCCATTGATGATTTGTACATATAGATTTGACTGTCTAGCGTGGCCCTCTATATAGCATCACAAATGATATAGAAATTCGGACAGGAAATGCTACAGTAACATAATTACATTTTGTATAATAGAAAGTCGGACAGGAAAGGCAGCACCTCCCAAACAACTAAATATCACAAAGAGTACCAGTTTTACACGACACAATGTCCAGCATTCAACTAAACCGCTGAGAAGGCAAGTTTATGGTCCCGGCCACCAAAAGGCCTAACTACCCAGTTTCATCTCTGAAATACTGTAAAATCATTAATTTTCGTGGGGGATTAAATTTCGTGGTTCACCTCAGCCACGAACTTTAATCCCAACGAACAATAATTTTGACCCTTGTTTTATTACCTGAAATGCAAAAATCACAAATTCAAGTGCCAATGAAATTGTCTTTTTTACCAAAACCACGAAATTTCGTCCCAACGAAATTAAATGATTTTACAGTAAACGTCTCTTAATAGGACTCAATATTTACCACACAATTTTCTTTGTATTTAACCTATGTAGGGCAACAACCCCTACACAACAGTCAAAATGTTCATTGGCCTCAAAACACTATATTCTATAAAGGTTATGCTGTAATATAATCGTTGATTTAACAAACTGCACACGGACCTTACCCTTACTGTACATATTTAACATAGCCAGTAACAGTAACAATCGGTAAACATCAATAAGACTGATTACAGTCATTAGAGCGGCATAACATACTGGTTAACAAGTGTACGTCTTTTTACTTATAGCTACTTGATGCATGTAAAGTGCGAACAAATTAACGACCTAGGCGATGTACTCCGAATTGAAATAAATTAGCTTCGGATGTATTGGGGAGAGAGATATCACACATTTTGTAATGGGGGTATTGGGGACAGGGATATCACACATTTTGTAATGGGGGTATTGGGGACAGAGATATCACACATTTTGTAATGGGGGTATTGGGGACAGGGATATCACACATTTTGTAATGGAGGTATTGGGGACAGGGATATCACACATTTTGTAATGGGGGTATTGGGGACAGGGATATCACACATTTTGTAATGGGGGTATTGGGGACAGGGATATCACACATTTTGTAATGGAGGTATTGGGGACAGAGATATCACACATTTTGTAATGGGGGTATTGGGGACAGGGATATCACACATTTTGTAATGGAGGTATTGGGGACAGGGATATCACACATTTTGTAATGGAGGTATTGGGGACAGGGATGTCACACATTTTCTAATGGAGGTATTGGGGAGAGAGATATCACACATTTTGTAATGGGGGTATTGGGGACAGGGATATCACACATTTTGTAATGGAGGTATTGGGGACAGGGATATCACACATATTGTAATGGAGGTATTGGGGACAGGGATATCACACATTTTCTAATGGCGGTATTGGGGACAGAGATATCACACATTTTGTAATGGAGGTATTGGGGACAGAGATATCACACATTTTGTAATGGAGGTATTGGGGACAGAGATATCACACATTTTGTAATGGAGGTATTGGTGACAGAGATATCACACATTTTGTAATGGAGGTATTGGGGACAGAGATATCACACATTTTGTAATGGAGGTATTGGTGACAGAGATATCACACATTTTGTAATGGAGGTATTGGGGACAGAGATATCACACATTTTGTAATGGATGTATTGGTGACAGAGATATCACACATTTTGTAATGGGGGTATTGGGGACAGGGATATCACACATTTTGTAATGGGGGTATTGGGGACAGGGATATCACACATTTTCTAATGGGGGTATTGGGGACAGGGATATCACACATTTTGTAATGGAGGTATTGGGGACAGGGATATCACACATTTTGTAATGGAGGTATTGGGGACAGGGATATCACACATTTTGTAATGGAGGTATTGGGGACAGGGATATCACACATTTTGTAATGGGGGTATTGGGGACAGAGATATCACACATTTTGTAATGGGGGTATTGGGGACAGAGATATCACACATTTTGTAATGGGGGTATTGGGGACAGGGATATCACACATTTTGTAATGGGGGTATTGGGGACAGGGATATCACACATTTTCTAATGGAGGTATTGGGGACAGGGATATCACACATTTTGTAATGGGGGTATTGGGGACAGAGATATCACACATTTTGTAATGGAGGTATTGGGGACAGGGATATCACACATTTTGTAATGGGGGTATTGGGCACAGGGATATCACACATTTTGTTATGGAGGTATTGGGGACAGAGATATCACACATTTTCTAATGGAGGTATTGGGGACAGGGATATCACACATTTTCTAATGGAGGTATTGGGCACAGGGATATCACACATTTTGTTATGGAGGTATTGGTGACAGAGATATCACACATTTTCTAATGGAGGTATTGGGCACAGGGATATCACACATTTTGTTATGGAGGTATTGGGGACAGAGATATCACACATTTTCTAATGGAGGTATTGGGGACAGGGATATCACACATTTTCTAATGGAGGTATTGGGGACAGGGATATCACACATTTTGTAATGGGAGTATTGGGGACAGGGATATCACACATTTTGTAATGGGAGTATTGGGGACAGAGATATCACACATTTTGTAATGGAGGTATTGGGGACAGGGATATCACACATTTTGTAATGGAGGTATTGGGGACAGGGATATCACACATTTTCTAATGGAGGTATTGGGGACAGAGATATCACACATTTTGTAATGGATGTATTGGGGACAGGGATATCACACATTTTGTAATGGAGGTATTGGGGACAGGGATATCACACATTTTGTAATGGAGGTATTGGGGACAGAGATATCACACATTTTGTAATGGGGGTATTGGGGACAGAGATATCACACATTTTGTAATGGAGGTATTGGTGACAGGGATATCACACATTTTGTAATGGAGGTATTGGTGACAGGGATGTCACACATTTTGTAATGGAGGTATTGGGGACAGGGGTATCGCACATTTTGTAATGGAGGTATTGGTGACAGGGATATCACACATTTTGTAATGGAGGTATTGGGGACAGAGATATCACACATTTTCTAATGGGTGTATTGGGGACAGGGATATCACACATTTTGTAATGGGGGTATTGGGGACAGAGATATCACACATTTTGTAATGGGTGTATTGGGGACAGGGATATCACACATTTTGTAATGGAGGTATTGGTGACAGAGATATCACACATTTTGTAATGGAGGTATTGGTGACAGGGATATCACACATTTTGTAATGGGGGTATTGGGGACAGAGATATCACACATTTTGTAATGGAGGTATTGGGGACAGAGATATCACACATTTTGTAATGGAGGTATTGGTGACACAGATGTCACACATTTTGTAATGGAGGTATTGGGGACAGGGATATCACACATTTTGTAATGGGTGTATTGGGGACAGGGATATCACACATTTTGTAATGGGTGTATTGGGGACAGGGATATCACACATTTTGTAATGGAGGTATTGGGGACAGAGATATCACACATTTTGTAATGGAGGTATTGGTGACAGGGATATCACACATTTTGTAATGGAGGTATTGGTGACAGGGATGTCACACATTTTCTAATGGAGGTATTGAGGACAGAGATATCACACATTTTGTAATGGAGGTATTGGGGACAGAGATATCACACATTTTGTAATGGAGGTATTGGTGACACAGATGTCACACATTTTGTAATGGAGGTATTGGGGACAGGGATATCACACATTTTGTAATGGAGGTATTGGGGACAGGGATATCACATATTTTGTAATGGAGGTATTGGGGATAGGGATATCACACATTTTGTAATGGATGTATTGGGGACAGAGATATCACACATTTTGTAATGGAGGTATTGGGGATAGGGATATCACACATTTTGTAATGGAGTATTGGGGACAGGGATATCACACATTTTGTAATGGGAGTATTGGGGACAGGGATATCACACATTTTGTAATGGGGGTATTGGGGATAGGGATATCACACATTTTGTAATGGAGTATTGGGGACAGGGATATCACACATTTTGTAATGGGAGTATTGGGGACAGGGATATCACACATTTTGTAATGGAGGTATTGGGGACAGGGATATCACACATTTTGTAATGGAGGTATTGAGGACAGGGATATCACACATTTTGTAATGGATGTATTGGGGACAGAGATATCACACATTTTGTAATGGGTGTATTGGGGACAGGGATATCACACATTTTGTAATGGAGGTATTGAGGACAGGGATATCACACATTTTGTAATGGAGGTATTGGGGACAGAGATATCACACATTTTGTAATGGGTGTATTGGGGACAGGGATATCACACATTTTGTAATGTGGGTATTGGGGACAGGGATATCACACATTTTGTAATGGAGGTATTGGGGACAGGGATATCACACATTTTGTAATGGAGGTATTGGGGACAGGGGTATCACACATTTTGTAATGGAGGTATTGGTGACAGGGATATCACACATTTTGTAATGGAGGTATTGGGGACAGGGATATCACACATTTTGTAATGGAGGTATTGGGGACAGGGATATCACACATTTTGTAATGGAGGTATTGGGGACAGAGATATCACACATTTTGTAATGGGGGTATTGGGGATAGGGATATCACACATTTTGTAATGGAGTATTGGGGACAGGGATATCACACATTTTGTAATGGGAGTATTGGGGACAGGGATATCACACATTTTCTAATGGGAGTATTGGGGACAGGGATATCACACATTTTCTAATGGGAGTATTGGGGACAGGGATATCACACATTTTGTAATGGAGGTATTGGGGACAGGGATATCACACATTTTGTAATGGAGGTATTGGGGACAGGGATATCACACATTTTGTAATGGAGGTATTGGGGACAGGGATATCACACATTTTGTAATGGAGGTATTGGGGACAAGGATATCACACATTTTGTAATGGAGTATTGGGGACGGGGATATCACACATTTTGTAATGGAGGTATTGGGGACAGGGGTATCACACATTTTCTAATGGGGGTATTGGGGACAGGGATATCACACATTTTGTAATGGAGGTATTGGGGACAGAGATATCACACATTTTGTAATGGAGGTATTGGGGACAGGGATATCACACATTTTGTAATGGAGGTATTGGGGACAGGGATATCACACATTTTCTAATGGGAGTATTGGGGACAGGGATATCACACATTTTCTAATGGGAGTATTGGGGACAGGGATATCACACATTTTGTAATGGAGGTATTGGGGACAGGGATATCGCACATTTTATAATGGGGGTATTGGGGATAGGGATATCACACATTTTGTAATGGAGGTATTGGGGACAGGGATATCGCACATTTTATAATGGAGGTATTGGGGACAGAGATATCACACATTTTGTAATGGGGGTATTGGGGACAGGGATATCACACATTTTGTAATGGGGGTATTGGGGACAGTGATATCACACATTTTCTAATGGAGGTATTGGGGACAGAGATATCACACATTTTGTAATGGAGGTATTGGGGACAGGGATATCACACATTTTGTAATGGAGGTATTGGTGACAGGGATGTCACACATTTTGTAATGGAGGTATTGGGGACAGGGATATCACACATTTTGTAATGGAGGTATTGGTGACAGAGGTATCACACATTTTATAATGGAGGTATTGGGGACAGGGATATCACACATTTTGTAATGGAGGTATTGGGGACAGGGATATCACACATTTTGTAATGGAGGTATTGGGGACAGGGATATCACACATTTTGTAATGTGGGTATTGGGGACAGGGATATCACACATTTTATAATGGAGGTATTGGTGACAGAGATATCACACATTTTCTAATGGAGGTATTGGTGACAGGGATGTCACACATTTTGTAATGGAGGTATTGGGGACAGGGATATCACACATTTTGTAATGGAGGTATTGGTGACAGAGGTATCACACATTTTATAATGGAGGTATTGGTGACAGAGATATCACACATTTTCTAATGGAGGTATTGGGGACAGGTATATCACACATTTTCTAATGGAGGTATTGGGGACAGAGATATCACACATTTTGTAATGGAGGTATTGGTGACAGGGATATCACACATTTTGTAATGGAGGTATTGGTGACAGGGATATCACACATTTTGTAATGGAGGTATTGGGGACAGAGATATCACACATTTTGTAATGGGGGTATTGGGGACAGATATATCACACATTTTCTAATGGAGGTATTGGGGACAGGGATATCACACATTTTGTAATGGAGGTATTGGGGACAGGGATATCACACATTTTGTAATGGAGGTATTGGGGACAGAGATATCACACATTTTGTAATGGAGGTATTGGGGACAGGGATGTCACACATTTTGTAATGGAGGTATTGGGGACAGAGATATCACACATTTTGTAATGGAGGTATTGGGGACAGGGATATCACACATTTTGTAATGGAGGTATTGGGGACAGGGATATCACACATTTTGTAATGTGGGTATTGGGGACAGGGATATCACACATTTTGTAATGGAGGTATTGGGGACAGGGATATCACACATTTTGTAATGGAGGTATTGGGGACAGGGATATCACACATTTTGTAATGTGGGTATTGGGGACAGGGATATCACACATTTTGTAATGGAGGTATTGGGGACAGGGATATCACACATTTTGTAATGAAGGTATGGGGGACAGGGATATCACACATTTTGTAATGGAGGTATGGGGGACAGAGATATCACACATTTTGTAATGGAGGTATTGGTGACAGAGATATCACACATTTTGTAATGGAGGTATTGGGGACAGAGATATCACACATTTTGTAATGGAGGTATTGAGGACAGGGATATCACACATTTTGTAATGGGTGTATTGGGGACAGGGATATCACACATTTTGTAATGGAGGTATTGGGGACAGAGATATCACACATTTTGTAATGGAGGTATTGAGGACAGGGATATCACACATTTTGTAATGGGTGTATTGGGGACAGGGATATCACACATTTTGTAATGGGTGTATTGGGGACAGAGATATCACACATTTTGTAATGGAGGTATTGGGGACAGGGATATCACACATTTTGTAATGGAGGTATTGGGGACAGAGATATCACACATTTTGTAATGGAGGTATTGGGGACAGGGGTATCACACATTTTGTAATGGAGGTATTGGGGACAGGGATATCACACATTTTGTAATGGAGGTATTGGGGACAGGGATATCACACATTTTCTAATGGAGGTATGGGGGACAGAGATATCACACATTTTGTAATGGAGGTATTGGGGACAGGGATATCACACATTTTGTAATGGAGGTATTGGGGACAGAGATATCACACATTTTGTAATGGAGGTATTGGGGACAGGGGTATCACACATTTTGTAATGGGGGTATTGGGGACAGAGATATCACACATTTTCTAATGGAGGTATTGGGGACAGGGATATCACACATTTTCTAATGGAGGTATTGGTGACAGGGATATCACACATTTTGTAATGGAGGTATTGGGGACAGAGATATCACACATTTTCTAATGGAGGTATTGGGGACAGGGATATCACACATTTTGTAATGGAGGTATTGGTGACAGGGATATCACACATTTTGTAATGGAGGTATTGGTGACAGGGATATCACACATTTTGTAATGGAGGTATTGGGGACAGAGATATCACACATTTTCTAATGGAGGTATTGGGCACAGGGATATCACACATTTTGTAATGGAGGTATTGGGGACAGGGGTATCACACATTTTGTAATGGAGGTATTGGGGACCGAGGTATCACACATTTTGTAATGGAGTTATTGGGGACAGAGATATCACACATTTTCTAATGGGGGTATTGGGGACAGGGATATCACACATTTTGTAATGGGGGTATTGGGGACAGGGATATCACACATTTTGTAATGGGGGTATTGGGGACAGAGATATCACACATTTTCTAATGGGGGTATTGGCGACAGGGGTATCACACATTTTGTAATGGAGGTATTGGGGACCGAGGTATCACACATTTTGTAATGGAGTTATTGGGGACAGAGATATCACACATTTTGTAATGGGGGTATTGGGGACAGAGATATCACACATTTTCTAATGGAGTTATTGGGCACAGGGATATCACACATCTTGTAATGGGGGTATTGGGGACAGGGATATCACACATTTTGTAATGGGGGTATTTGGGACAGGGATATCACACATTTTGTAATGGGGGTATTTGGGACAGGGATATCACACATTTTGTAATGGAGGTATTGGGGACAGGGATATCACACATTTTGTAATGGAGGTATTTGGGACAGGGATATCACACATTTTGTAATGGAGGTATTGGGGACAGGGATATCACACATTTTGTAATGGGGGTATTGGGGACAGGGATATCACACATTTTGTAATGGGGGTATTGGGGACAGGGATATCACACATTTTGTAATGGGGGTATTGGGGACAGGGATATCACACATTTTGTAATGGAGGTATTTGGGACAGGGATATCACACATTTTGTAATGGAGGTATTGGGGACAGGGATATCACACATTTTGTAATGGGGGTATTGGGGACAGGGATATCACACATTCTGTAATGGAGATATTGGGGACAGAGATATCACACATTTTGTAATGGGGGTATTGGGGACAGGGATATCACACATTTTGTAATGGAGGTATTGGGGACAGGGATATCACACATTTTGTAATGGGGGTATTGGGGACAGGGATATCACACATTTTGTAATGGAGGTATTGGGGACAGAGATATCATACATTTTGTAATGGAGGTATTGGGGACAGGGGTATCACACATTTTCTAATGGAGGTATTGGGGCCAGGGATATCACACATTTTCTAATGGGGGTATTGGGGACAGGGGTATCACACATTTTCTAATGGAGGTATTGGGGACAGGGATATCACACATTTTCTAATGGGGGTATTGGGGACAGGGGTATCACACATTTTCTAATGGGGGTATTGGGGACAGGGGTATCACACATTTTCTAATGGGGTATTGGGGACAGGGGTATCACACATTTTCTAATGGGGGTATTGGGGACAGGGGTATCACACATTTTCTAATGGGGGTATTGGGGACAGGGATATCACACATTTTCTAATGAGGGTATTGGGGACAGGGATATCAAACATTTTCTAATGGAGGTATTGGGGACAGGAGATCCGGAGTACCTCGCCGAGGCAAAAACAATCCCAGTGGGACTTGGGCATTATATAGAGAATAATAGGTTAGTGCCGTGGATGAGTAAGTTTATCTGGCAAGGCGGAGGAATTTATCGGGTGAGCCGTAGGCGAATCCGATAATTTCCGCAGCCGAGCCGGATAAACTTTCACTCACTCCACGGCACTAACCTATTATTCTATTTATCCGGTCACTACATCTGCTTTAAAAAGGGAATAAAAGTCGGACTATTTATTTGCCTTTTCATTATTTGTGCGTAACGTCACGTTCGTTCACTGACGTCACGACAAAACAACAACGTCGGACATCTTGATAACGTCATGTACACGCAGGTAAGTCGTAGAACAATTATTGATCGACCCAAGCTCATTTTAAATAGGAAAACCTCATCCTCGGATACAGAGTTTCAGCCGGCGACCCCGCTTTAAGAAGAAGTCCGTCAGATCACGTGATGAGGTGACGGTTTATTGCAAGTCACATGATGAGGTGACGGTTTATTGAAAATGTTATCCGGCACCCTGTTATCGGGCTGATTTGGCCGGAAGTGACTGGATAATATAAATTTACCCGTTTTCAAAACGATTTTGTAGAGTTGTACTATAATCTTAATCTTCAAAAAGGCTCGTCAGTCTCACGATGATTTATTATTATTATACAGGGGTTCTAGGATTCCGGATTAATCCGGAATTCCGGATTGGCTGCATTGGGAAGAATTATCGTTACTGGCAAAAATAAAAATCATTTGATGAAAATATTCAAAGAATTGACGAAGTTGTGGTTATTTGAAGTTCCATAAACTAAATGTTGACAATAAAGAAATGTTTGAAGCCTTCTTAAGGTGTTGTGATGTATTCTTATTGCACCCAAAACAGATTTGCGGCTCGTTTTTAGGATTGGGAATTATGCCATAGTAGAACCCCTGTTTATATACAAGTATATTCCACACAAGTCGCATGTCATATTGGTCATACATTCATGCAATATCAACAAGCTGTATAGTGAAATTCTTGCCTTCGAACATAAGCTTTATTTGACTTACTTGACTAAATCCTCTTCATCCCGGCTGGGCATAGGGCCGTCACCACAGCTCGACATGTGGACTGATCTTGTGCCGTCTGCTTGGCCTCTCCACGACATCCTGTATGTTTGGAGCTCTGTGTTAAGTGTAATGTTCTTCTCCATGTCATGTTTGGTCTGCCTCTTCTGCTGCCTTGCAGATTTTCTTGATTGAGGATGATATCTCTTCTTTGGTGATAGGTCCCATGTTGATTTCTATCTCCGTTCCAATGTCCAATTATGGAGGGTCAATAACGGGGATTCCACTTAGTAATGTTTGGAAGTAGTCACTCCACCGGTCCATCTGTTCAGCTGGTTTGTATAGAACATTGCTATCTCAAACGTTTTAGTATTTACAATTTAAAGTTACTATGTACACCCTATGTGCAGCTGCTGTCTACTTCTGGGACTGATGCTGGACTTGAAGGCCTCTAGATTTGATATGAATGTGATGGTTGTTTATTCCAATCCTATTTAGTTCTCGGGAAGAGGAATGCTTGTATATTGAAGCATTGGCTGTTGGAACATAAAGCTAGCCAATAGGTCACTCAGACTCCGGTCCAGCTATCACAAGGTCTGGTGATGCTGGACACAACTTGGTATTTCCATGATCTTGAAAAGCTCGGTGGTAATAGCTAAGAGCCTCCCAGCCGAGTGAACTTACCATGCCTGTGACACACCATGGGGCTCTGTCTGTGTGAAAATTATGTGGATAATGCCTAAAAATTTGTCCTATTTCAATATAATTTTAAGTACCTCCGGACGCCTAGAATGCGCCTGATTGGTCCATTTTTGAAAATAAATCCGGGGAGCATGCCCCCCCGGACCCCCTATCTTTTTGGTCACCCTGCCCTATTTTTATTGCACCCTGTCCTTTTTCAGGTCCTAGAATAATCACTATATCTGTATCTCGGACTTGCTTGTTGATGTTTCCTCTTGGGCCGGTTAGTTGTCGGGTGATGTTATAAAGTGTTCTCATGTCATTCTGTCCTGCTTCTTGTTGCGCTTCCTCTGCAAGGTCTTTGATTCGGTTCCTCTTATCCTGTCGTACACATCTCTTTACTTCTCTAGTGAGTGAATTGTAATGTTGCTGTATTGCTTGTGCCTGAGCTCTAGTCATAGCCTGGTTGACTTGTTGTATGGTGTTATCAGACAGCCAGCTCTTGCATGTCCTTTTCCTGAATCCTAGTTCTGTTTCACAAGTTTTAGTGAATGCTGTTCTGACCCTCTCCCATTTCTTCTCTATGGAGCCATCTTCTATGTCTGCTAGAGTCTGGAAGCGGTTGCTCCTACAAATCCCAACCCCTCGTCTCCGTCTAGTAGGGTGGAAACAGGTAAAGCTGGCCAACGGGGCTCTGGTGGGCGCCTCATTGCCTTATTGAGGTTAAGTGTAGGGTCAGCAACTCCACCCCGTAAAACAAAATCACGCCACAGAAGCCGAAACAGCAACACGCTTTATTTAGGGTATAAATATTAAACTATAAGGCAGAAATACATTTGTATTTAACAAAAAGCAAGTGAGTACAAAATGAACAAGGAGAACAAGAGAATGGTAACAAGTACAAGCCACAAAGGTAAACATGAAAATGAACTACAGTCCAGTTAGGATAAAAATACAGAGACGCAATGGAACAATCCACAAGTACGGTGTACATAAAAAAAAACAAGTATAAAAGCTTACCAACAGTTCAATATCAAACTTAACTCTAACTGTTTAAGCAATGTAATTTATCTTTTGGGTATACATTAACGATGACGTCACTGTCAGAGTAGCCTAGCTGGACTATAGAACAAATACAAGTTAACAACTACATACACACAACACCCATTTCCAACAGTATGCGCCCTAAGTCAGACCAACACAGCCAGAATAAAAGCCATCATAAAACAACGAACAACGTCGGAGACCAAGGTGTTCAAGCATGCATGGAAAACATTAACCCATTATTAGTTTCCCTCAATGATATAAAGATACGACAGTCAAATGCCGAACTTACGCAGTGTTCGCTATCAAGTTCTAGCACATTTGCCGAGAACAAGTAAGAAATTATGAGAAATAAAATAAATTTTAAGATAGAAAAGTTCAAAACATACTTATCAGAGATCATCCTCGGGTATAACGCTGGCTTAGAATGAGATAGAGGATATTAGTATTTTTCCGTGTATGATCGGCTGATAATTCACCGAGTGAGCAGCTGCTCAGCTGCTCACGAAGTGAATTATCAAACCATCATACACGGAAAAATACTAATATTCTATTTATTTCATGCTTCAAATAGCTTAAATGATGAAATACTCCACTATATACCTGAAATGTTTTGCGTGACGTCGTTTTCCCACCAAGCACGCGTCGAGTTGCAATCAAATAGTTCTTCTGCAATGGCTTCAATTTCGTCCATTTGTTTTACATTTATGTACATATAATAGTCTGTTATTTGTTAAAGATTAAGAGAGCGAGTGAAAATGCTTATTATTTTATTTTTGGCGGAGGGGAAATTTGTTTTTAAAAAATTAGTCCGCTTCCGTGAAATTATGAACTGTGAAATTAAGAACAGTGAAATTATCGGGGAATAATCCACCGTTATTCCGCCGTAAATCACCGATAAGCATGAAATAAAAAGGAATACATACGACCTTATAAAACTGATACATAATTAAAATCAGCACCACTAGGCGCTTCTTATGAGTACATTTTCATGAAAATCTGAAGTTGCCATGTTGAACAAACTCAAGCACTGTAGGAACAGTTTGTTTTACCACAAGTCAAGAGCAATGTTCGGATGGTTTTGTCTTTTTTTTCTCAAAATACCAACTGTGTTCTTACGGCCTTTTCATTCTCTAAGCCAGTGATACTGCCTGCAATTTTGCAAGAGATTAAATTGATAAAAACAACAGTCATTCGATGTTCTAAACTCTGTAAAGGTGTCTATCGAGAAAACAATAAAGCATATCAGAGATAACAGAAATAGAGATGGAATGGTAAACACCACACGACAGAAAAGGTATGAAAAAATCCTACAGGGAAGGTAGCACTCAACCCAACCAGCCGAGCACAGAAATCAGAAACACCACGACACAACTACCCTGAGCAATGCCCACACAAACCCATGCCGAAACGGCGACCAAATGAGGCACAGTCAGGGAAGAGAAAAAGACTAATAAAGCATGTATGATTGTTTTGGAGAAAGAAATGGATACATGTAGTAAGGACGACACATTGCAGCAGCTAGCAAAGGAAAAGTGAGATGCAGAAGAACTGCCTGAGGCCTATATCACATTGGACTAAGTTTTAGGCATGGTATTTGTGGTCGTCCGGTGGTTATCCAGTTGTTAAGAGCGGATACGTAGGCATTTAATTTTTTCGTTAGGTTATGTTTTGGCATTGTGTCGTGTATTTCTGTTATAATAATTATGTTGTTTATGCTTTCCGTGCTCGGCTGGTTAAGTTGAGTGTTTCTTCCCTATCCTCATAGCGTTTAAAAGAAGTACACGAGTTCGACATTATAATTTCGCAACTAGAATTCCTAACAAACTGAGTTGCAATTTAAGATCACCTGTCTATTTTAGTTTCAAAATCATTTTTCTGCGTTGTCTTTCAAAACGGTTGGAAACTCAAATAAGCGATCCGGTGTCATCCTACCCCTTTAGTCATCGAAACACAAATAACTTTATCCTGAAATTAGGACACACTCTATGCATGTTTTTTATAAACCGTCAATAAACATGACAAGGATATATTAAGCATGCGTCTTTGTTTTATCAGTTGAAGTTTTAAGAGAGCATGATTAATTTTGTCATACGTATCAAATATGTGTCCACTTGTCCGGCTGCCCGCTGTGCTTTGATCGCGAATTCACCTTTCGATCACAGACAAACAATTTTGTTTAGTTTGTGAAGAAAAATATTGGTTTCTTACAAAGGCAAAGGAACACATAGTTTTATAGGCAAAATGTTCGGTCTTGTTACTGATCAGGGCGACTGCGTCACATGCTTTCCACGAAGACCACGAATACCTATCAGTGGATATGGCAATCGTTTCAGACACCGGTGCTTGAACAAGAGCAAGCAGTGGACAAGAAAGAGTCGCGTGTTGGCGTTGTTCCGTGTGGTTGTGTTGTGTTGTTGCTGTTTTCTGTGCTCGGTCGGTTAAGTTGAATGCTGCCTACCCTGTCCAATTTCCTAACCACAGTATCAGATTACTGCATAGGAACAGATCGGTGGCCACGAATGACTGACCTGAACATGTGACACACCGTTTTTGATGTAATACGATTTATCCATGAACAGGGAGTCGGATGGTGGCCAAGAATAACTGATAAAAATGCTTGTAATGGGTGACATGGATGTCGTTTCAAGACAGATAGTTAGTTAGGAGTATGTTTGTATGTTTGTATATAATATTAACTGGTCAGGGCAAATAACCAGTGTATTAGATGCTTCCAAATGGATGGGTTGGTGACAATGGATGTTGGATCGAGGTATCAGAAAACATTGTTGTTATTTTTGTTTAACTCCAATACGAATTAAGCTTTAATTACATTATCATCTTTTGTTATGCCATTAAGGCTATGCTTTCTCTAATTTTTGTAAATTGTTACCGTTTTATGCTATGATTATCAATGTCATGTTTGTATGACCCTTGATTGGAAAAGAATTCTTATAATATATTTACACATGTGCTGGTTTGAAGCCAAGAACAACTGCTCATGACCAGTGACCATCGTATTAGATTCTTGCAAATGGATGGATGGATTGATTACCAACATGGTCGGACTAAGGTAATATGCAGTACTAATAGTGGATACCTATACAGGAGCAGTGCGTTTAGCAGAGAGACGATTCAATACGATTAGAAGAAGGTTAAAACTAGTATGTAAGCCAGATATACCCGTATATTGCACTTAACCGTTTCCATTACACCAAATTGAATGCAGATAGGGCAACTTGTGATTACTAGAACATGTACCAGTACTTGAGAAAAAGACTGCACAGTAATAAAGCAGTAATTAAGCACAGTCGATTAAGGCAGGTTTATCGGAACCAACGACTTCTCCACAGAAATGCATGGTTTTGATGCGGATTCACACCTGAGGGTATCTAAAACATATTGTTTGACCACGAACTCTTTTTACTCAGTGTTTTTTGCCCGAATCAACAGTGTGACCTTAATATCAAGGTTCGATTTTTTGTCATAATCCTTCTATTTAAATTTTTACATAACACCATTATAGCATAATTATACAAGTGTTTAATATGATATGCAATAACATGACGCAATCGTGCAAGGATTTATAATTTTGCTGATAAAACTCATTGATTTGGATCTCCCGAGCAAGGTCAAGATTCATCTCCCCGAAATTTTAAGTCACGTGATGGGTTTCCGTTATGAGCTTGCTCCTATTTATAGTAACAAATCGGCTGCACCACTTTTACCTTATGTTTCCAAATCCCTTTATCATTACAATAAATGGCCAGCACAAACGATTTCTTCTTTTCTTTTGATACTTTGGACGTAAAATTCATACAAAACAATTATTATTATCCAGACTATGACATTTTCTGTTGTCTTATGACATTTTCTGTTGTCTTTGTGAAGATTTGCAACAAGAAATCGGCTTCCGGCTTGAAATATCGGGTCCGAGCAGCATATGTTTTGTAATTATAAAGATAATCAATGTTAAAATTATCATCGCTGCTTAGTTTCCATCATGAGGCAACGATCAGTGGCAACTTACCAAATACATATACATATTTCGATTCAGAATAGACCATTAAATATCATTCTTTAACCAGAATTAAAACTAACCAATTTGTTGTCTGCACAAAATGGAGGACATGAAACAACGAACAAACTCGGAACGACCTAAATTTTATTCAAAATTTTGATGATTTCGATTGTTTTATCTCAAAGGGGACCGGCTGATATGAAGTTAGGAGCATTATCAGCTTGGACCGAGTAACAATACACTGTCGGTCATGTTTTCGTGAGTATAAATGTCCACCATTTTGTTGTTTTGTTTATTGTTTATTAATTATTTTTGGTAATCTTTGTTGTCTTAGACAATGTAGAAAATGATTCTTACTCTTTCTGTAGAGAATCTCTGTGCTGGAAACCGATTTGAATGAGAGAGAAGACGTCATCTAGGTTTTCAGAAAACGAAAGCTGATTGACCGATGCGTTTTACTTCTTCTTTGGTTGTGAATTTACCGTCGAATTGTTTTGGAACAGGATGACATACTTGAAAAGGCCGTCGAATTTCCGTTTGAATCGTTTGGCAGTGAATTTCTTTCCCGTCTCTTTTATACCGTTCGAATCTTTTTCGACACTTCGAAAATGACACGGCGAAGAGGCCTAATTTGACATGATCCAAACAAAAAGAAATATGATGTACAAATGTAATTTCGTTCTACCCAGTACACCTAATACTGGCTGATAAGCTTTCAGAAAGAACTATTAGTTATACAATGTATGTAAATTTCGAACACCTTCCTTCCAATAGCAAGACTTATTCATTTGATCATCCGTTTCATAAGCCGACAGCAATGTAACACACTTATCCAACTGTTGTTTGAAATAATGATTTTAGGAAGATTGGTGGTTCGTTCAATGTCGGACTATCGCGTGTGTGGCTAGTGGATGCCATCGCATCTGTGTGACTTTAGATTGGCTGTGTACTACAGTGTTTATTGATGCATATTTCAGATCATTGGACGGTTTAAAGGGCGTATCGAAGAAGTTTAAGGAATCATGTCGGACGGACGACTGGGCAGACAGGATGAGTCACCTGTATACGACCTTCATGTTGCTGATTGTCGCGGTATTACTCAGTGCAGCACAGGAAGTAGGTACAAAGATTAAATGTTGGCTTCCGGCACAACTTGGCAAAGATTGGCACAATGATTATGCCAACAATTACTGCTGGGTCAGTAATACGTACCGCATACCCATGTTGGACTCCATCCCAGTCGAGATCGACACTCGTCAGGTAAAGTAAACCACTTTCGGTAGTGTTTTGTGAATCGAATGAAATCTTTAAAAGCAAGTTATTTATGGATAGAGGACTAACACACTATGTTATCTTTTAACACGATGACTAAGCCAGTCCGGAGATAAAGCGTACTGTCGTTTGTCTAATTCTATTTTTGTTTCGTATCATATCGCAAAAAGGTAACATTCAAACTGTTTTTTATCCATGAATTGATGGACAAGCGGAATACCAATTTACATAGACTCATGCAAGTTGGTACCATAACTACTCGCTTATAAGGCATCGTTGACTATAAGACGCAGCTTGAATATGAACTGGTTAAGTCGAGCCTTTGTCTACCCCTCTCTATAAACAAGGTCGTCTATCGTAAGACGGACAATTCGGTTCCATCTCATAATTAGTTATTATTCTGAATTATGTTTTCCAATTTTAAAATAAAGATACAAGAATCTCCTTTCGAAAAAAATTGGAACTGCTACGGTTAAATCATGTAATTTCATTGGGACGAAATTCCGGAGGGTTTAGTAAAAAATACCATTTGGATTGGACGTTAATTCGTGGATTTTGCATTTCATGTAACCAATACCAGAGTCAAAATTATTGTTCGATGGGATTTGATTTCGTGGTAAAAGGTGAACCAGGAAATCCACGAAATCACCAAGAAAATTAATATGTTAACAGAAAATGAAATAAAAAATGTTTTCTAATTGTATTCACAGGAGGCTGAGATCACATATTACCAATGGGTTCCCCTGATACTGGCATTCCAAGCCTTCTTGTTCTATCTTCCCAACTTCATTTGGAACGTATTGAACGGTCATTCCGGTCTGAATCTCGGGAAAGTCCGGTCACTAGCGGACGATACTCAGTCAAAGAGTCCTAAAGAACGCGAGGAGGTTATAAACAACATCGCCAGCGTGCTTCATCGGTGGATAGAAATCCTGAAACCATACAGCCATAGCAGAATGACCCAGGCTAAAAGCAAACTTGCACAAGTCTGTTTTCTCTATTGCAATAAACGGGAAGGAACGTACTTAACCGGACTGTTCCTGTTCATCAAAGTGCTATTTGTTTTGAACGCGGTTGGACAGTTTTACTTACTGAACGCTTTTATGGGGACTGAGCTGAGCCTGTTTGGATATGAGTACATGCACGCCTTGTCAGCTGGGACCTTAGTGAAGGAGAGCCCGAGGTTTCCTAGGATCACCCTGTGTGATTTTGAAATTCGTCAATTACAGAATATTCAAAGGTAAGTCAAGAACTTTACTCATAACATTTGTTTAATTAAGTCCGGGTTTATGATAAGTTATGATAATATGAGAGTGGCATTGTATTTTATTTGTACACACACTGTTACAACCATTATTGTAACAGACAGAGCAAAAACAGTATTTTAATAAAAACACGTATGCCCTCATGGTAGCCAAATAGTCGAAAATTTTAAAGGTGACATCGACATTGACCTAGAAATTGACCTTAGACGAAAATCAATCGGGGTCATCTACTATTGTTGACCAACCTTTATGTGAAGTTTGAATATCCTAGGGTAACATATTCTTGTGTTATTGAACGAAAAAATGGTCTACCGACAGACAAACGACATACAGGCCCATGGGCGTAGGAGCGTCTTCAACATTGGGGGGGCCAAACATTTGGCAACTTAGGGTAAACAATTTTTTTTGCTCGCTTCGCTCGCAAAGTAAATGCATTATGTCACAATATGTCAATGCCCATTGTTTGTACACAAATACACTCATACATAAATTGTAGTCTTAAATGTCCACGTTCCTCCTATATCTATATACAATGTAATAACTGACTTTTTATGGTTCTGTCGTAATTTGGTTTAGTAATTACGTGGTAACTGGAAGTAAATTAGTTCATGTATAAAGGGCTCCGGGGACATTCCCCCGGGAATTTTTTCTAAGCAATGGACCAATCTGGTGTATTCTAGGCGTTCCAAGATACCTTATTTGGTATTAAAAAAGGACCTAAATACAGGGAATTTAAGTTCTTACATTAAAGTGCCTGCAAAAAATTTAAATTGTTCGATTTTGATATTGAAGCTTAATGTGAAAACGTTTGTTTGAAAGGCTAAAATATATATAATTGACATAGGAGGTTGGGTGACGTTTAGAGTACAATTTGTGTCACGATTGTATTTTTGCAAACAATAGGTCTTGACTTATTTTGATATAAGGAATTGACTTAGTGAGCGAGCGAAGCGAGCAAAATTATTTTTATACGTTTTCACCAAGAACTAGAGGCAAATTGCCTATAACGAGATATAGTAAGTGGTAAATTATACTTTTCGTCTGAATTATTGGGGGGGCCAAAAGATATGTTGCCCCCCCTGTCCAGACATTGGAGGGGCCTGGTCCCCCTGGCCCCCCCCTTCTCCTACGCCCATGAGGCCGACCGACAGACATGACCAAAGCAAAATACCCCGTAATCAAAGACGGGGATGGGCATTATTAAGCATTGAATTTAAAGATGTCTGGATAAGCCTTTATGATCGGTTTTACTGGAGTCGACGAATGCGTGACTCGTAAACCTTTTTATTGAGAAATATGTATATGGATCGGTTTCTGACCTGTCATTCTTACGTCATACATTTTATGACACCGTTGAATAATTCTTTCATATCGACTGTTCAAACATATTTAACGTGAAATGCTTCTTGTCAATGATTGCAACATTCTTTGGATGACGTCATTGAATTGTTATTTTAGATGGACAGTACAATGTGTGTTAGCGATAAACCTATTCAACAAGAAATTGTTCCTATTAATCTGGTTTTGGCTGGTCATGATTACGTCATACATTTGATGACGTCATTGAATTATTCTTTCCGATGGACAGTTTAGTGTGTGTTACCGACAAAAATTTCAACACGAAATTATTCTTATTTATAAATATGAGCCGGGCTAACCATTATTACATCATACATTTGATGACGTTATACAATTTATGACGTCATTGAATTGTTATTTTAGATGGACAGTTCAACGTGTGTTACAGATAAACCTTTTCAATAAAATAATTCTTACTTAGTATTACCTGGTTCTGGCTTGTCATGATTACGTCATACATTTGATGACGTCATTCATTTGATGGCGTCATACATTTGATTGTTATTTCAGATGGACAGTTCAATGTGTGTTACCGATAAACCTATTCAACGAGAAGTTCTTCCTATTTATCTGGTTTTGGCTGGTCATGATCGGAGTCATCAGTTGCGTCAGCCTCATCAAGGTAGGAACTTTTTTAAGATGATACAATGTTATCTAATACTAACCGATTTGGCTAGATTTCAAATCTAAAATTATAGATAATGAGACACAATATATATGCGTATTATGACATCCAGAATTGTATTCATTGCTGACAGAAGACATGTAACCACGTGGAGACACACCGATGCGGTTGCCTCGATAAAAATTTGAGAAAAAAATACCAAATAAAACATGTTGTTAAGAAAATGCCTTAAAAGAATTTAGAAAACATTTGGCCAGTGTTTTTGTCTCTGGATATAGGCAACTATGACAAATAGTTTTTAACTAGCTGGCGATTCAACATCAGTCCAATCGGAATGAATCATGTCGATTTCTTCCGATTTATTGTTTTAGGACATGACAGATTTCTACTAGTTTTTTTGTGATCGGAGAACATGACCGAAATTTACATATTTTGTATTGTTTGGACATCGATTCGAGTTTTACCGAATTACTTTTCAAAGAGCATAGCCGTTTTATCGAATTATTTTTTTCATAGAACATGACAGTTGAAACCGATTTTTTGTTGAGTGAACGACCGATGCATATACTATCGATTACATTTCAGAGGACATGTCCATCTTCTACTTGTGTCATCATACATTTGTTTATTGGAGCAGATTTTTAGCAGGGGCAACAACTGTTGCTTTCAAGTTAAACTTATTGTTACACAATTAATTATAGCTGTAGTAGTAAACCTTACTTGGTTTTCAGCTTTTGTATAGTTAAAACTTGGTCTTTCAGTGGTTTGGTTTAATTATCCCGTTTAGTTGTACTTTGAACATAATTGTGCACAATGATTGTGGTCTGCTTTGTTGTCTTCTCGATTTGTTTGTGATTGGCTGGTTTCAGTTGAGAGCTGCCTTTCTTGTCCAATTTTATATTATCTATTAGCATCAGCTCAAACATTTTCATTCTGTATTTTTGCTTCTTTCAAGTGGACATACGTGTATATGTTTCGTCAGCATGCATACACCTACGTCAAGAAATACCTGACGCTGAACAAACCAGACCGAACCTTCTCCTCATCCGACAAGAAACTAGTACGACATTTTGCTGAACGCTATCTGAGGTATGTGCCAATATACTGTGTAAACAGAAGTACTCATTTTAGCATCCTTTTAGTTAATGGGTGTTGTACCGTGTATGTCCGCTTATTTGACGACCTTGTTTAATTAAACAGATGCATACGCCGAATTGACGTCTTATAACCGAGTTCGTCTTAGAATCGGGTATACACGATAGTAAAAATACAATGCTAATTATATTTAAAAAGGTAGATGTATAGCCCCTTAAGGCAATTTTGTGCACGCAATCCAAAAGGGAGTTATACTGCATACTCATTTTAATGTTGTTACCGAAAACAAGTGACGTATTTTTACTGATAAAATGATTATTCATAATACATGTACAATGTAGTAGAACCTTGTTGAAAAATCATCTCACAATTTGCATGTCCATTTCGACTGGTTAACTTATTTTCTAACAGGAATAACAAACACGTGATATTTTGGATAAACCAATCAAAACTGACTTCTAATACTAATAATAGTGTATCTATTTTAGAAACGACGGTTGTTTTGTTGCGTGGATGATCGGTCACAATTCCACCGAACTTGTGGTCATGGATCTGTTGGAAAAAATGTGGGGAGATTATAAGGAAAAGATGAGTGACCAAATACACCGACGACCACACGCACACACCAACTCTCACGTGACCTCGTGACGTCATTAAGGAAATTTGACGCCATATTTGGAGCTGTTTCCTCACGCTTTTGATCAATCGTTTTGTGCTATTGAATTGAAGTCATCTGTGGGGTTTCTGTGATCGATTAATCCTGTCCAATAGTTAGAGTGATTGATCGATCTATGCTTTTTTGTAACTAGAAACAATGCAACTAATGCTAATGTATAAGTAGAATATTGTTTATTCATTTTGTAGTTGAATTTTTTTATTTAATTTTTATCATGTAATGGAAGCGTCCCCTGTCGGTCAAGTATTATGCCTGTGACGTCATGGAAATGACGTATTGGCATCTTACGAATATGCCAATGACTATATTTATATGACATAGTGGTCACGGTCCCAAGATCAATATTATAAGCTAACATCTGCTTTTTGGCTAACGATGGACGCAGTTGCTTGCATGTCGGACCTTCAGTTCAGATTCATTTAATCATTTTTGCTTGCTCACGTCTCTAAATTGTTAAAAATGCATTTGATAGTCAAAATGTCTCTTTCTTGGGTAAACATGTTTTAGTTTTAGAACTGTGAAACAAATGTGATAGATAACTTAATTAGGTGCTGTCAATTGTTTGGGATTATACCAGATATTTAGAGAACAGATCAACTGGAGAGGATTAAAGGTAGAATGTTGGAGGTTTGTACCCCCAGGGAAAACAAAACAAATACAAATGTTGTTGTGCCTTTTTAACATTTTCAATTCGAAAATTGGAATATGATTTAGAATCAGTCAATGTTTTACATATTTCTATTACTAGTGCAATCTTTTTCAAATATATCTCTATATGTCTTAAGATTCAGTCAATGTTTCACATGTTTCAATTCCAAGTCCACTTTTGTTCAAATAGATCTCTATAATAATGTGTTATAAAATGTTTTAGTTCCATTGAACACTCTATGCTTGTTTCGTGTAAGGTGCTAAGTTTAATTGCATTTTGTCATAATTTGTAAAAGAAATATTACATCATTCCCGTTTTATCTTCAATGTTTCAATGGTTATTTTATCTTCATGCTCAATCCTTCTGACGTGCTTGGTGCTATATTTTACAACCATTTTGTTTATCACAGTAGGAGTGGGCAGCAATAGCAGATATTTTTCAAATAAAGAATTGTGTCAAAGTTTTGTTAGTCTGTAAAATTGTCATTACCATATTGTATATTGGCTTATCACCGATGATTATCTGATTTGTCTATGGTTAGCACTTTACATATTAGTCTAGATTTTTCATAAAACATTGTTTTGATAAAGACTTTTAGATCCTTTACTAGTACATTGTGACATTCTACTAGGATAGCCATATAAGACAATGGCATCTTCATCTGAAAAGATTATTTCACAATATGTCTACAGATTGCCCTCCAAGATTATCGAAACACCGATTGTTATCTAAAAGAAGGTGTTAAGATTTTTGAAAATGGTACTGATACAATTTAGCGTTGTATTATAATCCATAATTGTTTTAGAAATTCATAAATAATATATAAGTCAATAATACAGTTATGTAGGTTTGCGTCACCGAAAGATGTAAAGATAAGTATGTCCTTGATGTTTTGGTGACCAAAACAATAAAATTTAAATTTACTCCTGTATCAAAGAGTTCCAAAGGTTTTCATAATGCTAAATATATATCTTTTGTTTTACAAAAATCACATTAACACCGCTAATGGAATGTAATTTGCCAAACAAATATGGCGTCGAAGCATACCAAATGTTTGAATTATATCTGAAATTCGGGAAATTAAAAATAATTATTCTTTCATCAATTAGTTTGATGGGATTTGTTTAATAAGGACACAATAGCAAGAAAGTTGGATCAAAATGTAAGTAAATTGTTTTAATACTTTTTCCAATAAGTCTATTTTTACTGATTGTGATCGACTTGAGTTCCCTTTCTGGTCTTATTGATTTTTTTAAGTGCTGATGTATTTTGTAATTACTTGTTTTCATATTTCATCAAACATTTCTAGAACATGATGCTAGATATGGGTTTCAGCTTCAAAACCATTAGCAGTAATACTTTTCAATCTTATACGACCAATCAATTTATAATCAAAGCATTTCTTTCGTCATTTAGAAGTTAAGTTGAATACGTGTGTTCTTTTTGTGTCTTTAGTGTTTTGTTGTTGTTGTTGAGGGCTGTATTCCCTGACCGAAAATATTAATATCGTGTTTCGAAGTTTTTTGTTTGGTTTGGTTACGAGTTGAAATAAACTACCATATAAATTACGCGAATACTCTGTCATAAGATGTGCAAACGATCCGTTATCGAAATAATTAAGTCGACCTCCGGTATCTAAGTTTTATAAAATTCTTTTACTATGAAAATAGTTATTCGTGTGTTATTGGTGCATCGTTTATTATAGTAATTGTGTTTGATTTTTTCTATTTACCTGTCGCAACTGTAGTATTTTCATAATTCGATGGCTTAGAATGAGAAGGTCGTAAGTGCCACTAACGACCTTTTAAGATTCATACATATTTAGAATAAGCATTACAAGGCGCTTCTTATGAGCCCATTTTCATAAAAATCTGAACATGTCATGTTGACCAAAATGAAGTTGTAAAAGTTTGTTTTACCATTAGTAAAGAGTAAATGTCAGACAGTTTTTTCGTGTTTTCTCAAAATATCGATTTGGTAGTTACGACCTTCTAATTCTAAGCCATCGAATTGTAGTATGCTAGTAAACACTTCTAGAACAGTTGAATATTTGAGTTGTTTTGTTTACAAGAAGAAACGGACGATCAATCGGTCGAATACACGCAATCCCGATCATGTGTATGCAGCTGCTTCTCTTAGATTGCGCAAAATATTCAAAACCAAAGTCAAATGACGCGCAACTGTAATTCACGGAAAAGATACAAATGGAAGGTTACGTTATTATACGCCTTGTGAGAATTGATAATGGTAACATAGAACAGCGGATAGGTTAATTCTGACTTTCGTCAGGTGTATATAGTGATTTATGCCGGGAAAGTGAAGTTTGTGGATCCATAACCATATACCCAGGTGTGCATTTATTTACTAGTATATTGCTCATTGCAATCAGATGCAGTTATGTCCTCCTCATGTGGAGAAGATGCCTGATGTTTATAGGAGAGCAAGTTAGTACTGGTTGTCAGCTTATTGCAGGAACACCGGTATGGTGACAGTGGTTTGTATGCTTGCTACTGAAAAACTGATGAAAAACTTCTTAAAACAAAACGCTATCAATATCTTATATAGCACGAGACAAACAACGTATAAACAACAAAACACCTATGTAAAAATGGAAATTCAATGAGTACGTAATCAGATTGATGTCTCGTCATTACACAGTTGTATTCACAAATAAGTAAATCAGTATATATATCTCTTTGTACGAACAGTTTTATCTAGCAGATCAAACTGAAATTCAACTAGATCTAACCAGTGTCAGTTGCTGTACTGATGTCCTCCAGCGCTTCATTATTCACTGTGGAGTATATCGCTGGCTTAGAACAAGAAGGTCGTAACTACAAAATCGATATATTGAGAAAACAGGGGAAAACTGTCTGTAATTTACTCTTTACCTATGGGAAAACACGTTTTTAAAACTTCATTTTGGTCAACATGACAATTTCAGATTTTCATGAAAATAGGCTCATAAGAAGTGCCTTGTGATGCTTATTCTAAATATGTATGACTCTTAAAAGGTCGTAAGTGGCACTTACGACCTTCTAATTCTAAGCCATCGATATGTCGTATTCTGATAGTGTATGTTTTAGCATACGATTTGGCAAATATTCGCCGATATGACCAAAATAGAAACAAATATTTTTCCCACTCAGTACTTTCTATGAATATTAAAATTTGAAAGAAAAAATAAGTACGCCATGGATTAGTTGGCATGATTGTTCATTTTGCGACCATCAGTAACGCAGAAGATGTCGTGTAGCCCTTTGTCGATTTGTTTGTTAATAATGCAACCAAACTATTGTTCCTACGCCTTAAAAAGTACCAGCAGTCATTTGACTTTCAACTATAAACCCAGAGATACTTGGTGGTGAAGATGTCAGATGTTTGTGAAGCAGGTAAGTATGGAATCTCTACGAGCAACGATGAGAATATCGTTGTTATGCCATTCAGGAAAAGGTGTACTAAAACGTGGGCAAACAAACAGAATGTTTTATCTATGGTTCGTTTCAAAATTATTTTGTTATTATTTACTTGAATCGGATAGAAAAAGCTGTTCATTCTTCATACACAGCCGATGTGAAACGCACAAGAGCAGCTAGAGTTACTGCAACAATGTCCAAAACACAATTCCACACTTCAACAGTCTGCCACATCAATCAGTCATTGCCAGAGTAATGTCCCAGAATCAGAAACAAATCACAAAGACCATCATACATTACATGGACAAGCAATATCTGTTCTAGCATCCTTTAAAATATCCAGGGCCCGTATTCATAAAGCTCCTAAGGGGAAATATTCCTTAGGTTGATATATTTACCTAAGGTTTTATAGGAATTCCCTTAGCTTTATATGATTTCACCTTAGATATATGAAACATCATTAAAGGATATTTCAGATATCTAAGGTGAAATCATATAAAACTAAGGGAATTCCTATAAAACCTTAGGTAAATACATCAACCTAAGGAATATTTCCCCTTAGGAGCTTTATGAATACTGGCCCAGAACTGTGGTAATTTTATTATTTCTGTTATTGTCTTTTTCAATCAGGTTGATAGGACCGTGGAGTGAGCTTCCACATTTGAAGAAATGGACATCAGGTCGGAGTGATGACTGGGCAGACCGTATGAACCATATATATACAGTCTTCTTGCTTCTCTGTATGGCTGTATTAGTAAGCACCGCCCAGTTTGTAGGTTCGGTCATACAATGTTGGACACCGGCTGAGTTTACAGAAGCTTATGAGAATTACGTCCACAACTATTGTTGGATAAAGAACACATACTTTGTACCGGCACTAGATCAGATATCACCGGACATACAACAACATAGGGTACGTCCTATCTGTGATGTACACTTTTTTTTCAGGCCCCAGAAGGGTAACCCCATTTATTTTCCCCGTCCAATGGTTTTATGGGGGTCGGAGAATCATCCCCCACAAACCTTACAACATTGCATATTATATTTATAAAATGAACAGAGCGAATAGAAATCATTCTATAAATGAATATACTTATCTACATAAATTTGATATTTGGGGGTAATAAAAGGGACACGTTTCTTGATTATTATTTTTCTGCTCCATCTACCGTTATGCGGTATATGTTATTGCTTTAATTCTGTCCATTCTATTATTTAAACTATAAAAGACAACAAACACATAATTAAATAATTTTATTCTCTCCAAACTAAATACATTTTGTTATATGATAATCAATATTTACATTACAATAGTGATTCTTGACGAATACCATCACAACACGACTGCATTTCGTTTCAATGATATTTCAAACTTTAAACACAGTGCGTATTGGCATTTGATAAATAATCTTGGCTTTTCATTCTATGATATAAGAAGTACATTTTGTACATGTATATGAATAATAACAATACTTTTACCGATGTTCTTATAATTTGATACAGAAAAATGCTAAATAAACCGCCATGTTATTTATGACGTCATTTCAGGAATCGGAAATCGCGTACTACCAATGGGTCCCAATGGTCATACTTCTACAAGTCTTCATGTTCAAATTTCCCAACGTATTATGGGAAATATTCCACTCAAGAAGTGGTCTCCAACTTGGGCAGATCGTCAAATACGCCGACTTCGCTCATTACAATTCATTCAAAGACCGGAAGGAACTGATCGAAAACCTTAGCACCACGCTACACAAATGGTTGGCAACACAGAGACAATATGAAGACACATTATTCAACCGGTGCATGGCCAAGTTCTCTCGGCTGGTCTGCTTCGTATGCAACAAACGAGAAGGGAACTGCTTAACCGCTCTCTACATGTGCACTAAGCTATTGTACCTCGGCAACATCATCTGTCAGTTCTTCCTGTTGGATGCCTTCCTCTACATGGACTACACCAATGTGGGCTTTGAATGGATCAAGATGATGAGACTGGGGAAGGTGATGAAGGAGAGTCCGAGGTTCCCGAGAATTACACTGTGTGACTTCAGGATCAGAATTCTACAAAATGTGAAAGAGTAAGTATATTATATCCAAAGACCCCCCTAAAATGCGTAATTTCCGAACCTTTGGCTAGTTTGTCCGTTTTCTTTTTTCCACAATAATGGTGCAACATAAAAACTGATGCAGGTCTTAATCAATTCTCTGTTTAAGAGTTACCCTAGCTTCTCGCTGTAATCTTAGATATTCAATATTTATGATTTTACCAGGGAAGTTTATGTTTTACACTATGCGTTTAGGTAACATGTTATTATAAAAAATGAAATGTTTTTCCTATGTGCACATACCTTCCCAGTTTAAATTTTAATTTTACACATATAGTATTTGATATGGTATTTTGATTTAATTAAAGTTGTTGAAGTGTTCTGTAACAGTTTCTATTTCTTTCAGTTACACCATTCAATGTGTCCTTCCTATCAATTTGTTCAATGAGAAGATTTTCCTTATTCTCTGGTTCTGGCTCGCCATCATGGGATTGATTTGTTTCTACAGTATCTGCAGGGTAAGTATACACGCCTGTCGCCTCAACTTTTAATTATATCGTCCATATTTGCTAAGTATGGTGTTTTCTCACGGGCCTCTTACCTAGGTATTAAGATAAATATATTTATCTATTTAACTTATCAAACGTACTATCGGTTTTAATCACTTTCTGCATAAGACTTAGTATGTTACTTAATCTACCAAATGTGTAACAATAACTATGGAAGAGTATACACCATAAAGCAAACGAAAACCTTCCAGGGACCTCATGAAAGCAGTCGGTCGTTCAGAGCTGTCATATCGCTCATAGCAGCATTCAGAAGAGTCTTGCTAGCAATATGGGAACACATCTTTAAAGTGTATAGAGCTATATTCTAACAGTCATTCAATGTCAAAATAATTACTTGCATCGTTTTTAGTATGATACTAGACTACCTCAACTTTGGATGGGTTCCGTGTACTTTTATTCAGTTGTCGAAAAACAGACGATTCTTAGAGTTTTATATGGTGTTCTAGAACACTTTCGTATGAAAATAGAGAGTTCGCATGTCAAATAAATCACAGAGAGAGTTTCTGTTAAAACTGAAGCGAAAAATGATCTAATGAATATGAAAGCATAATTGTTTTTCAGTTTTTGAAACTTTTTAAAAAAATATCTTCCGATGTAGCTCTATACACTTTAAGTCCAATTACTCACAAGGCCCATTGCTGGGCGTTATGAACTGAGTTCAGTTGTTCCTATGTGACATTAAATTTCTGGAACATATCAAATGCAAATTGTTTCTGTCAATACAATCGGGTATCATACAGTTTCCGTCTCTCCATTCGGAGGTTGTATTTTTCTATTTGTATAATTTACGAAAATGTTCTGGTTCTTTTCAGTGGATATATATTATTATGGTAAAAAGAAACAATTACCACTTCGTAAAGAAATATTTGAAGATCACAGAACAACTTGGACCGCAAGACAAAGTTCTGTGTAAATCTTTTGCTGACGATTATCTCAGGTAGGTTTATTTTTAAGAAGTACAATAGTAAGTAAGTGATGATGTGACTTATTATCCTTCACAACTATGTTAAAGACAGGAACTGCAAACAGACGGGGAAAGTGGATGTATTGTCTTGCACCAAACAGGCAGAAACTGGAACTTTCAGCCTTTCTCAGCTGAAACCTGGTCACTGTTGAAGCTTACGCTTTCAACCAAAAGCTGACACTTGATCTTTCAGCTGTTTAGTCTCATTTCCTGCTTTCTGTGCTCGGAGCCCCTAGTTTGTTACTAACGTCCATGTCCAATATTTCAATTTGAAATCATGAAACTGACATTTCACCGCAGGTCCTTTCGTAGAATACAAACAATGAACAAGCAATGTGCAATGACTTATAAGCTTTAATTTTCTTTTGATTTACAATTCGTTTTCCTTTTTGTCAAGGCAGTATATCTTTATATCAAGCCTTTGTTAATTGTGTTTATACCAATTAGAATTAAGCTTTAGTTACTTTAGAATCATTTAAATTCTGTATTTATATGTTTGTCGTTATGTATAATCTTGATTATCATGTCGTATCATATAGGACCCGTAATTGGAAATAAACATATCATATCTTATGATTTCCTGTTTTCCAGAGATGATGGTTGTTTTGTCGTGCGGATGATTGGCATGAATACATCAGAACTGGTGACAGCAGACTTGTTGGATTGTTTGTTTTTAAACTATCGGAGGAAACACGATAGCACCGAGACGTTGCCGTACATAGATGATGCTGAAGATGGCTCCCTCATAGAAAAGGAGCAGTAGTTGTGACACCAGCAGACCTTAACTTGTATTTAAGATATACAGTGCAACAAAAATACTGTACACTCTAGATGTTAACAGTAAAAATATATGGAACTTTTTTTCTAAAAATCTTTCAACTTCTGTCGATTCACAAAAGTCAGTTCCGCATGTTTCACATTGCATAAATACATGTACTTTTTATTGAGAATATTTTAGTTAACCACCGCAATAATAAGACCGAACGAATACAAGAAGCGCCGATGGTTCCATCGATGATTTAATTGTCTATGAATTGCGATGCCTCATTCGTTAAGACAACACTAATGTAATTTCACTGCTATTATCATCAATATCTCAACTATGTCATAATTTCGACGGGTCACATGATGAACTTATTTTTATAATTATGTTAGATGGTCTATAAATTTCAGATATTAACTACAAACTTACCAGTTTACAATAAGACGTTTTTATGTCTATTATGAACGTTGCATTTACTTTTTTGTATTTGCCATTGCACATTTCATACCATATTCTTTCATCATGTTTTTATGTTTGATGTGTACTCTGTGTACCTTCGCATACATTTTGTTAAAACATTTGCAAGCTTTATCAACATATGTCTGATATGTGAATGTACATTTATTAGTTCACCTAACCGGCTTACCAGAAGGTTCCATGATTACAAAACGTTTCCATGCTCTACTAGATTCGTGCTCATAGACTCAAATAGTTCTACCGGTGTCCATAAATGTCTTGTGATTTACTGAATGATTAGCTTTAAAGAAAGCAGTTAGGTATTTCCTGAGCAAGTAAAAATTGTTTAACTGTTTCCTTGTAATGGAGTCTATCAATGTTCATGCTCAAAGTGAGATTAGCATGGAACTAACTTTGTAATCACTAGGTCTGCTGGACTAGTTTTTAAACAGCTTCTCTGCTAGTAGCCTGGTGTAGGTATGCAATACGCGAACGACCTTAACGAAACAGCAAGTGAAGTGCAACCTTAAATCGAATCCGGAACAACTGGTCAACTAGCCCACTGTACCGGAGAAACATAACGAATACACATTTGGTAGTACATGTTTGTACTATCATAGACATTTTGGCAATGTTATCAAACTATCATGACGTTAAACAATATACTGCTGTGTACATTTACTTACAATGTATTTTTGTTTTACATTTTCACTCTTGTTATCTCGTATATGCATAGTTGTTTATATACTGTATTGTAAATAAATACATAAAATAAAGTCAAATGAAGTCAAATTTATGCTGCAGTTAACAAGGCGTGCCTTTTGGCATTACATACCATAGACATGCATTACAATAACGTTGTGCATTACTTGCATAAATAACGATACATGCATACATGTAAAACAACAGGATTCATAACATGCAATACATCGACGGTGCCAAACCAAAACAGCGTAACTCAATTTTGACGCGAAAACTTTTTTGCAGCATCCCCATCTACTAAACGTCCCGCGCATTTCTGTCTTGTCGCCATCTAAGTAACGCGATTGGCTATTTAAATGGCGACAAGACAGAAATGCGTGGGACGTCTAGCAGTTGAGGATGCTGCAAAAAAGTTTTCGCACCAAAATTGAGTTACGGGGTTTTGGTTCGGCACCGTCGATATATAGACATTACAACCATGACATTCAATCATATCAGCGGCTTTATGCAGGTGGGTGCTTAATTTAGCTATGCTTGCACTATTTCGAGTTATACTGAAGGCAAAATCAGAGTTTGTTACTCCACGCCCTAACGCTACGTACTCGCCAAAAATAGGCCCTACCAGAAATAATTTACTGAAAAAAAATTAGACACAATTACGAAATTCGTTCAATACTACTTCTCTTAATTAACCGTATAGTTTTCCTTTACAACCCTAAATGACATTGGAGGGGAAATAAACACTGTTTTATGGCCTTATAAACAATTAGGCCAATACAAAACAAGTGTCTACTTCTGGTAAACATTTAATGCTGAAAAGGGAACGGTAGATATAGGTTGAAAAACATTCTATTTTCAAAATTATTTTATTAATTTTATGCACTGGAATATGAAAGAACAGCTAATTAACTTTTTAGAATAGGGCCAAAAATATGGCAGGCAAGGTAACTAGAACCACAAATAATCGGTCTTTTATTTTGGCCTTATTTAGACACTACATTAAATGACTATAGGAATACCATTATTGTCTGTTAAATATTTAATATTGTCTTAACGAAAGATCAAAATCTCACAGCTTTATATATTACCCATAGTTATCTGTTTTGAGATCGGCTCGATCAAGATTATCATAAACATTTATGAAATATTTGCAAAGTACAGTAACATCGCATTTGAAACACAGTATACCATTTTTGCCATACAATAAAGCAAGTGCAAATACAAAACTGTACATAATAACATTCGACTTTGCAAAAGAGTGTAACCAAGTCTTTAGTTTAGCTCTTATGACAGCTAATCAGGCCCGGATCCAGAAATTTCTGAGTGGGGGGGCACGAGGTATGTACGGGATTCCGGGGGGAGGGTAATTGCTTAATATGTGTGTGAAATTGCACAGGAAGGGGGATACATTTGAATATGTGGGGGAATCCATAGTTACCTTTTTATGTTATCAGCGTCAACATGTACATTGTGTATGTTCGTTCATATTAGTAAGTGTTCAGATACAGTATTTTATATAGCAGCTTTCATCCTTTGACCATTGGAATATTATAACTTAAGTAGGGGGGTCCGGGGGCATACTCCCCCGGGAAAATTTTCAAAACAATGGATGAATCTAGTGCATTCTAAACCTATCTGAGAGCCCTGAAATATCTTTTTTTCTTAATTCCGCGAGTTAACCTTAATGGGTTAGTAATGATTATTTAAAAATCAAAAGGTAATATAATGAGCTAGGACAAAATTTCTCTTGTAATTGATTTCTGTCATGCAACATCTACGTATTAACACATACATGTACATTGTATATTAAAAATATTCTGCGAGCGAAGCGAGCACGAAAAATGCCCATCTTACAAATACTTTTTCATCTAGAACATAAGAAAAAGTACCCATATTATTTAGAGATATGTAAGACTAGTTTAGGCCGAACATTATACATTTGATATGAATTATTGAGGAGGCAAAACTATGTATGACTCCTTGTTCTGACATTGGGGACCTGACCCCTGCAGGTCACATGACTCCTACACCCATGAATTGTGACATTCAGAAGCATTTTTCGTATATTGTAAGTGCTCATTCGCTTAGTCAAAATAGTCAATTTCTTTCTGGTGAAATATATTTGAAGTTCATAAGTATAAGTTTTGTAGACATACTGTCAGCTAATTAACCCACATAATACGATAGAACAATGATACCTATGCTGTTCTTATGTACATGTACATATGCCTTTCAGACAGAATTATATCAGTTCCGTTTTATAGAAACGTTGTTTTTATCGCCAGAGTCATAACATTCTTCAAAGGGCACAGAATAAAAACACATTTCAAACAATAGTAGTTGATGTACACCTATAAAGTCTGTGGCAGTCGCTTTCAACACATTATTCTTTAGGTTTTTTGGGGCCCCCGTGAATCAGTGTAACGGCCACCAGTTGTTATGTTGTAGACGTCACAAGTAACCACAAATGTGACATAAATATTTGGCAATAATGAACAATCTGGGCTCGTCGTAAGAAGTACCATTCGCAAACTTTGATTAAGGTGGGGATAGGGCGTATTAATAACTTCATTTTCTGTTGACTAGTCGTAATATGTATTTAAAGTTATTTTCCTCCATTTCATTCAGGAACAAAATAAAGTGTGTCTGTTTGATATCTGTTTTATTATTTATTCAAATTAAAAAAAAAAACTTCAGCCAACTGGGGGGGCACGGGCCCTCGTGCCCACCGCCTGGATCCGTGCCTGCTAATGTCTCGTAATATGTTATTCATGGACACAAATCCATCATCTGAATGCGTATGTTTTGGCTAAGCGGGGTAGGCTATCGGTAGGACATAGACCTTTCATCGAGCCGCGACCGGGGTATCATACGTATGTCTCTTTTGAAACATGCACTGCAAATCACATAACTGCCTTCCTCCGCCCAGTGCCTACATATCGGGAACACGTCGGTTAATCGGACTTCGTCAAACTAGCTAGCGGTCACTAACCGGTCATAAAAGAGCCATACGCCTCCCAAGATGGCAAGATTCGAACCTGTGGCGATATTGATCGGAGGCCCATAACACTCGGTTGAGAAAAAACGTGCATACATTTAGTTATACAGGAACGATCGGTCTTTGGTTAATTATTTCATGGTTTAACTATATTGCGGCACTATCATGAATTATAATCACTTAATTAATAGACAAATAATTTAATTGGCATTGTATAATTGCTAAATATTAACAGTTATCAGATGATAATCACTGATTGTAGTAATATACCCATAGAATGAATGAATAAAAATATGCTCTAGTATTCTAGTATCATTTATGTTTGTTTTAATAATATCAGTGGAATTTCTAAACATATCTAAGTGTTACAGTGTGTCTATATACAATGTTTATTTTTCTAGAATATTTTGATATAGTTTTATCAAGCTCTCAAGGAATTGTTTTGCTTTTCGTACGTGAAAATAATTCTGTGCGAACATTCTAGCCATGAAAAATTGCCGAAAAAATTAAAATGGATTAATTTGTAGAATCTTAAAAACATGTTGAAATTAAAATATTTTGGAATATTAAACGAAACATTGTGCATTGCTTAGGTGGACGTAATAATTATTTGTGATACAAAAATAATGAAATTCTATATATTCTGTAAAAATGTGAAAGATGTTCATTTTTAAAGAAGTACAGATTGAATAGTGCTTTATTTGTTAAGTTAGACCATGTTTCTTCCATTTCAATGACTTCATGCTGTTAGGCTACGACAAAGGCAATTGAGATTCCGTCCAGAAAAAACATCGGTTTTAATTCTTGAAATTGCATGCTCTTCGTCGAATTAGAACTGTTATATAGATTTATGAAATGCCCTCAAGCATGCAAACTTTGAAGTCAAGTTTACAAACCTAATGCTGGAAAAGAAGATTTAGGATTTAGGAACAACTCGCAAAAGACAACTTCAGACTTTTTAACAGTGAACTTAGCAAACGCGACCATCCACAATGACGTTCGTTGTGTAAGTACTTATTTATTTCATTTGATGACGAGTGAATGTTTTAAACATAACGTAATGAAATGTTACCAGCTATCTGTACCATGTTTCTAAGCCGTATCAAGACTACCCTGTCACATTATCATTGCAGCAATATCACTGGCTAAGAATGAGAAGACTAATTCATAATTTAGAATCGGCCCCACGCGGCGCTTCTTATAAGCATATTTTCCTGAAAATCGGAACTTTAAGTTGAAAAAGTTTGGTTTATCATAATTAAAGTGTAATTTTCGAAAAGAAAATATCGTTTTCTCAAAATATCAATTTTGTACTTACGACCATCTCATTTTAAGCCAGCGATACGCAAATCAGTCCTAGAGGCTAGCACCTTTCGTATACACCGAACATCAATCAAAATCACTAGAGTCCGTCGATGATTAAAAATTAAAAAAAATAATTAGTTCAAAAGAAACATAATGATGTAATATAAATTTGTACTGCGTGTTGCCTTTAACTTCACCCTCAACACTTTTCCATATCACCATACACCATCCAGTTACTCGGTTACAATCTTCTAACACATCCTTTACGTACCAATAGTTAAACATGACGTGATCTTATTCAAATTCATAAATAAATCGGCTTGACACAAACATTAAAATATTTAGTAATAAACAATACTAGTCGTCAAACTATCGCCGTGATAAACTATTTTGTCTTGTTTACAGTGGTGTTACAGACCTCGTCACTTTCAAGAAGTTGTTCAGTAGTAGATCCGATGATTGGGTTGATAAACTGAACCATAAATATACTGTCGTCATCTTGATCATATTTGCCACCATTATCACCACCACACAGGTTGTTGGGGACCCTATATTCTGCTGGGTGCCCGCAGAGTTCACAACACCCTATGAAACATACACTAAATGGTATTGCTGGATCAAGAACACGTACTTTGTGCCGATCAGTGATACGATTCCTGTCGATGTTAATGTTAGATCGGTAAGTTTTGTTAAAAATGCTCGTATTATTTCGGCAAACTCTACAAAGTATGTGGGTTTCTAATAGTAAAAGCTCGACAACGTCCGTATTTTATGCTGCTTCAAATCAGCAAAAGCTATACAATTAACGTATTGTTTTGGAAACATTCTGTATGGTACTCAGTTTTCTAATCGCCACAATCGGCAATTTCTGCATTATTTCGGAAATAATCTTCTACGGGTTCCCACACTTTCTGTCAAAGGCGATTTTATGTTTGTGACGCATGGTCCCTTTTCTTGTGCTATTTTTCTTGCGTTCTTTTCTTGGCAGTTTGTTCTCCGTTCCTTTAAATTGACTGAAACCTACATTCGTAGTCCGATTAGCTTGTTGTAATCGCAACATACACTGTTGCAGTTTATATGTGAATAATTTATATAAATTGGATAATTATTTTTCAGAATGAAGAGATCACGTATTATCAATGGGTTCCGTTCATTCTTGTCTTCATGGCACTACTCTTCAAGTTACCAAATGTACTGTGGGTCATGCTAAGTACACATACTGGATTGAACCTTAAACGGTATTTTAACCTTTACTGTATGAATAACTAACTCATCGACGCCAATCAATTTGGCTAATCAACTTCCCAGTTTGTTGTAAAAGACAAGTTAAAACAAATACACCACCGGTATTACACGGTTATTGATTAGAAAATTATCTACTATAACATGAAAACCCTGTTTAGTCTATACCGTGATGCCTCAGCCCATCACCAATCGCAAGGGTCGTCACAAGTTCTTTTTATATTCTGTCAAATTGTTGATTCTGACCTAAATTATGTGAAATGTAAATTCCTATCGGCTATCCTATTGCCTTTCAAGCACATCCAATTAATAAGTTGGTCATAAAACTGAGGTTTCAATGTATATTTCACTATTAGTTCTGTTTAAATTTAAGAATGACCGCAATGGCAGAAAAAGCGACATTGTGCAAGAAAGAGGAACGCATAGAGACAATCAAGAACATGGCGATATTTCTAGACATGTGGTTGAAATCACAACATTACTACGAGCATAATTTCGTCACAAGAGCAAAAGCCAAAGTGTCCAAAGTGATGTGCTTTGTCTGCAACAAACGTCAGGGAAGGTTCCTGACCGCTTTGTACTTCAATGTAAAGTCTCTGTACGTCATCAATGTCATTGGACAGTTTTATATGTTGAATGGATTCCTCGGTATGGACTATAACTCATTGGGGTACGCTGTTCTCGATGGTTTGACGGAATCTGAAAATTGGAGAGAGAGTCCAAGATTTCCGAGAGTCACCTTGTGTGACTTCAAGATACGACAGCTGGAAAATATTTTAAGGTAGGGATTAAAATAGATACATAATCCTTTAAGTGATATCATCCCAACACATTAATAAGATAAGTGTATCATAAGTCAGAATAGTTGATATCCGGCATTCTGTGCAAGGTGGTTTTCCCCTTAATTTCCATGAAGGTAAAAACACATTTGGCCTTGTTAGACTGGTGTTGTATGCATATGAAAATACAACTGACCCCAGCTCTATTGACCAGATATGAATATTCAATCGACACCAAGATAAGATTATTACGGTACAAATCCATTTGTACCAACAGATAAGTGGAGATCCGGAGGTGGCCAATGACTGGCCAGAATTGAAAAAAAAGAACTTTTTATCTTTAACTATAGAGTGAGCAATGCATTACTTCAAGATGAAGGTTGACAAAAAAGTACAAACTTGTTAGGATGTTTCCTTATGTACTCCTCACCATTAACGCTGTTTAACATTTAAGTTTAATATCAAACAACTTGCTTTTGCTGTGTATGGCGTGTCTATACCACTTCCGGATAACAACTAGATCTAACAAGGTGTTGTGTTACTTAACAGCTAAACATCAGTATCAAAGAAAATCTGCTCTGTTCCATTATTTGACATTTAAGTTAGTTGAAAGGTCAATTTGTATGACACAATTTGTATGTTGCAAATTTCAAAATTTGCATGTTCCAAGTGCATCGTCAAAACGCACGACAACGCACGACAACGCACGACAACGCACGACAACGCACGACAACGCACGACAACGCTTTTTGTCAAACAAATGCATGCTCTAAATTCAACCAAAATGTGTTTGGAACTTATGGTCTTTGTAAGTCGTAATTATGTATATAACACATACAAAGGTACATGAGTGTTATGTCACAGTCTTACAGAAAGCCGTATCGACATAAGCAAAGGGAACATGTGGCCATTTTGTTTTGCAATATCTTCTTGGTTCTTCCAACATCTTCAAAAAATAAAGTGGGAATATAAAAGAGGTGCAAACGAACTAATAGGAAAACGGAAGCTCGAACGAACCGACGAATAGTTAACAAATTGTATTGCATTTCAGATTTACCGTACAATGTGTTCTACCCATCAACCTCTTCAATGAGAAGGTTTTCATCTTCCTGTGGTTCTGGTTCTTCCTTGTCGCTGTCCTGTCCAGCATCAACCTCTTCAAGGTTAGTCTTTGGTGTGTGTTTCATGTCTTAGTTTGTTTATGTCTTTAGTGTCCCAAACAAATAGATTTACCGTTCCAAATAAGTTTCGCGTATTTCTCTTGGTTTTCTAATCGAGTAGAGTTACCGTTACAATGGGTAAAAAGGCTTTCACTTAATACTAGTATTACATTTTCCGAACTTCAATTAACTAATCTTGCCTGGCTAGCACAATTATGTCTTGTTTCAAAATGCTGTAAAGGATTATACGTTAAAGGGCAAACGAAGAGTATCCTGTTGCATTTTTTTTCCATGAAACAAATCAAATATGTATAAGTCTTACAAGGTAAAATAGATATATAAGAATTATAGTACACATTGTTATGTAAACAAATTGCTGGCCTAAATAATAGTTTTGACAAGCCTAATGAAATGAACACGTATATAATTATTATTATAACAAACTACTTCATCAATTATTAATCACATAACCAAAATAACATAATTAGATGTCAATATTTGACAATAAGATGCTTTGATTAAATGTCAGTAGATAATTTAACTAGATCGATTACATTCCGCATCTTGACAGATGTGGGTGATGAATTATACGTCAATTAAATTAAATTAATAAATTTGGACAAATGAACGAGGGTTGATCAACAATTCCACATGGTAAACTGGTTGGGAATTTGGTTTCTGTTTTCTGTGCTTAGCTGTTTCAATTAAGCGCTCCCTTCTCTATCAAAAATCTTATTATCTATTTATACCAATATCAATTTGAAGAGAGTGGGGGTATGTCCCTGATTTGGAACCTCGGACTCTTGAAGCGGATAATTTATCACAATGTTATTTAGGCGGACATGCATTTTTATAGGGGGTTAGGTATCGGGTTTGTATTGAACGACGGGGATATTATTTCTTGACGGAGTTAACTCACGAAATTGACTAAAACAAAACACCTATGAAATAGTGTTTGATTTAAAGTTAATGAAATATGTGTGTAGATAAGTTAGATCTGACGGGTAACAGGAAATTAATGATTTATTTTTGTCTTACATGATTTCTGATTGATTTGCTAGACGTCAAATTGCAACTTGATCAATTGGTTCATTCATTCTTTACGGAAGTCTTGTTATGTTATGGCTTCATACTAGTATTTCAATACTTTTATTAGTACAATCGTGATTTCTTTAACCATTCGTGAATAATGCATTTATGAAGGTGCAGTCCTGAGTTTGATAAGTATGGCCTTGTAAATTTACTTAACCTTTTCTACCAACAATGTACTGGAGCCCCAGCTGATATAGCTCACCACCTACTACATGGCTGTACTTCATATCTAAGTTGAAAACCCATTGGTTGTGTGAAAGTCTTAAAGCGGCCTGGGGAACTTATTTGGTCGGGTCTATGTTACATTTCCTTCGGTCTCCTGCAATCACCGCTATTCTATCATTACTTTGTGGAATTAGGTCATTCTGCATTTTTTCGGCAGGAACTTGGGCTTTTAATTGTTTCTTTGGCTTATATGTTGGCATTGCTCAGTGTAGTTGTGTTGTGGTGTTACTAATGTCTGTGCTCGGCTGGTCAAGTTGTATGCTGCTTCCCTTGTACGATTTCTCCATGCTTTTTACCATTCTTATGTAGATGTTATAATTTCCCTTGAATTTCTTTCAGTGGTTCCTCATATTGGTGTTGAAGAAGAACAACTACCTATATGTAAAGAAATATTTAAAACTGGCGCTGAAGTTCAAAGATTCTGAGAAGAAATTGTGTCTACGATTTGCTGAACGCTACTTACGGTTAGTTTATGAAGTCATTTACAATAAATGTTTATATTTTTTAATATAGATTGTTTTGTTTAAGAGTTTCGCTCGGTCGTTGTGTCTGTGGGTCTACAACGCACGATGTGAAAAACTTGACAATCTTTTTGGTATCACTGACAGTCTAAAGGATACAAATATGTTATGGAAACCTGCGACAATAGGGTTGTCTTCCCCAGACATTTTATGTGAAAACGTCATCTACTTCCCTCGCTTGACGCATCTCTCAAAAGACAAATGCACTAAATTAAATATAGTGCACTTCATTCAAGCCCATACTATTATTTACATTTTCATTTGATATCAGAGTAGTTTACATAGTCATGGAATAGTTAAGGGGTTATATGAACTTTTGCAATTCGAAAACCACTGTCGAATTGTCATGTTGGGCGGGTCTTACCAATCTTACGTTCATACATGCACTTTTTCTCCAAACAAGTTCAAAGTTATGTCATGTATATTCAGAGGTGACAGATTAAGAGTGTGTTGTTCTTGTCTCTATCGGGATGTCTTCCTGGTTAAGGGTATTATTTAAGATTTATATTTTAAAATTTATCTATGGCATGTTATGTGATCAAGTTGAATTACATATTCTGGCTAGATGAACGTATTTGATAAATGTTAACACAGAAAACGACAACTTTGAGAATGAAGTAGATTGCATGTGTGAACTAAGTACATTTGTACCAGTATCAGGTTTCGGATATTCTTTCAAACGGTTGTGTCAATTTGAGAGAAATAATTATGAATTACATGACCACAATAATAACTATCAATAAAACAGAACCTAACCGAACTTTGGCGTACTTCATTTCATTAAGTAAAACAGGACATGCAAGATTAAAGTTTCTATAAACCCCTCCATCGATAACATGTGAGTATGATAACCTTGTGGCAAAGAACATAGTTACAAACATGAAATGAATTTAATAAATTTCAAAAAAATATCCGATCAATTTAAATGGAGAAAGATTGGGACCGGGCGCCGAGTTCGGATGATACATAGTATCCGGATATTTGAACGAGGTCCGACAGTACGACATGTTATATATGTTATCAGTGATAAACACTTGAGACAAGTAATGTTTACGCAAATTGCGTAAGAAGTGTTGTACAATCATGTAGTATGTAACGTAAGATTAGTCAGCGTTTGTGAATTTAAAGGACATGGCTATTTTAATCAAATCCATAATGAAGGTGTGTCTGTGTCGACCAATCAGAAAACTTATATTTACTTATTAAGAGGTGTGTGTGTCTCCATTAACCACACATATCGAAATGTGGTACAGACTTCCCTGTCCACTCATGCACAAAGTATTAAGGCTTAACAACAACAACAACAACATACAGCGATAGTAAAATAAATCAACTTTGTTTATGACATTTGAAATTAGCGAATTTATCGTATTTCACACCACAATGCACAACAAATTTAATGATTCAGGTACTTTAAATGTAGATACGAGTAAAAAGCTACGTAATTTGAATCGCTAAATACTTCATTTACGACCTTGCTTAAAATACAGTGTCATCGCTCAAATGTGCACTTTTAAGTGTACAGCAGTCTATCTTACAATACGTTTTATGTAATGAATGAAAACTAATTAACTCGATGTACGTTCCTACCAATATGCATACTTGCATTCTCAAAGGGTGTAGCAGATATGGAAGGAGTCATTCAAAAGGGTATATACATGTACTATAAAGAAAATGTTTCAAATTGATAAATGAGGATTTAATATATAAATGTACAATATATGTTGTTATTTATTTGTATTTGTTACTTAAGACACCTGATTGCTTGACCTTGGTGGCTATTCACATAGATTTGAATTGACTATTTTTTCTAAACTTTTCATACAAAAGACGGATCAGTTACACTTTCAGCAATTGTATAAGTAGGTTATAGGTACAGAAGTGTCACATCTGTATGCGCATATTTACGGACATAAAATGTGCTTGATGTATATCATATGTTCAAAATGCAAATATATTCGTCAATAAGCCTTTATTTAAAGTACTGCATTTATAATCCTTATACTTTTTGTAACATTTTGCCAACTGTTTTACGTGTTTATTTGGCAATGAGTAGTTTCTTGCCGCCAGTCAACTTTTGACTACATTTGTTAACGAATATATTACACGTGCTCGCTCTCTCAATTTATCTTTGTTTTCGACCAAATAGGCAACTACACACATGACCAAGTAGTTTTCCCAGCTAGCTCGGCTATAATGATAATCGTCTGTCAGAATTCGCATCTGTATGTCCGCCATAATGTGTTGACCGTAATGGCCAAAGGTTTTGCCATCGGCAATTTGTGATTTATTTTGAAATTATTCAGATATGATAGTTATAATTAAACTATCTACTAGCTAACTTTAGCAGGTGTTTCGTGTATTGTAACGTTACGCTTAATGGTCACAGGTGTCTGATGGTCAATATGTGAGGTAATTGAACGACAAATGTTCGCAGTGACAGGTCTAGAGTGTATTCGTACCGTGTATATTTGCTTAATTGCAAACACCAATACTGCTGGACATATACATAGTGTTACCCGGCATTCGACCATTAGCTGTCGGGATAGTTGACTATTTACAAGAACATGCCATTTGTATTACCATGATGCCTCTATCAAACTTCGAAACGTTAGTTTGTAGGCACAATGAAACATCAAAAGAGCGGTACTCTATAAAGCAACACTAATGCCTTTAATAACTGAATCTACCGGTAATCCGGGCAGTAATGAATAGCCGTCATCATAGCTAAAACAAATATCGAGGGGTGCCCGCATGACTGTAGTAACTGCATATAAATAAAAAAGGACTTACTACAGTAGTGCACGTACCCCTCGATATTCAGCAACAACCGAGTTTAAAATTACCAAATTTGTGAAGTTTAGCGCTGTTGAGCATGGCTTTTTGCCATCGAGACCTTTAGCAATCCGAATGACGTATGCTTTTCTATCTATACAGTTACGTATATCCACTAAATGGGTATTGTAATGTCTTGAGTATACAGTCAGATGTTAATTAATAGAACTTTGGGTGAGATTTAGAAATGGTTACACCACGGTTAGGTTACGCCAACTCCTTAAATTAATCCAAATTTAATTGGTATTTAACTTCAGTTGTAAAATCAAATGTTTGCGGAAGTTGCAATTATAAATGCTGTCTTTGTAAGTGAACTGTGTTTTATATATCTTGTGCAGTCATGTTTGTGTTTATTTAGTTAGGATGTTTGCAATTAAAATAAAATATATAATTGTTGATCATTAGTTTGCTCTTTTGTACATCGTAAGTATAGGTTATAGATCATCTATTAGATCATCTATTACAACAAATTAAGAACAAGGGAGCGCAGCGTGGGCAAAAAATGAAATATTTGGCTTTTGATTGGACAAAGAAGTAGGATGAACTATCCGATAAGTAAACGCATAAACTTTAATCGTTGCTATGGTAACATTTCAGAGATGACGGATGTTTTGTATTACGGATGTTGGCAATGAACAGCTCGGAGTTAACAGTGATGGATCTGGTGGAACAACTCTGGTTGATGTTCAAAGAAAGGACGGAGGAGACGACGGTGTTACAACCTGTCGAAGATCAAGATCAATATCCAAATATCAGATACATGGATGAAGAACCCCATAATTAAAAAAGTCGTTAATGATCGGAACTGTACAAAAGTCTGCACGTTTTTGTAGGATTTACGCATAAAATGTCACTAAAGATGATCGGGAACTCATAACTTTATGTGCAACAGTTCGCGAACATGTTGTTTTCCAATAAGTTGGATTAATTCCATCTTGAATTCTCAACAAAAGGCCTTTTATTATATGCCATACTATCTAATTTACGGAAAGACAGCTAGTAGAAGACCAAATATTCGATATATAAAAACAAAGAGCCGGTGACTAAAATCGGGAACTTCAATATTGCTATATATACAGTTTACGAGCGTTTTGTCTAATTTCCCTTTTCTATCGTCCTGAAAAGAATGATTGGCAGAAGGGTTTTAGAATGGACATGCTATCAGCTAATTCTAAATACATTGGCACATGTATCTGAACTGGTTTGTTAACTGAAGCAGTTTTGTCACCAAATACCAAGTAGCCTTTTGCCCAGCAACTTACTGGTTCCCCAGATGTAAATTATATGACCATAGTCAATACCTAAACAGTCCATACTTGGATTATTACCAAGATTCAACACATCGACCAATTAAGATAGCCCCTGTTTTCTTTATATTTGTATTGTTGATACTCCTATTTCGATAATTATTTGGCAATTTATGTTTTGTTGCGTTGCGTGTTGTGTGTCAAGTTGTTTTTATTTCAAAGTGTGTTTTGTGTTTCATTTAATGCATTTTATTGTTGTCATTTTCTCTGTTTAATAGTGTTTTTTGTGGGTCACCAGGCAACCTAATTAATCTTTGTTCGTAACATGATATATTGCAGGTCATAAATAACTGTCTGTGCTTGAGGTTTTAAGCGTGTATTTTGTCTCATATTTTCGTGTATATGTTTTATATTTGATTGTAAAACTACATTTTTGTACATTAAACTTAATGAATAAAAAGTATAAAAAGTGCTGATGTTCTGACGATGTATTATGCGTCGGAAGTTACCTTTGATCCACCTTGTACCATATTCTTAACATATCTAATAGAACCCCATCATTTATTTCAATTGATAAAAATATTAAGTCCTATTGAACGACCGAATTCTGACAAGTGGAGATTACTAGACCTATTAAATCACATTATCTTAACATCGGGAAAACCCGCAGTTACCTAGAATTATTTATGCTGAGCGTTACGTCGGAAATAGTGTAGTACTATTTTCAACAACTTTGATATGTGCCAAAGCGACTGATGATTTTTAGGAGACTCGGTGTTTAAATAGTACACTCGCGCAAGTGAGGATCGCTTGCTTACATTTCTCAACGTAAGAGGCTGTCAAACAAAGCATGGTTCCAAATAATTAGGACTTCGCATAATAAAAAGCACGTATGCCGTCCCACAAAGTGACGCCACAGAAATGTGAGTAATTTATTCCAATTCATTACAAATTTTAAGATAGCATGACAATTTTGTTGCAATGTGTTTCACTTTGTATTTTAATAAATACCTACCATTTACATGCATCGCACGTGCGTTTGCGATTGTTGCAGTCGTGCTGTATCTAGCGTACGCATTGTCGTTGTTATTCTGGGATGAGTTGTAACTTGTTTGTCAAGTTTATGTTTCGAAGATATCGACAAACAAAGAAAGGAGTACAGAACAAACAACCCATTGTCTGTACCTGAGTGTATGCACTTATGATGAGTTCAGATGAAAGTTTTTTTACATACTTAAGATATACGTGCAGTGCATCATTTTCTGCTCCAACCACATATTAATTCAATTTTAAATTTATCACTCAATTTAAAGCACAGTTTGTGGTCTAAACTGTGTGCTTTATTGGTAGATGTTCCCATTTTGATTAAAAGTTAAAACTTTAAAAAATGAAATGCGGTCGAAATAATTTTGCGGAACTAAGCTGACGGAAAGCTTTGCGACGGTAAATGAAAAGTTCGCTAACTTTGATACCCACAGAAATAACTACATTTACGATAGCCTGATCATGAAGTGCATCTAATAAATAATATAGTCCACAACTTAACCAAATATCCAAGTATAGATTAGTACTGGTATATTGTATGTAAATTTAATAACATTCTACCATATTTGGTTCATATTGTCGAACATGTTTAAGATGATATTCCTTAAGATATACTTATATTCAATCTATAACGCAAGCGACAATCCTATGTTTGGCTTGTGAAAGTTTTCTCATATATTACATGTATAACGATTTAACTGACATTGGAATAACCTAGACGCGTTGCATCATTTAATGTGGTTTTTATTGTTTTCTTTTTCCATTATGTCTTGTATTACATGTATTGTTATAGTTTATGAACTTGTTCACTTCATTTGTCAGTTTATTGTCAACACAATATTGGTGATTGTCGAGGTTGTATTAGACTTTAGAGGTACATACTTCAGCAAATGTCTGTCAGTTTACCTCTAACATCATAGAAGCCCAGAACAGGTTGTTCCTTATCCACAAAATGATGACGTACCTTGTAAAAAATCTTCGCCACTTTCAGATCTGGCATCCACCTCTTTCTGAAGCCTGAATGACTATATTATGCGAAATACCAATGGACTTTTTCTACCAGATGGGGTAAATAAAAGTCCATTTTAAGGCCTTTTTGAAAGCTGGCTCCTGGACTACTCGTAAACAGTAGATTCCTCTCAGGTAGATGGCTCGAACTATTTCCCTGGTCCGAGGCATCGAAATTCTACTGCATTCTGTTGACTCACCTGTTTTGCTTAAAGGCAATTCCGTCAAATACATGTAAGTCCTAAGGTATATATGTCCTGACTTCTGCTCGGGTTATGACATGGTCGAAACAGATACTATCGCTATCTACTGTGAACTTTTGAAGATGTTTGGACATATCTAAGGCACTTGCAATTATCGGCCACATGACACCACGTGTGACCGCGTGGAAAATAGTACATGTTTTCTTCTTGGGACGAGTCATCCTTATTTGAATATATACATGTGAAGGTAAAGGGCTTTCTGTTAACATACATTTTTATTATTTTCTTTCTTCATGATGTCTTGTATTACATGTATTGTTACAGTTTATGAACTTGTTCACTTCATTTGTCAGTTTATTGCCAGCACAATATTGGTGATTGTCGAAGTTATTAAAGACTTCAGCAAATGTCACACTCAGTTTACCTCTAACATCATAGAAGCCGGGAACAGGTTGTTCCTTATCCGCAAAATAATGACGTACTCGTTAACAATAGATTCCTCTCAGATAGATGGCTCGAACTATGTCCCTGGTCCGAGGCATCGAAATTCTACCGCATTCTGTTGACAGTATTTGCATATGGTCACAGCTCGTACGGATCTCGTACGAGTTGTACATAATGCATAGTTTTTACCAGATCACCGAGTCCTCTTCGAGTTGTGAAAATCCGTACGATACTCGTAAGAGTCTCGATATCCGTACGGACTCCGTACGGAAGTCGTGCGAGTTCAGAAAAATCATCTCGTACGGAGCTCGTACGGAGCTCGTACGGAGCTCGTAGGGCAAATGTGACAAGGGTATTAAAGGCAATTCCGTCAAATAAGTCCTAAGATTTATATGCCCTGACTTCTGATCGGTTTATGCCATGGTCGAAGCAGATACTATTGCTATCTACTGTGAACTTTTGATGATGTTTGGACATATCTAAGGCACTTGCAATTATCGGCCACATGACACCACGTGTGGCCGCGTGGAAAATAGTACCTTTCCTTCTTGGGACGAGTCATCCTTATTTGAACATATACGAGTACATGTGAAGGTATAGGGCTTTCTGTTAACATACATGAATATGCACGCGGAAGGTAGAACGGTATAACATTGTCTATTTCTTTCAAGGTGGTTTTCTTTGACAATTTACGGTACGTAACGAGACCAAAGTCATATCATCCCAGACGGTGAAGGAGTTATTGAAGGGTGTAATAATGTTTATAATGCACTTATCATTGCACGCGTGAATAGCCCGACGTTTATATTATTCTGTTGAATGATTTTATGACATCATATAGTACATAAAATCGTCACAATATGCAATAATATACACAAACTGTGTTCAATGTTCCTAATAATGACTTCTAAAATATGATTGTCACACATATTTTGTTGAACCGGCGAATCAAGTTCAGTAAATTGCCAACAGCTTTCTGCTGAAACATGGCAGGCATAAATGTACTACTATGTGTCTCCACTGGGATTTGAACCCGGGTCGCCAGATTGAACAACAAGGGCACTAACCACGGAACATCTCCTTGACTTTAATATGCGACTAGATTCGATAGGAAATTTGGAAGTCAATTTTTCATTTGACGGACAACTAACGGGCGTATTGGTATCTAAAAAGGCAACGCCAAAATATCGTAAAATATTGTCTACTGGAATTTGAGTCTAAGTAACGTTTTCCATATGTGCATGTACTGATTTATTTCAATTTAAAAATGTTGTTCAATCGTTAAGCGACAACAGAACGGGTCAGCCACAAGTTCCAAAACTTAGTTACAACTTGTCCCCATTGTGAGTCGACGTTGCGCACTTACATTTACAGAAGTCATGCACGTATACTTATATAAATATATCCTTATTTGTATTCCTTTTTAAAACTTGTTGTCGAAACTAAGCAATGGATATGGCTTAATATAACGTTGGAAAGTCAAACTTCAGTATCTTTGTGTACTAGTATGTCAAAGGACAAACTACCCATCAATTTGGATATCAAATACCACCGGATTATAAGTTCGGTCTGACAGTTTTAAACAAGATTACAAATATGGTGGTCCGTAAATTAAGTTGATATGTTATTAGCGTCCGACTGAGACGATCTCTAGAGCATGGTCATTCGGTTGATTCACTGTCAGGTTGGCCATTGACCCCGACTACGGGGTAAATTAAGCTGAATAATTGATAAAGGGGTAATACAATCTTTTAACTTTTACCTCTAATTTAGAAAGTCAACCGCAGTGTTTGAAACTTAAGCCTATGTCCCACTGAGCGTTGTTTTGCCTCGCCAATGTACTCCCGATTTGAATAAATGAGCTTACGGAGGGGGGGGGGGGGGGGGGGGCATCGGGAACAGAGTGTTCACAAAATTTCTAAAGACATTCCTGAAGCTAGTAGACCACGAATACCGTTTTTTACGATGCCTTCCGATATTCATTTATTAAATCATGAGAACATCGCCGATGCAAAAATGATTTCATAGGCTTTAGGGACATAATTTTTTATGCTTTAGGGACATAGGCTTAAGGGAAATAGGCTTTAGGGACATAGGCTTTAGGGACATAGGCTTTAGGGACATTGGCTTTAGGGACATAGGCTCTAGGGACATAGGCTTTAGGGACATATGCTTTAGGGACATAGGCTCTAGGGACATAGGCTCTAGGGACATAGGCTTTAGGGACATATGCTTTAGGGACATAGGCTCTAGGGACATAGGCTTTAGGGACATAGGCTTTAGGGACATATGCTTTAGGGACATAGGCTTTAGGGACCTAGGCTTTAGGGACCTAGGCTTCAGGGACATAGGCTTTAGGGACATAGGCTTTAGGAACATAGGCTTTAGGCCTCGTATCCGTGGCTGATGTAAGAGAAATAAACATTTGTGACATACGAGGACGTGAGTAGGAGAGCACGGTCGAAAACCATTCGAAGATAGAGTATTTCGCATAGGGAATGAAATAGTACAGGAAGTTGAATCACAAGTTCACCTCGGTATCACGTGTGACTCATATCTATCAACTAAGACTCAACTTCGTGAAGCGAGTGTAAAACTACGAGGGACATACATTAAAATTGTCAAAAACGGACTGCAATCAAAACATTTGAACCCAGTGGTGCTACGGACAATATTTCAATCTGCTGTGATACCAAAAGCATTGCACGGGTGCGAAACATGGACCCATTGTGCTCTCTCAGATGAGATCGTTCTTGAACGGAGCCACCGATTCTGTATCAAACACATGCAAGGATTTGGACGACATTTAAACTCAGACTTTGTGTATGTAACTATAAACATGTCACCAATTGAACTAGATATTGACTATAGAAAGCTACTAATGCTCGGTAAACTTTGTAGACTACCAGTGGACTATTTAGCTAAGACTGTGTTTGTTAATAGGTTGTCACGCTTCATTAACTACGATAAACAATCGCGTGGTTTTATACCTGATGTATATCGTCTTCTACAAAAGTACAGTGTTCTCGAAGAGTATCTAGTAACTGGAAATTTCGTATCCAAAGGTGCCTGGAAAATGTTATTGAAACGAACTATTCATGAAGCATGGAAAACTAGAACCTTAATAAAATTACAGGATCGTATAGATAGCACCCACCTTTCACTTGAGAACTGTGCATCATTATGGCAACGAGTGAAGGACAATCCGAGTCTTTGCAAGGTGTATAAAATTCTTCTAAACAGCATAGGTTCCTTTATATCTCGGCAGTTTCCAAGGACATGTAAACAATGTAACATGGTGATAGAAAATGTGGTAGAGCATAATATTTGTTTCTGTGTTGCTCGGGATAGTGTACGACGAAAGTTATGGGACGCGCTTATTGATGTTAATGGATATGACTGGTTTGATGAATTTATAACGTGTCCTATTGAAAGGCAGTGTTTCAACTTATTGGGACTCGGAACGCAGCATAACATAGGGCAGCCGTACTCTCTGCCACTTACATACGCGCTATGCAATGTCTTACGTACCTATACTCTGGGTTGTAAGAGCCATGAATGTTCACAAGGTGTATAAAGCACCAAATTTGGCACAGTTGTAGTATAAGTCAGTCTGATTAAAAAAATCCAAAGAGACACTCGATCGAGGCCCTGTCTCCTGCTGAAATGAGGCCCCAAAGGGGTACCTCAGAGTGTACATACTCCCTGGTAGAAATATATATTTTTTTCATCTGATTGCGAAGCAAAACATATGAAACCTTGGTAAATATTATGATTAAGGGTGACATTTGAAATATATTGCATTTTGGTATACTTAAACACAAAAATGAGGCCATGCTAGTGGTTAAAACAAAAAATGAGGCCCGAATTCGGGAAAATAAAAAACTAAATAATATACTCAGGGTTGTAAGAGCCATGAATGTTCACATGATGTATAAAGCACCAAATTTGGCGCAGTTGCTCTATAAGTCAATCTGATAAAAAAATCCAAGGAGACAACCATGAGAGGCCCTGTCTCCTGCCCAAATGAGGCCCCGAAAGTGTATGAGAATCTCAACCTACCCGTCAGTATAAATACATGATTATTTTCCTGATTGTGAAGCAAAACACATTGAGTCATAATGTATAAAGTAATTAATGTGAGTGCTTAAACTCTGCAGCTTTTTGTAATAATAAAACTTGGAATAGAGGCCCCATTGGTGGTTTTAACACAAAATGAGGCCCGAATTCAGGAAAAATAAAATAAGAGCATATGGATGTTCACATTATGTATATAAATCACCAAACATAGCATAGTTGCACATCAAGTCGACCACCTTTATAAAAACCAATAAAACATGTATGTTAGGCCCCGTGTTTTGTACAAATGAGGCCCCAAATGTGTACTTGATTTCACAAATTCATCTGTATATAATGTACACATTATTATTTTCTCAATTGTTACGAAAATAATCTATAACTGTTTTGTACACTATGTTGAATTGGTTATCATAATTTACAATCTTAATTAATAATAAAATATGACAGTGAGGCCCCGCTAGTGCTGTTAACCACCTACTAGACTCACCATCACACTACACAGTCGTATATTATATAGAAATGCAACAACTGTTGATTATTAACGATAAATATTGAGTTACATAGTCATTGGTAAGTACAGTGTATAAACAATCTGCATTATATACTTAACTATTTCAAATAATACAAACGAGGCCATAATAGGGTAAATTTCTATCAGAAAATCACAGAATGAAGTAATTATCTTTCAAAAATCGAACGGTTGATTGGTATTATTTTCTCTCCATTTAAGCAAGCTCATATACACAGTGCATTTGCTTGTAGGCATATCAGCTGTTCTATGACTAATAACTGTACAATGTTAATTTGAGGCCCTGTCGTGGTTTAAAGAATGTGTATTTAAATTGATAAACATAACTTGGGGTCATTATAAGTTAAATGTGAAAATGGTGCCAATTACTCTATTTTGAATGTTTTCTTACCGAGTACAAATGTTTTCAAGACCTAATACATTATAATGATTTCTTAACATATTTTTTTATAAATTAATCCGCATCAACACCTTCAGAACATTAATTTTAGATACATATACTGTGGAAATCGACTTTTTTAAAGAATTTATTGAGGCCCGTAACAAGGGATTCATTTCTTAAAAATGTCAAATGGTGGTAAAACTGCTGAACTATGTGTTGTTATAGCATCAAACCAAACCATTGTTATAGACTGATGTACACAATTAATCCGATACATTATTTCAGGTTGGTCTTTGTTTTGATTTCAACTACTGTTAAAGTGTTGTATTCATTTAAGCTGACGGCGACCTTAGTCATTTGAGGTACTAAATACTGCCGAGTAAGGTCATCTAATGTACTTATATACAGTTAACACCACAAAGTACAATCATACCAAGACATGTTGTGTACCCGTAATGCCCATTACGTCAAATCCAGATCGTAAAAGTAACTCACGACAGGCCGTTCAGATCTGATGTGGTAAACTGAAGTCCTATGAAGTGATTTAATTTTTCAAGCTACAGCTTTGCCTGTCCCAATAAAATACTTACATTCACCAATTACACTGGTGCGTGCACTCAAAACCATATGGGTATTTCATGGCATAATACAGTCCTTTCAGGTCATATTGGTAACTAACTTCTATCTAGAGAGCAAAGCAGACAATAGAAGCTACTAGTATAGTTGGTCCTTGGAAGTAATCACAAACCTCTTATTCAACCATTTCTAATGGATACCAGTGTGTGAATTGATACCTGTGAGGGCAGTGGGCCTCAATGATGGACACACACTAATCAGTAGAGAATTAGTCTCAACACGGAGACTCGAACGCATGTTTCCTTAGGCTAATGATCAGGGGAAGTTAAAATGGCTGTTAAAATGTTGTCATATGGCTGAATTGCTGAAAGCGACCATTGAAAACTGATATCTTAATGTTTAACTGTATTAGGCACACCCATGTCTCTTGAGGTACCTCAAATGTTTGGCACATTTATTTCATACTCTGGCTCTGGGGGTAACCTTTCACTCATCGACACATATATTTCAGGTTCTATTGGGTATTTAAAAGTAATGGTCACATATTTTCTTGTCTACGCTAGAAACCTAAAATTAATTGTCACAGTAAGGCCATACCAAACCATTTCTTCGTTTAGCGTCCGAGGACGGATAGGTTTGAGCATCTTGGGCAGAAAAATAACAAACAAACATTGTAACCTTTTTTATCTTCAAAATCCATTGAGATATGGCTTTCATATTTATCATATCAAGATGTCACCCTACCCCTACACAGCAGTAGGTTTCACACAAACAATTTTCAGTTTGAACGATATATTTGTTAGCCATATAATAATGAGCAAATAAGTCGTTATGTCTTTTTACGAGTGTTTTGTTCTTGTCTCAGGATAGCTAGATATGTTTTCGAACTTAGGACGGACGCTAAACGAAGAAACAATTTGGTATGTCCTAACTCTGAATTCGATGGGGGACAAGCTTTATTAGCCACCTATTCAATTTGTCACATCTACATCTGGCTCAATGGGGTTGGTAAACCTGCCCTGTTAAATCAGTCCTAGCTCTAAGAGTAAAAGTTAGGGCCTCATGTAAAGATATTCTGGGTTCGTGTAATGACAAATCATTCATTAGTAGGTACACTGCCAATGTAAAACTTCATGGCATTTTGTGGTACCGGGGTACATGGCACTACTACAATAATTCATGGCCATACATGTTACCTCATAAATACTTAACCATGTACTGCGAAGCCATGGTTCCATGGAGTATCTGTAAAGAAGGGTCATTCTAGGCCCTAAAAATACAACTATTCCTTGTGGGGAATCGATCTCTAGTAAACAACTTCATTGACATATACTTTCAAACACAAATACAATCATTAGGAAGAGCAATGCTAGTGCTAAATGCTGTTTTAAAGTATGCGCGATACAAACATCTATATTACAAAACATAACAACATAACCAGACAAATATTGAACTAATATTGATATACATTCACATTCACTATACAACACAATATTATGTTTTATCTCATCGATTTGTGCAATGAATATTCGGTGTTAACATGTATGCGACATGTTAAAATTGATTATTATGAATATTGTAAGCAATTTTTTAATTACTTTGCAGAATATATGCTATTTACCCGCTAATGGGCTTAAGTGAGGTTTAAACCACATATGGGGCCTCATATCCACAGTTACTATTTACAATACGGTATAGCTTATATACCAACATTCAACACAGTTATATAAATTATATTTCTGTTACAGATGCTTTGATTAAATCTATTAGTAAATATAAATATTTTATTATCGTTTCTCTACATATGAATTCAATCCATTTTTTTCAAAATAGATTTAACCCTTTATATGGCCTCAATTCACTAAAAGTAATCAAATATTAGTTATTTACTGTATATTTATATTACTTTATTATTATTTACGATTGATATAAAATATGTCTTGTATTTGAGTATTGAATCAATGTACTGATTTAATTTCTAGTGTGTCTTATATAAAGTATTGTGTTTAGTTTGTACCCCTAATGGGGCCTCATTTTCACATTGGAACTACTATTAAAGTATCAATATGGTAACTTTTTATATACAACAAAATATAATTCACTTTTACAAATCATTTGCTGCACATTTTAGAGACATTTATATGTCTTACAGATTGCATCGTGAACATATTAAATTCATCCACGTTTTCATGATTGACAAATGTCCTTTTAAGGGCCTCAATCAATAAATAAGTTGTATTTTAAATGAATTAAATTATATCATAAGCATCATTGGGTCAACTGGTCTGCATTCTTTTGTTGTCTTGTTCAACTATTCATAATACTAAAACTAAGTATACAAACATGTTTTTAATTCTATGAAATTTTCAAAAATGCCCCTTTCGGGCCTCATATTTGTAATAAAACATGTATGATAGTGGAATTCATAATACAATATATCATATATGTACTTGATTTAGACATTCCAATTGAAATTTGGGTGAGTTATATATATATATTTTTAAAATTCAGCGTTTTCATATTTTAGTGTGCAGAGCAATTTAATTTGATGGACCCTTTTTGGGGCCTCATATATGCGAATTAAGGGGCTGAACAGCTGGTCTCTTTCACTTTTCTGGAAGCCAATATATTGATTGTTATTTTGTAAGAGTTTGGTGCTTTATACACCTTGTGAACAAAATGACCATTTTTTGGTTCTTACAACCCTGAGTACTAGTGTTCGATTGACCTGTATTGGTCAGTAGTTTCTCTAGATGTTAAAGTGTGCAGATAAGTAATTATTTTCCTCATATATGTACATGTACTGACTTGTATGATAATTATGTTGGTAATGATAATGTGATATATAATTGTATTATAAAGGTGTGTATACATGTCTGTTTGTAAATTTAAGTTCACTCTTGCTACTAATTACATAATTACTTTATCAGACAAGATAAAGTTTATGTACATAACTAGTAAACGTGTGTGTCAAAGTTTCTAAGTCTGTTCTCTGTATCTTGTTTTTCGTTTCGGCAAGGTCAGTCTATAACAGACGTTAGTACATTAATATATTTTCCATGAAATCTTTTGTATATGCATGAAATTGTTTAATTTGTGTCTTGTTATGTGATGTCATATATTGTTATTGTAAATATGTTATAATCTTCATTTATGGAGGAAAATAAAGAATCTATCTATCTATCTATCGTGCAAATTGATCTGTTATTGGGGAAAGGTTTTTTTATATTTTAAAGATCGATAGTATTGACATCGGATTAGGCATTTGCAGATAAATTGTCTGACATTTATCAATATGCCATATTTGTAATCAGGACATGGTTTTTAAGCATGCACGGTAAATACCCTCGAACCCATTTTTTATTTGTATACAAATACTCCATGAATAAAGATTGTATTGAAATGTAGATAAAACATACGTGCGAAATGCAAATCATGGTACACTTAAATGTTGTTTAGTATTCTAAACCATTAGCTTCAATGACAAGTTTGTAGATGGCGGTCATGAAGATACGACATGCAAATTTGCGCACTTGCACTCGAGCACGTAACCTTTATTGCTGATTTTTTCCCTGAAAAAAATATTAATTTCTAAGTAATAAACCAATAAATGGTTCGTGGTTTCAAAGAAATTCACAATTTTGAGATGTAAATGCATACAATTGATAAATTATTTAAAACCTTGAATTTTGTCTATGTTTCATTTGGTTGGATACAAAAACGCGGTGCGTTTGACAAATTTAATTAAAGAACGCCAAAAACGTTTGAACATTTAGACATTCACGTTTAATGTTGAAATTTCATTTAAGGTCACTTTCAACTAAACTGAATAATGAGGTCGTTAGTCACAAATGTCGGGTAACACGCTCGTCCTTGTGTGTATTTAATGAAAAAGAACTCCAAAACAAATTTACTTTCCGACCTTAGATGACATTTCAAGTTTGTTTTTAAACATCTGACTTTTTGACTGCTTAACTTAAAGGCCCGTATCGGTTTACTATAATTCGACCGTTTACCCCGGATTCAAACATTCTCTATTTAAGTAAATTAAGGATTAGGTTGGTAATCCAATCTGTGCGTAATAAATTGTAGCTTTATGTGAAATCTATCACGCCATCTTTAGTTGATAGAACGCGTGGATGCCATGGACAAAGGGAGGTAATTTAAAACATTTGGGAATCATCGGTCTAAAAGGACAATGTTATCACTCCACCCGTCCGCGGTACATTTGGAACAGAGTTTGTAATTTATTTCAATAGTTGAAGGGACACGACTCGATCTTTAGTCTGGCCACCCGACTAGATAACATATTTTATCAATCAAATAGCATAACTTTTTCAATTTTCGCTAGATTTTATTTTGGGCTTGATTATCTATGTTTGAGGGAGCAAAGGGAAATAATTTCAGGAGAAAAGAGTAAATTGAGGAGTTGTCTTTATAAACATAGGGTATGTTAGACAGACTACTCGATCTTCTATGCTGTGTGGGTTTTTAAAAAATATTTTTAACTAGACAATTCACACGAGTCTGTTTTTGTTCTTGGTCTTGCCCAAGCTGTGCTTTAAGCTCTAGCCCAATTTCTTGCTCTTACTTAAGCGTTTGCTCTTGGTCTTTCTCAAGTTTTAATCCTCGAATGCACAGTAATCATTCACTTTAAACAAGCGGACCACATATACATACGTACACCAGTTTTGTCAAGATTAAACAGACAAAGTTTGAGATGAGCACAAACCGTCAGATTGCATGTTTGATGTTAGACAAGAAATTACATCACAACATAGATATGTTTTACCTAAAACGTCTAACAAAGCGTTGATATAAGGTAGCCAGGTTGGAGCCTGTGTAATTAACTGACGAGTTTGACTGCTGAAGTAGGTTTTTGTAGACAAGATAAAAGTGTCCTGATCAAAACAGCTCCATAGTTAGATACATGTACTGTAGAAGCATGAATATTGGTGAAAGTTAGTTGGTAAGTATTTTTACACGCGAATTCAAGCCTCAAAATCAAAGTGTGATAATAATAGCTCTACTTTACGATGAAATGTCCTAATAAGCCAAAGGCTTACATTGAAGTTATCTACAGTAATAACAATAAAACAGTATATTATAATATTTTGATTACTCATTTCGCAGAAATGGCTGCAACTAGTTTTAAACATGTCGATAAGGTTATGTACGAGCCTCCACGATAACGTTCGTTGATTTAACGAATCATGTTCAAATGTACTTATAAAACATTAACGAGTTTTCAAACCGGACTTTCCTTATAAAATAACATGATACATGATGGTTCCTGGTACATAATCATTTATCATACGGCGACAATAAATGTATATACAGGATGTAAGTCTTTGTACGGGTGCTCGGGTGTATCAGAGCAAAACATGACAACACAGATAAGCATATACAGTAATAGCGCACCACAGCCCGTGCTGTGTTGTCCTCTGTGCTGTGCCGTGCCGTGCCGTGCTGTGTTGTGCCTTGCCTTGCCGTGCCGTGCCGTGCCGTGCCGTGCCTTGCCGTGCCGTGCCTTGCCGTGACGTGCCGTGCCGTCCTGATAAACAAAGTATTGTGTAGTCTAGTACTCTGGTCTGGTCTGGTTTGGTATGCAGTGTTCTGCACTGTTTTGTGCTATGCCGTGTTTTTTAATTAACTTGTAATACTATTAGTGTCAACAAATACTGATGTCCGTAAAAGAAACATATGTATTTCATACAAGTTTGGCTACGATGCGTCACGTCTACATAGACAATGTAAATTAATAAAATGTTAAATGAATTAATATACTCATTAATTATAGCCACATAATTTGCCTTAGGGCTACCACTCTGGGAAGAACTGTCCAGGTTTGATGTTGTTAACGATATAACGTTGACAACCGTTGACGTCTCCATAGCAACATGTGTCACGCGGTCAGACATGTGACGTCATTATTCACTTATTTCGTACGAACAAAGAATGCAAATTAAAATGTATACTAAATAATTATGTATAACAAATGTAAAATGTTTAACGCATTTAGTTAGTTAAATTAATGAAAGGTTTTAAGATTACCATAGTAACAAACCAAACAATACATAACCATTAACTACACATGTATGTCAAAATGGACAATGGTGTCACCTAAATGTCGGGGTCTAGCCCCTCGTCGCATATCGGTGCTGACCCTTCATTGCACCAAACAAGACTGTAGCTTGACTGTCAGATTTCTGATGTAAATAATGAACGTATATAGACAGGTTGAAAGTGGCCAATAAATAGATAGCCTTAAAATTGAAAGCAAGAAAACAATTAAGAATAAATTGCGTTCTCATTAAATACTGGTCGACTGTTCCTAGCAGTAATATTCCGTTTACAATATATGCCATCGATGCATGATGCTAAAGTAAACGTTTACATTCAATGTACAGTAATGTGTTGGTATTAAAAATGCACTAGCAGTATGATCAAAATGCAAGAATGTTAAGTAATGTAAAATCAAAAATCAGAATTTATTGCAAATAAAGCAGGTGATGATGCCTGCAGTTTGATTTGCTTTATGTATTCCTGTCGCTTGATTTATATCACATTTATCAGATACATAAACATGTACATGTTTATATTCAGTGCAAAGTTATGCACATTGCCTTAAGGACGGCTCACTCGGCTGTTAACGGTGCAATAAACATCAGAAGCGTCTGGGCTATACACTAACTTCCGCCTCACTGGATTATACAGGTTTTGAATTAAGATTGGACTTGAATCAGTTGATGAACATCGTATTTGACGAGGCCCCAATGGGTTAACGATACTAAAATATAGTCTCCTATATACGTATAAGAACAGAAAGCGATGTTGTAAATACTAACAGGGACGAACTGGTATCTAAAATATTCAAAGACAGAAGGGAAGCACTCCACAGAAATATCCGAGCACGAACGACACAAAAAGGCCTATACAGAAAAGGGGGGAAAAGTTCCGAATAACACAGAATTTGTGCATAAAATGACAAGTATGAAAATGAATAAGAAGATACGACAAGTACAATATGAAACCTAGCTCCGACGGACAGTCGCCCATGTTAGTCAAACACGATCTGAGTTCGGTTACTACGAGCTCGTATCAGACCATATTAACAAAATACACGTAATATAATAAGAATTTATATCGTGGCTATGTGATGTTAACTGAAGGAGAAGCGCTAAATCCAATGATAATCTATGGAGGGTGGAATGAGTGCAATAACTACAGTGCAAGTTAATATTATCCTGCACTGGAGTTATTGCACTCATATACCATTGTAGATACTTTAACCGTACTTTAGAACACGGGCATGGCACTTACTACAATAAACAATGTCGTGTCATATGAAATTGTTTTAGTTTACAAAACTGCGTTCTTCAGCTGAAGTTGTGTGGTATATTTGTTCTAATGAATTTGAGACAATTTAAGTGCTCTGGTTGCTTTATTGCATTTTAGTACAGTAAAGATAATCCTTTGATGTTTGAAGTTCCATTTGTCATTTGGAGCAAATAAACAACTCACGAAACAATAAAGCACTCACATACTGTCATTTACTGTAAAACTCATAGTTTCCGTCGGAATTCGTGTGACTGTCAATTTGGCAAAAATGCAATTCCGTGTGGGTTTATGTTCTTAGACTATTGATGACAATAATTGAACACCTCTTGATCCGGTTTGGTCGTCAAAAAATCAAAGAGGTTTGATTTCGTACACGAGGTCACCTATCGAAAAGCTAACATTTAAATCTAAACCGAACACTTAACGTTGATTTTACTTTACAGCATATAATCTGTGTTTAAACGTCCAATGGCCTCATAAATGTCCTAAATCTAATTTCATAAAAATGGTGTACCACAAAGCGCACTTTTTATGTACTGGTATTTTAATAGAAAAATGTAAGGTCAAAATACCCTAATTGCTGCAGATGACATTTTGACACAAATTGGATTTTTTGTATACCACACACGTGTAAAACAACAGTAAATACTCTCGAAATGTTGACAAAAATATCCCGTGAACTACTCGTATATGTGGATTGTAATATTTGCAAAAATGTGCATAATTATAATACAATATCTAAATAATATGCAAAATAACCATACTATAATTAGATGTACATTCAAATACATCGTAAAACAAATCCATTGTTCATAAATGGAATTAGACGAACATTGACATATTTGCAAATTATAATGCAAACTAATTTTGGATCAATTGACAATGGGAAATAGATATGCATGGTAGAAAATGGGAAATACTCAAATGTGAATATTTTAGTTCTTCAAATCATGAAAATGTGAAATTCACATCGCTTAATAACCGAGCAACATCATGAGCTCAAGGGAAGCAATGTAGGGTATAATTATGCAATGTCGCGTAAATAAGGCCACACATTATCATCATTGTTAGGTTTATGTACTTCCTTTTTTATTATTATTTCTTGAAGTATAAAGTGTCTATATATTGCTCATCTAGCATTGTGCGACCCCGAATCCCTCAAAGGGCTAGAGTTTTTTTTTCCTGCCCCGTCCCCTCCCCCCGTCGACAACAAAATGCTCGTTTGGCGGCTCGCCGCGCTAAAAGACTTCATTAAGGTGATTCGCGCGCTAAGGTACTTGATTAAGGCGGTTCGCGCGCTTAAGGGACTTAATTTCGAAAATCGTGCGCTTTAATTTGAGCTCGGCCAGAGTGTCAGACTTTGGCAAAATTTAACTATGGCATTCCTGCAACAATGTTTTTATTCCAGTAACCTACTATGATTGGACAGTAAAAATGTGGCCTAACTATATAATATATATTATGAGTATAGGTATATATGAACCGTATCCCTGTCATTCTACATAATGATGACAATTTATCAATTTACGGTCATCGACCACACAGAATAAATATGTGAACCACATTCGTGTAATGATACATCAGCTCCGGGGTATGTTCATTCGGCGTGCTCTTCGTCACATCACATCTGAGCGAGGTCTATCGTAACGACTCGGGTGATTCCGTGATGAGGGTCCCGATCGGAGCTCCATTCGGTGCCGCTCTGTTCTTTCCGTTACGTGCAACCTACTCGTATCTGATAGGACATGACACAGCTGGCGACGTTCATGATGACAGATTGGTGGTCACGGCTGTCAAAATGGCCGATATTAGCCAAATTATTGTAACTATATACGGACTGTACAAGCGGTCAAGCGAACAAAATGTTACAATTACGACTTCTATTAGTCAGCGAAATTTGACCATAAACTTCATTGAACAACCGTGACAACTACATGTACATATATGTACATATACATGTATCATATATGTCTATTACGATGTACAATGTAATCTCCGTTACCGTTCGTTTACTTCAATGTAAAGTTACGCAGATGTAGATTTTATATTATATACGTGAAATTGTATTTGAAATATACCCGGAAAACCTTTTTACACAAGATGACCTGTCTCGTTAAGTGGACCAAATGATTAAATTACTAACTGTACAAGACTTCTATCAAGTTATTATATTGTAACGTAAATTTGAAAAATGTGTACCTCGTCACTATACGCACTACGCGTACAGATATTTCGTAGCCTACTGAAGTGTTTAGTTACGATATGTGGGCTGATAGGCATAGTGCCTTTTTGTGTAGTGAAGATATATTATATTGCAATTGTATATTCATTTTTAACATTTACATTTTTTATCGTACAATGCATGTCATCTGTTCTACCTCTAATTTGCTACCCTTTTTCAGCCAATTGACCAGGCCTTTTGCACCCTATAATTGACAATTAAACTATTCGATTATACGAACTTGGTGTTACACGTGCAAATATCGATCCGTCTCCGCATGTACAGCATATAACCATTGTCAAAGCCAATGAGGATATAGTCTTCCAAACATGAGTGAGGAATTCTTCCAACCAGGACCAAATTCTATTCAAAGCAACCGCTATAAATCCATTAGTTAATAGCTTTATTCCAAGTATCTTCTTTCAGAATTAAATTCCCCTTTTACTTTATATTGCAATCAAATTCCTATAAATTCGTTTTACGTTGTTGCTGTTTGTGCGGTTGCCATTGTTGTTATTGTAACTAAGATTGTGTGTGGTGCGGCTGTTTATCATTTAATTGTTAGTATTATAATTGCTGACGCTATTGTATTGGTGACATTTGCTAAGATTTAGTGCAACAATTGCAGGCAACATGAAACGTTTTCATTTCACGTCAACTTGAACGTTTGTCGCCAATCTTCGGGTAGTTTTTGTTTGGGTATTATGGTAATGAAAACTCGCAAACAATAACAATACATTATACCGTATAGGCCTACTTATATTAAATGCTTATGATATACTACTAAACTACAAAAAAATCATATTTTTTCAGATTTTTATATCTGAGTTTGAAGGAATTATTGTTACACAGACAACTCTCATTTATCACTGACAGTAATATAAGCTTACATCTAGGTCACGTTCGTTTCATCCGTATAGCCCCGCGGATATTTTCTTAATCTAGGTCAACTGAAAGTAGATATTCTGTTGGATTATAATTAAAATAGAATCAGATATCAAAATTGCCCAAATTTGCCCCATCACGCCCGGGTGCCAATTTATAAATGATTGATGGACGATAACGATGCAATCTAGCCCGGAGCCGAAACTTTTATACCCTACCTAATTATGACGTCATCTATTCAAAATGGTGTCTGATCCGTAGAATAACATTGAATAATACGTTATTATTGTCGTTGAAAAGTAACATGTAATATAGCCCTGGCCTCTTTTTGTTAAAAATGTTGATTTAGTTTGTTTACGTGAAATACCAGACTAATAGACAAATAGTAGTGTAATATTATAAAGTTGAATGACCTCTCTTTTGAGACACTTTATTGTAGACAGTGTGCAGAAAAACCCAAAGGTCAATGTACAAACACAATGTAATGCCGTAAGAATTGAAGTGCAGCAATGTTGTTATTACTTAATGTGAAAACTATACCTCTATTATCCGTTTATTCCTTTTATACAGGAAGAAACAAAACTTAACTGAAGGACATAAGCTAAACAACTAGTGTGTTAACGAGTTTGCCATGTTGTTATTTCTGCTTTAACTGCACTTTGGTAATCATAATGGTGTTAATACGAAAACAAAATACAAACAAAATATGTTTAAACTTAATGGCCAAGATAGACACGACTATTAGACTTCACAGTAGCCTCACGCACGGCGTCATATATTGCTTTTGAATCTACACAGACGTTGATGCTTTTTCGGAGATTCCTATCATCAGGGACTGACAAGTAATTAGAATTACATTGGAACATTGCTCATGCTTGTACGGTTTGTAACTGTTTATCCCATTTAAGCAACATCCAATTTTTAATATGGCATGCACCTTCGTAAACGATGGCAGTAATACTAGCCAAATATCCATTTAAATTAACATTACTTGAAGTCCACCTTAATGATACAATCAGCTTAACATTCCAAGTCCCTGTTTCCTAGGTTATTATTTATTATACCTTAATACTAAATTATTAAGCCCAGCCTACAGGTCCTAAGGAGTGTCGTGTTTTCAGGTTATACTTTATATCGATGGCTTAGAATTAGAAGGTCGTAACTACCAAATCGATATTTTGAGAAATCACGGAAAACTGTCTGACATTTACTCTTTACTTATGGTAAAACAAACTTTTACAACTTCATTTTGGTCAACATGACAAGTTCAGATTTTTATGAAAATGGGCTCATAAGAAGCGCCTTGTGATGCTTATTCTAAATAGGTATGAATCTTAAAAGGTCGTAAGTGGCACTTACGACCTTCTAATTCTAAGCCATCGATATAGTGTGCACATACATAATGACAATAAAACATGTGCAGCGTGAGTATGACATGTCGGCGTGTGATTTATTAAGTGGAATGCACTCATTAAACTGTATAAAGTTGTCGTCGACAATGATAAATTACGGAAGCACGTTAGGGTCAACATCACCTACAATTTAGATTAGACATTATACTAATATCATTTTGGCCTATACATTACATATACATATTCAAGGACCGACTAGTTGTGTTTTATTACGATTTTAGTGTTCGTCATGTTCACACATCATTAAAGTTGGGTGCAATCCATTTTTCGCTCCAAGTGTCACAAGGCCAAACTAACCTTACCTTACCATTAACTTGGCGACACTCGACGGTATAGTTAGATAATCTGTATAATGACTGTTCTTATTATAAATATTAATTATAAATATTTATTTGCATGATTGTGAGTAAGCAATATCTTGAAATAAACCATGTTCTGTTCTGTTCGGTTCTTGAGAACTAAATATTAAATATAGAGCAAAAGAAACGGCAATATCATTGGAAAGCGGGTAGTGGGCATTTTTCTTAAAGTGTATAGAGCTATATTTTAACAGTCATTCAATGTCAAAATAATTACTTGCACCGTGTTTAGTATGATACTAGACTACCTTAATTGCAAATTAAAACTTTGGATGGGTTCCGTGTACTTTGATTCAATCGTCGAAAAATAGACGATTCTTACAGTTTCATAGGGTTTTCTAGAACACTTTCGTATGAAAATGGACATGTCCAATAAATCACAGAGAGAGTTTCTGTTAAAACTGAAGCGAAAAATGATCTAATGGATATGAAAGCATAATTGTTTTTCAGTTTTTGAAACTTTAAAAAAAAATATCTTCCGATATAGCTCTGTACACTTTAAAATTAAAGCTGAATAAAGATCAGTAAAGCAGTGAGTGATTTGAAATGTAACCATCTGTAGTTTCTTGTTAGTGTGAACAGTTTTATAAAATAGTGATAAGTATAATGCAATAAATTGACATAGAATTTGAAGGTGACATGGTATAAAGCGTTCATTGTGTCAATGTTATGTAATACTTCGACATACTTTTACATATGGTGGCTGGTTTCTGACATTTCCTATCTTCGTGTTTGTCCGAAAAGCACGACAACACAAAATTCAAAACATGATCAAAGTGCTCAATCATTATCGAATCTCCTACCTTGACTTTAGAAGGCGAATTCCCAAGCAAACGTGATATTGAATGAGAAATATTATTATTGAACCCATGGATATTTCTCTTGTAGAGTTTCGTGTCGGTCGGGCGGGTTCTTATACTAGTATGCAATCTTCGTATCGACGTCCAATTTGTGTCGTGTTTTCGTGAGTTCACCGTTTAAAATCGAAGGCGATGACAAGACAAATCGTAAATTTATCACGACGTCGTGCTTCGTCCCTTATGACAAAGACAGGAACACATGGTACTTAGACATGTTCCTTGTCGTTAGTCTCCAACGTGTTTGGAGCGAACAGACGAAAACAGGAAATGGCAGAAAGCATCTACCGTAATAACGACAGTTGGTATATGCATACCTACTAATATTTCTAACTAAGGACAAGATACCCTTGACATAATCTGCATTTTAAATCATATAAAGCATTACCTATATAGCAAGCGGTGAGCTAAATAAGTATTTCTGAAGGATGATTGTGCGTAAATAGAATGCATATAGTAAAGAAACTGATATGCTTCCGTTTTTATGTGTGACGTATACTGATGAAATACATTTATTGATCGTCATTTGAATAAGGTCCGCTGAAATATATACAATTATATTGTATGTGTCATTTTGTAAATCCGGATACAATTTTTTCATTGGTATTATTAGAATGACATTTGAAGAATTGGTTCTTTGTACTCCTAAATGCCTAGTTGGGAATTTCATCATCACACCCAACCGACTATACAAGATGGAACGCAATCAAGGAAAAATCAGAAAAGAATATGAAGAAGAGACAAAAATACGATAAATAGAAAAAAGGGGAAAAATAAGAATAAGAAGAAGAAGAATAAGAAGAAGAAGAAAAGGAAAAAGAAAAAGGCGAAGAAGGCGAAGAAGGCGAAAAAGGCGAAGAAGAAGAAGATGACGGCGATGAAGAAGATGAAGGCGAGGAAGAAGACGAAGAAGAAGAGTGGGGAGTAGAAACGCCGACGCATTTATTTGTTATCATTTGTATGCATAGTGTAAGTATATCACCCGCATCAATTACAATTGAATTCATGCAAGCAATCAGTCCTATAAAGACGATGCAACACATAATCACTTCATCCAAACTGAAGATATAAACAGTCATAAAAGACGGAACGCAGTAGAGGAAGAAGACAAATAAAAACTACACCAACACATGATAATATGTTAGCATTTGTATGCATAGAGTCGTATAAGTAATACGCAATATAATTAATGTGACATCATCAATTAGCAATGATGAAATCATGAGATGCACATCCAATATGTCACCTGTCTAACACTTATCATGAATTTGTAATGATGTGCAATGTAATTAATATAATGATGTATCGTGAATACTTAACGTTTGCATCTACATTAACTGAATCATTAGCCAGCATACTAAACAGGAAAAGAACAAGCAGTATCGGTCTAAAGGGATTTGCCCGTATATTTTCAAGTCTTAAATTGCAAAATCTTTAATGGCCGGATGTAATTTAAGCTGGCATCAAAGCCACCCCTGTTGAAAAAAAGTCATAGAAGAATGTGTTCAGTTTGAAGAGATCACCGAATAAGATCAAAATATATGTTTACATGGTTAATAGTACATTTCTATTTCCTTAAAACGATATTTGACATCGGTCTTGTGTCCTGAAGATATGAGACTTTGCAGGAATAAGAACTTTTTTTCAACGAATGTCGATGGGTTCTTTTTCGAATGACGTATCGGTAGTGTAAACACACGTAGGGATTTGTGTATTGTCAGTGTACCTTGTTTTGTGTTTCCCTTATTGTGAGTCACGTGATCTGTTGTTTCTTTTGAGTGCTGTTTTTCCTGTCAAATTTGTGATTATCTTGTTTGGTTTTCTCAAACTGCTACGAAACTTTGAACTATCTAAAGCATTTGATAGTTTAGTCCAGTTAGGATGTATTGGCAGTGACGTCATTGTTTATGTGTACCAAAAAGATTAAAACCATTGTTTAATTATGTAGAGTTTAGTTTTGGTATTGAACTGTTGTCATAAGCATTTTTACTTGTTTTTACACCGTACTAGTGGAATGTTCCACTGCGTCACTGTATTTAATCCTAACGGGAAAGTGCGTACTGCTTGCCATATCCCATCATGTGTCAGCAACCTCAACATGTCACTTGTATATATAACCCATTGCATACAGTCCCATAATGTTGCGTTTAGTTTAAAACAATTAGACATTCATTATCGGAATTTATCAACTTGTTCGACTAACAAACCTTCTATTGATCAACCACATGCATTTAGTTTTTGTAGTCCAACTTGATTGGTGTTCATTTTCCGCATCGACGATAATTAACTAGGCAAAACATTTATCGCTTAATTTGGTCTCAAACCACGACAAACTTATAATGTTATTGGTTTGTATGATGAATAAAAGTTTAGACTACAATTGAACATAAAGTTTCCCTTTCTTGTCGAATATGTAAAGTATGTTAAGAATATGTTAGTATCATGTATCGCATGGTCTAGTCGGGGTTTGGAGATGTTTAGACTGACTTCATGTGGTCCTTAATTGGCCTTCCCGGTTCCAAACGCACCCAACACTACGATTTTAACTCGTCTATTGTTATTGTTAAAAAACTCGTCTTACCAAGACAAAGTAGCTTTAGGACCTCAATTACCTTCAGCAAACTTTAATACAAACTAGCATATGGATCGAAAGTTATAAGAAACATATCCAAAAACTAGGATTTGGGGATTGTACCACATGCATCGCATGAAGGTCTTCGCCCTCATACTTAATCTATTGGACCCGGGTCACATCGTCAGGTCACTGGCTGCAACCAGATTTGTCCATCCAGCTCTGTTCTTGGCTTTTGCTTCTGTCTCGCTTTAGGTTTGTCGTAAATCTCTCGGTTCCTTTGTCCTCATGGAGTCCATATAATTCACTGGATGAAACTTTTATTGTTTAATAATAATCGTAACTATTGGATGATGAAAGTTTACATGACCGAAAGTACAAATGTAAGTGGCTAGCTATACTTTCATAATTATCGCATGTTGAGCTATCATTGAAAATGTTCGAGGAGGCCACCATTCAAGTATATCATTGTACAAAGGTATGTCAAAGCTCACGTGCGAACAAACTGCAGTAACAGGACATACCTCGCGCAACAGCCGGAGTCCAGTCGATATGATCAGCCCAATACATAATATTACTATTAGATAATCATTCCCTCCCCTACATGTATTTGTTTCAGGCCTTCAAAATTATAAATATAATCAGACAGACAGGGAAAGTAGGAATTAGCAGAAAAGGCAGACAATGAAAAGCCTAAAAATCATCAGAAAAAGAAAAATCACTAACATACAGACACAATGACAATCACATCAATGCACAGGGAGTTTTAAACTGGATAACTTCCAAATTACTCAGTCCGCTAAATAACTGGAGGATTGGAAAGCATACCAGGCCCGGTGATTAAAAACATTCTTATTCTCATAATCAAACTCCATACTCCATGCTCCAACTTGAAAAACAACATTTTTTAGAATTTAACATCGATGCCAACACCAACTTGTAGCAAATGATCTAATTTAAAAAATGGGCCCTATAGCATACGTTTTCATTCAGTAATAAAGAAGTTACAGCAGTTTTTGTAACTAAGAAATGCTCCAATTGGAGTACGGAGTATGAGTTGGAGCATGGAGTACCTACTCCAATGTTTATAATCACCGAGCCAGAACGAATCAAAAGGAGGGTATATCCCATTACAATAACAACAAACAGGGCACCAAGCGAAAGCAGTATACTTAGCAAAAGAGCACATGTAAATGAATGCAAAGCATGTAGAGGACGTGTAGAGTATTTTAGAAATAGGAAACATGTTGACAGCAAGCAAATGAAATGGAAGATAACCATAAACCAGAAACGAATAAGAGTTGTAGGCATCGCCATAGTAAATTTCGAAAACAACCTAGAAATAGAAAAGTTTCGGACGATGACTTAACAATTATTTATACATGGAACTACTTTATAATGACATGAAGTACAAATGTACAGAAACCAGAATATTGTTTACCACAACAATATTTCAAAACAACATACTTATATCATACTTACGTACACTACTTAGTATCCATAAGTAGTCTATTGTTTGTTGGAGTATTTACATATTTATCATGTCAAGATTTTCTGAGTTACCAGTCAAAAGTACAAACAACAATTTCTGAGTACAAACAACAATGTGTTTTTGGTTTCATATCGTGCATATACATGTACGAATTTTACGAACAATACCAACTTCTTGGTTTTTTTCTCCTAAATCTTTATTACATACACTCACCCTTCTTTGCATTGATATAATTATAATCATTGTATTATTGGAATATGATAACCGTATTTAGTTATTGAAATTGTTATGCCTTACTACGCAAGGTTTTCCAAAGAACAACAAATATTTTCAAGAAATGTTATAATACGTATTGTCCGTAATGTCATTTAGTTCAAACTGATTGAACTAAATGGCAACCAAGCAAAATAATAATGCAAACTCTGACATGGTAGGCAGCAACAATGCGTGTGTGGACCTTTTCTTGAACATCGAAGATAGAAGCAGTGGCCTTGAAATCGTCTACGAAGGGGTTTAAAATGATCATTTTCTACACACAAAGTTCTACGGTAATGAAAACACGGATGTAAAAGGCAGCAAACATCTCAGATGTGCTTCGTCAGACATTTTATTGGATACCACAAATGAACGCAGCGTTCTTGAACTCGTCTACAAAGGGGGTCTGGAATATTCCTTTTGGTCCGAAATTGATGACAATACAGACTGATTGTCCATCAGATATCAAAGGTGTCCTTGTTACCAGCCATGTTTCGGGAACGTGAACAATGTACTTTGGTGTTTGTTACTTGTGCAACATGGTCCAAAAATAACTTCCTAGTCCATAAAAATATATGCTTCATTTACTCGTAGGTTGTTCATGTTGTTGCCCATCTGTTATGAAAACATTGCTCTGTGTATTGTTCGTCACCGTTCGACCCTTTGGCGCAACAAGGTTGTATATTTATACTACAGAGTATTATTGTGAGAATCAGCCTTGTTACGCCAAAGGGACGCATTCGCTGCACAGGTGGCAGTATCAGTGTTTGGAAAATAAAAAATAATTTAAAAAATCCGTCACTGAGGTAAGTATACTATGAAGGAAGAAAACCTACTATATGTCCTTGTCTTAAGATTGTGGAACATCGCATCTCGTTGTTTCAGCATAAAATACGGGCACTGAAGGATAGTCGCTACACAATTCATTCAAATAAACTATAAGATATTCATTCTCACCAAAAATCTCGTTCAATTATATCTTATAAGTGCGAAACGGCAAAACAGTGTTCCCTTCGTTATTTAACTCCACCGAGGCCATTTTATTTAAGCGCTGGATACCCGCTCCACTCACAGTATCGTAATTATAGTTAGGAATCAAGTCTAGTTTTAGATGCGATGTTCCACAATATTTGGACATAGACATATAGTAGGCTTTATACCTTCATAGCATACTTAGCTTAGTATAAAAAAAAATTCCAAACATTGATACTGCCACCTATGGTTCGCTGTTGATTCGCTATGGTCACCCTATGGTCATACAAATAACGTTATTATATGGTCCTAAGCAATAAACATGTAAATGATCTGCTTTCCCCAATAATTAGCATTCCTGTACAGAACAGACAAATGGCCATGAAACCTATTTGGTCATTTGTTGGTTCAAAGGTGACTGACCCTTGCGTACATTTGTATATCGTAAACTCCGTCATTAACTATGACATTTGGTTGCCTTCGGACAATTAATGCCGCTATTTCTGACATTAAAATTGGTGTTAAAATTACGTGCTACATTTGCCGATTTGGTCAACCGGAATTTGAGCGAATGGTGCTTTTATTATGTTGGTTGTTTTTGTAATAGTAATTATAGATACAATTTACCACCTGATTACATGACAAAGTGGGGTTGACACTAACTTTTCTAGCCCCGGGCGATGTGCACAAAATTATGAAATTGTGTTTGCAATGGGATGGAAATGTGCAGCATTTATATTAAACATCTGAACATTGACCTTTCGTTTCTTTGGGTTTTACTACAAAAGCAGCATGTATGTTCACTGATATACGGACGTCAGTTAACCTTACCAGACGTGTTTAGAAATCTACCACCAGTCAATACTAACTTAGGTAGTGGTGGCTAAAACATCGGAGGTGCGGTTTTGGATCAATATGCCCAGAGTAAGATAATTCGCGACCGCTTTAACAATTTGTTGGTCCAATTAAGGACACAGTGGTCGTTTCATTGGATGCTTAGTCTAGGGATTGAAAAAATAAGATTGTATGCAAAATGAATTAAAGAAATAAATATGACAAAACGGATAAGAAATGAAACATTCAACAGAAAGAAATTAATGTTAATGAATTTCGTATGTTTATGTTGTCTTGATGTTAAATTGTCACAGGCAACGGTCGTGGTGTATATTGAAAGGCTCAGTTTCCCTCATATTTGTTACCTAAATCCACAAAGTGTGATATTACATTTTTGTGTGAGGGCGTCACATATCGTAACATACCTTCAGACATATGATAATACATGTAATTATAATACCCACTTCATCACATAAAAAATATCATATTGTTCAACCTACCGGATATATCAGAAATTGGAGTTTCTTATACTTTAATTTTAATAGTTGAATAGAAATATCATATTAAATAAAAGTCTACTTAGATGAATGTCTAGATATTAAGAAATTAATCGAAATTAAAGCGACTTAGTTTTTTTTCTGAATAAAATGTCATACGATATTTTGACATCTCGAGGTGAGAAGGTTTTCCGTTTCATTTTTGTTCCTTTTGGCTTCTAAAACCATGTATGCCAATCATAAAAAAATGAATCTTAACATAGTGATAATTTGTCACGCAACCTTCATTTAGGAAAATATAATAATTAGCTGGTGATGGGGAGTATTTTTTTTAAATGTGTAATAACGCATTTCTGAATCTCCTCGGTTCCGCGTTCGTACTTGGGTATGATGTCCCACTGACAAAACTTCAAAATATACGAGTATTATTTAAAGTTAAAGTTACCAATTTTCTATGGCTCTTTTCAGCTGTTAGGTCGCTCAAACACCCTTTGATATTTCAACCTCCCCTGGTCATTGGGTTACTTATGGAAACCTACACTCGTGTCTCCCTGGGGAGACTATTGCCCTCCTGTGGGTGTGGCAGCCAACATCGATCTGCGGCGCCCAGGAATAGATACTGCCCTCACAGGTACCATTTTACACCATGGTGGAGTGGAGCATGTGGGTCTCGCTCAGAGATAATTTTACAATAAAGTCAGTTTATTAACAACGTAGACTTCTCACGACGAAATGTGGCTGATTTTCAATAAAATGTGTCCCCAATATGCCAATTAAATGAATCGTAAATGTCAGAAAACTGGTAATTTTAAATTCCGAACTGACTAGGTATAACAGCCCGTGAGACCGTAACGTTCCGTACTCTGTCATTACCATCAACACAAGTTTCAAAGAATGCAGAAGTAATTGAATGATGCCTTTATTCAATCTTACGTAGTTTATTGCCGAAATATTCGATACCCAGTCATTTAGATTCGACTTAAATAAGGTATCTGTCAATACAAATATATCACATTAAGGATGCTGGACTTCATTTCTACAATGGAATTCGGTATATTACAAAAATTAAATTTAAAGTAGAATTGTTAGTGGTGACATGAAGTACGCCAAACGTCTGCATTGTATTACGTTTAACATGTCCACATGGGTCTTTAAAAATATTTAATCAACATGCATCTGTTTTAATCAGTCGCATCTTGGTATATCCGTTGCATTAGTATGGCTGCTTAAAACGTGGTACAGATAATACTGTTACAGGGTAATCAATGTTTTCATGTTGATAAACTGGCGTCGTTTGTATCAGACTGAACTTCAAATTTAAAAGCAAAGCTTGTAAAGTCTAGTCGAGGTCAATGTCTTGGATTTCACACCGCGTTAGAAATCTAATCTTTAATTAAAGGCATCTAAATGTTTCTAAATACCTATAAAGTGTATAAACATGCTCTCTAATATTATCATTAAGACATTTAAGTGTTGGAGTTTTTTTAAGAAACGTACGTGATAAAAAAGTATTATTTGAACATCTGTTTTCAACGACCGTCTAACTAAGTTAAACAGTATTATCTCGTAGTGCATAATCAATTGTTATAAAGTTTTCCTCTTATTTTGAGTAAATCGGTTAATTTATAAGCAGTTTCATTTTAATGTTTTATTAAGTTTTAGATATAAACCGCTTTAAGTCACATTGTATTTAAATAAATTGTGAACAATAGATTGCAACTTTCAAGGTCTTGGCTAAAACCCAAGCATGTGCCGTAATAGTACGTAATTTGGAGATAACACTAAATCCCGGACCGATTTTCAATTAAGATTAAATGCATGCATATATAAAGGGGACTTAAGATATTGTCACTCTGGTTAATATAAATAAACAGAAAGTTATACCCCACGAATCGAGGAGATAAACAAAGTTGTTTTTCACTTCCTAATCACGGTAAACATGACAATCATGCCTCCAGGTCCGAATATTTTGCCGAATGTGCACAGTTCTACCATTATCACAATATAAAACGTGTAGCCTCATACACTTCGGCTGCTATTCCTCGTTTAGACTTTAAGGCCACCAAGACTGCTAGGCCGCCAATGCTAGGTGACCACGGCTGCCAACCTCACCTTTTATTGTACAATACAGTCTGATTCATTAATAATCAAACTTAACTATCGGGTTAATGAAACTATGCCATATTAAGAACACATGAAGTAAACGAGGTCATTTCTAAATGCTTTGATTATTCATACTTTGTTTTGAGATTAAGAAATTGAAGTTTTCTGTGACTGTTGAAAGGAGTCATTCGTAACTATTATGTACAGTCATGTAAGTTTGTTGTTGCCGCCTTTACTAGGCTAAGTTTCGAGATTAGTTACAAATTCAGATTAGTAAAGAATAAAGTTTAAGGGTCAACCTAAGGACGTGAGCAATGACCTGTATTTCCACTACATAATTATGCGTATTTAACTCATGAATTAATCATTTTTTACGATTACCTTTTTATTACATGTAAACGTCCAGTGAGTGTCCTAGAATGACTTGGGCTATTGCAATACAAGTATATGATAATTGTGTTTGTTTATTATGACGACCAGTCAGTTGGTCTTGTGTTGTGTTTACCTATTTCTTATTCACAAAGTACCTTATGATTATTTTGAAGTCATTCCTTCCTTTTCGAGAAAATGTCTCCACATCACCTTGAGGGGCCGCCCTTTTCTGTGTTGATTTGATTGGATGTGTGTTACAGTATTAATCTATCACACATATAATATAACTAAATGCGGAAAAGATGAGAAATTACCGGACCCCCCCCCCCCACACCAAACCCAACAACAGTGAACCTTCAGCAATATGATGATACATACGTACAACAGTTTCATCCATCTAGACACAAAATTGAGAACATTGAACTGTATTTAATATTTAACACATATGCTACATACTCTTCTTATGCAACTTAATTTGTTTATTACTATGCTAGTATGAACATGTACTATCGTTTATGCAATCGAACTTGAACGACTATTATTACATAGTATCAAAGTCATAAATATTACCATATAAATATCGGTCCATAAAAACAGTGACATTACATGGCTCGTCACTCGTCCATAGTATAAGGATGCAATGTACGGACCTTTTATCTACCCTCTGCAAACAATTTTGTTTTATTACACATACTTGACTATACTAAATGTGACAAGATATAATTTAGGACATCTGTTGATGAAAAACTAGCTGAAACGTGAATATGATGAATATGCAACATATTTCATCTACATATTTACACTTACCGACAAAATAATCGCAGCTTGGTAACCGACTTCTAATTTAATAATACATAATATCTACAAAGAAGTGAAAGCACTTTGATCACAGTTAAAGACCTTGATTACATTCTTACTTTAAAATTACAGGCGCTAAGCTTGTATTTTTTAATACCAAGTGCAACAAAAATGACAACTACAATCGCAATGCACAATGTAAAAGTTTCATACTTTCATTATAGTTATTTAAAAAGAATATTAACGTTATAAGTCGTTAAAGGAGTCCTCGGACATTAAATTCTTAGTCAACAGTTGTAAGCATTGAACATGTGATTAATACCACTTTAAGTTAAACATATGTGTATGTATAAAGTAAGTTTGTCTTGTAAGAAATTAAAACATCCGTACATCTAAAATACGCTGTTAAAGGGTAACATACCCACTGAATTTCTGAGAATCAAACGATCGATTCATTATCCGATACTATACAGTGGTTCGGATACGCTTTCATTCGGATACATTCTTATGTTGAGTTTTAAGTGTATAGAGCTATATCTGACGATATTTTTTCAAAACATTCAAAAACTGAAAAACTATTATGCTTTCATATCCATTAGATCATTTTTCGCTTCAGCTTTAGCAGAAACTCTGTCTGTGATTTATTGGACATGCAGATTGTCCGTTTTCATACGAAAGTGTTCTAGAACACCCTAAGTCCACGGTATAAATTGTAAGAATCGTCTATTTTTTCGACAATTGAATCAAAAGACACAGAACCCACCCATCCAAACTTTTAATTTGCAATTAGTGTAGTCTAGTATCATACTAAAACGATGTAGTTATTTTGACATTAAATGACCGTTAGATATAGCTATATACACTTTAGACCAATTATTTTGCGAATTTAACGGGGTGGTTGGAAAGATACCACTGCTTCCTTTTAACAACTATGACTACGATACAAGTTATATAATAGTCACATTTCAATGCAAACTGACCAATTTAAAAATGCTATTAAAATGGTTATTTTACTGGTGAGTGTATGAAAAACTAGGTATTAGATAGATAACAAGAAAGATATATTGATAAGTACTATATATATTGAACAAATATTGACACAGGACCACAGCGTTACAGGATAATATATCATTTGACTTGATAAGCGAACGTCAAATAGGGGAATAAACGATCAGTAATAACCACAGTACGTGCTAGAGTATGCGTGGGAATCCGGGACCAGTTCCTGGATAATGAGTGTCTGGTCAGTATATTCAAATCCCCGATTGCGGCCCCTATGATAAGTTTCTTATCTATTGCTTTATTAACATTTTCTTATATAAACTTATGTAATTATTTAAATATGTTGAAAAGAACTTCACGAAGTTCGCTTTAGAAACGTATTAAACTATTACAAAGTGCGTGACATAACAAGAAAGCCACGCATCGTGTGTGTTTTTCCCCGGATATTTTGGCTTTATTTGGCTTTATTGCCAACAAAAACAACTTACGAGTTGTGGGTATGTTTTCAATAAACAACATACAACAATGTTCACATCAACCACTCATCACATAAAGGTATTTTCATAATTGGAGGCTATATTTCGAAAAATTAAACGTCCGATTTATTGTCCGATACTTACAGTGGTTCGGATACGCACCAGTTCGGATATAATACAATCAACGTGTCAATATGAATTATTATGTAATCAACTGGTCGGAATAAGTGTGATTATGACAATTCCGACATGATATCACTACGTGTAGTAGTTAAAAAACAAATTGAACAAATAAGAAATTCGGCGTCTCATACAGAATTACTGACCGATTAAATGACGATGGCACACTAGATATAGTGTGAGGCCAATATATGTATGAGAAGTCTTTAAAGTTTCGGGGATTTTTTTAATGAGCCTCCGAATAAGCAGCCATTTTAAATTTTACTTTACAACCATAATCTTCACTTCACAGCAGTCTAAAGTTTGTTATCAGTGGTGTGCCAACACTTAAAAGGTTTTCATCCTACATTGGCAAACATCAAGGGTTAAATCGGATACACAGAAAATAAATATTTGTGTCCCTAAATGGAACGATATTACATATAAACGAGCCACTGTATCGCTAGTATACCAACAACCTGCTCTCTTATCAGCCCAGATAGCGTCACACAAAGAGCATGCTTGTTTTTCGAAATCATGCAAAAACGATTATTGAAGAAAAATATACATTTTATCTATCGGGTAAATGATTAAATGCCCGTTGAGTATTTGCGTTGTCGGTGTAAATAAAAAGTTCACAGCGAATATCAAAACATACAATTCTTCAAAATGTCTAAACATTTACAAACGAGCATGCAAAATACACATAGCCAATTTCACTCGCCCCTTTAAAGTACGTTTTCTTCCTAAACAGTCGATATAATGCCAAGTGTATGCTCGCGCTATTTACACGAGCTCAATTAATGACAATGTGGCGAAGAGGCCACACATACAAACTCATGAAGAAACATTTGACGTCAATGCTTTTTAAATAAACGACATTCCCAAACGAGCCTAGGAGTAGCCAATGTAACTACTGGTGCATTTACACGAGTTCAACTATCGCACTGTTATACATGCACATAAAGAACAAATTTGTCCTCTCCGTTTGACCAGTGGACAAGGCATTTGGGTATTTAGCCAATCCATTCTGCTTCGATTAAGTAGTGGGTCCGTTAAGTTATGACCGCCCGTGACATTGAATACACTGGATGGGCATCCCCTCTGCGTGGGTAAGCATTTGTCGTTTGTTTGCGAAACAGCGAAATGTCACTGTTTGGTTGAAAACGGCGTTAGACGAAATGTCGTCGGACAGGACGTTTACTTTCTATATAAATTGTCAGTGCAATCTATCACGTACTACACATGCATTAGTAGTTACATGTACAAGTACATTGATTGTGTAGTAAAGAACATAATGTAAGTGGGTACGTAGACATGTACGTGATATATGTCAAACAAGAATATGAATTTCATTACTTTTTGAAAGTTTTTTTTTATATAAAAAGTAAAAAGTAAAGTTTGTTTATTATAGTGTTACCCCTATTGAAAGGGCCAGTCAACTCTGACTTATGAGACACTTACGTATATTTCATGCTTACAATACCTTCCCGAATCCCTTCTCGTAATTCCGGGCGCCTGGCAGAGATGGGCCTACGGTAACCATTAATTTAACTAGCTGGTGGCTGACCAACCGGTCTCATCAGTTCCAACCCGGCTTCCGCCGAGATTCGAACCTTCGACCTCCCGCTTCCAAGGCGGACGCCCTAACCACTCGGCCACGGTCGCGGTATATAACGCCGTCGCTTGTTTAACAAGTAAACTTGTTTAACATCGTTTACGAAATTCCACGTCGGTTTTTTGACAACCGCTCGTACACAGCAGCATCTAGGGGCTTCATGGAGTAACCACTAATCCAAATACGACACTTAGTGCTGTGATTTAACCTGCCATGACAATTAAGTGACACGGGAATTAGTGGCAGAATGTCAGGTGCCAATCAAGAGCAATGGTTACCTGGGCAATGCACTATTGTAATATTTAAAAAAAAAAAATTTGGTAAACATTTATTCTCATTATCTGATAGCTCGTGGCACAGTTTGCATCAAAGGTAACAGTAACAGTACCCTGGGTACCGTTTTATCAACGTACTTACGGAAATCGTAAACTTACGTTCAAATTAAAATTCTTTATAATTATTTAACAACTCCAAATCGGGCACTGATAATTGCTTGTATGAGTTCATTAGCTAAATATCTATTAGCATTGCAGCTCCATTTACCACATTTTATCATTGTAAAGAATTTAAATTTGATCGTTAGTTTAAGATTTCCATAAGTCCGTTGATAAAACAATGACCCGGATCATCGACTTGTCCACGTCAACAGCAGCAAGATGGTCCACTGTATGACATGACGAACCCCCCAACCCCTGCTTAGTTTGGTGATATTAGAAAATACCTAAGCATTAAATAAGTGACAAAGTGGCAATCGGATATACTAGAAATTAGGTATGTTAATAGATTAGCAAACAAAAAAAATACAAATCGACCGACTGACATATTTCTGCGGAGCCGGGCAAAGTGAATCTAGTGGACAATGCATATGCAAGCATGGCCTATATATGTTTGACTGAGCGTCGTACGAAAGCATTGTACATTTTGTACATGTCCCTTATTTCGTGGGATATATATCTGTTTTACGATATAATACCAGGGATTTCTCGCGTTGGTAGGTTCTCTCCATTTATCATGACCAGGATAATCCATGTGGTTTTAACATGTCGAAAAAAGACACTCATAGGTTTTCAAATTGAAGGTAATATATAACGTTTTTGTAGCTAAATCGGTCTAAAGCATAACTACTGATATAAAATGTGGCATTTATTAAAACCGTTAGAATGAGGGCGATCTTAACCATCACCATTACAGTGTCGTTCTTATAGACGTGAAAATTTTTTTTTTAAAAACTAGGGGACGGAATGCGGATGATGGAAAATATTCGGAAATAACCGAACGTATCCGAACATCCATGACCTTCACAGAATAATTCTCAAGGACATGTAGTTGTGGGTATGGGTGCCAAATACAAAGAGGACACATGAATGGGCTTGGGGAACATAGACATGAAAGTGAACAAGAGATAAAAGTAGAAGCACCAAACACCTGAAAGTATTCAATTGACAGTATTAGCACATATCCCTTGACTGACCATATTTTAACATACTAGACTAGGCCGTATATCGCAATTTGAAACCTCGGAAACAACTTAAATTTATGCATGTAATACATAAGTAATTGCATCGCGTTTAAAGTACAGACCTTACACTAATTGGTCGATATCTAAAGTATGACCTCAAAGTTTGTTAAATTTCCATCTTGAACTCAAATTGATACTAACTTGTCCGGCTTCGGCGTTGAAAATAACTCTCTCAATTGTGAATAAGTATGTGTTGATGTTTTAACAGTGTATGAGTAAGGGTTTTAACTATACGAGGACCTCAGTAGCAAGGTATGAGTGTGGTATGCCGATTACCTGCAATTTGGTACCGACAAAGACTGGTGGACGTTGAAGTTGTTTACCGTTTTGACAACTGAAACTTAGATTTTTAGCTTTTAAACAGACGACCTTGGATTTTCGATTTCATTGTAGCATAATCTCTGACTTTGAACATTCCATCAATGGAATTTCACATAAACAGTATAAACTGTAATGTAATGTAATGTAATGTTAATATGTTGTGTTATAATTTGGCTGTTGACTTGTTGAATCAGACGTGCGAATGACAATTTGAACTATTTAATTAAGTGAAGATAGTAATGTTTCGCCAGCGTTTTTATCATTTTACTGTATTGAGTGCATCATCATAATATTTGACTCGATCATCCTATTCAATAGGAGAGGCCTCCAAGAGAAAAGGGGGAACCAACCAACAGAACAGAACAGAATGGCTTAATTTCATTGTCTGGTTCGGTTGTGTGGGTGGTGGACCTTGTGGCGTGTGTTTGTGGTATATTGTGCTCGGCTGTTTCAGCTGAATGCTGTCTCTGCTGTCTCTATGTCATAGTAATTTAGTTTAAGTACATTGTTAAACAAGTTCTACAATTAACTTGGATATTACTTGGTAAGGAAGGAAATTAGTCAGGTTTCCCTTTGAACATCAATTCATTGAAACACCTTAAGTCGAATTCGTTCGGTCGTAAATCTGTTTCGAGTAGAAATGTAATGCAACATTTTGAAGAAAAAATTAAATGAGTTACCCCAAGCAGTAGACGAGGACCATAATATCACAAGAAATTGCCTAATTTCGTGTGCAAGTGCATAAATACATAAAATAGCATCAGGGGTTGTTTAAATCAAAATTAACATAAACATATCAAATGATTATACATGTAATCTTATTCGAACGATTATCATTCAATGTGACTTCAAACATATCAATAAATCACAAAGTGATCGATTAGAGCAACGTAATCAATCGGGACACTACTATTCCGTCCAATGTAAATATTACCATACAGTTCACAACTCAACCGTCTCTTTGAATACAAAGGTACTCGGGGAACTCGGTCGGCAGGATTTTTGAGTACCCGTGTACCAATTATTGTTCTCGACCCAATCCCTAACCGAAATTGATTTCACACTTAGGTTCGAAAAACTCTTAAGATTTACGAGCATCGAGATAAAATTGAAACTTTTACATTACAAAATATAGGACAGTCAACGTCCTCGAGTGTATGTGTACAAAGGGAATACGCATATACATTGTACTCACATCCTTTCGGGGTCTTAAAAAATTAAACAAACTCTCCAATGTTTAAAACAACGAAGTATACAAAACAGTAGGTGTCAAACATAAGTTATCTGTTTAAGAAATCGTATAGACTGGCTGTACGAAAGGTTTGATCTGTTCATTTTCTATAGTTCGCAGACTAATAAGAAGACGAAGGTCGCAAGTACGAAAACGCTATATTGAGAATCATAAAACATTGTCTGAAAACAACCCTTCAGTTATGAAAAAACAAGCCTTTTCATAAGTAAGCCAATATGTCCTGTTCCTATTTTCATGAAAACATGGTCATACGAATAGTCTTGTAATGCAGATGTCGAATAAGGGTAGGCAATGTTCTACATACATGTTCTACAGACATGTGTATCGCTTTTGAAGTTTGCTGAAGAAAAAGAGACGATCTTTGTATAAGGCAACTGAATATGTTGCAAACGAGCACCATCCACTTGGTAGATATACTGGCAGGCAGATACGCGTTCGGGTAATTTAGGGGCAGAATACGTGACCCATGAACAAAGGGGACAATGTGTAACATGTTTGTTTACATATTTCGTTAAAATATACAAAATAAAGTCACCAAACGTGACATTGTGTTATGCTGTAATAATAAAAGCCAGTCTAATACGGGTACTTATAGATGAAGGGCTTCGGTATTTACAAGCCGAACTTATTTGATACACGAAGTAGATAAAGGGACAAGATTAAGTACCCAGTAAGCCCTTGTTGTAGATAACATGGCCCTTAAATGTATTCATATTTACAGTTAAACAATCAAATTACTCAGGTACTGTACCCACTTCAGAAAGGTATCAACAGAAGATTTTCACATATTAGAGAACACTTCAAATTTTCAAAACAACAACATTCACGTCATAACATCGTCTTGCGCATGCACTGTACTCATGATTTAAAATTTTAAAATAGGTACCGTACGTCATTTAATTAAGTTTATATCTATTTTGAATATTTTCTATTATGTACGAGTATTGGTGAATTTAGAACGATCATCCTTTGTGCAAAAACCGATGTCTGTGAATATGCACTCCAATACAGAATAAAATATATTTATCTATGTCCAACAATATTTTCCATCATTAAAGCATTATTGTTCATCAACAAATGCCTCAGGCAGATCTTAAGGATTAGGTGGCCAGAGAAGATCTCAAACCAGGACTTATGGGCAAGAACAGGGCAGCAACCGCTTACAGACTCCATACTACAGAAGAAGTTGAAATGGATCGGACACTCGCTGCGAAGAGTCCAGCCCAACATAGCAAGGCAAGCCCTGGATTGGAATCCTCAAGGACAAAGAAGAAGAGGAAGGCCTACAAATTCCTGGCGAAGAACACTGGACCTTGAGCTTCGAAAGACAAGGATGTCATGGGGAGAAGCAAAAGCCCGGGCTATGGACCGAACAAGATGGAGAGCTGTGGTAAAGGCCCTATGCTCCGACCGGAGCGAAGAAGAATAAGTAAAGCATCATTACTTCGTATGAGACATCTTCGTCGTAATAGTCTGTAAAGCCCATACATAATGTCGCTCCAGTATGTGCGTATATTTGCCCAATCGTCGTAGGAGTGTGACTGGTGGATTGTTCGTAACCTGGTAGGGGTTCGTTTAATGAATGGTTATCGACCACTACCTGCTCCCTACATCATATTCACTGCAAGTATTAGGAAGTAAGATAATGTTTGATACACCAAATTCGTTTGTCAATTAGACAGGATTACTTTAGTGTGCAAATATTTGTTTTAAAGTATTCACAGAAACGTCCGAAGTTAAGTGACTGGCTTAGAATGAGAAGGTCGTAAGTACTTCTTACGACCTTTTAAGACTCATACATACCCAAGATAAATAGAAATTTTAAATCGTATATTAATAATTGTCGGTATATCAGTCATAAATCCATTCGCTGTGCGCCAAGAAGAGATATTTTGTCATAATATGACGTAGAATGTCACAGGAAGAGACCTTCATCTTCGGACCAGTACTGAAATAACCGCAACTGCCATTGAGTGCACAGGGAAGCATTACTTCATAGTCGTATCAGTATATCGCCCACCGAGAAGCGACCTCGCTTACATGCAGGAAATACGAGAAAAGATACATGAACTCCATCTGAAGTACCTCAAAGCAACAATCTGGACCTCTGGCGACTTCAACCTGCCTGACATAGACTGGTCATCAAATACCATCATCTCCACCAGTAACAGTATTAACATCAACCAAGAACTCCTAAATATGATATACGACACAGGTTCAGAGCAGATGATCAATTTTCCAACCAGAGTAAACAACACACTAGACCTATTCATAACTAACCGTCCATCTCTAGTAGTGAAAACCAAGCCTATGCCCGAAGTGAGTGACCACGACATAGTCTTTGTGGAAACCAAAGCACAAGCTACCAGAAAGAAACCAACCAAGCGTACTATTTTACTCTGAGAGCGGACACAGATGACATCCGAAATGATATTCGTCAATTCTCGGATAACTTCATCAAAAGTAACAACACTTCTACAGACATCAATCAGCTATGGGAAACCTTCAAGCAATCCTGCACATCCATCATGGAGGAAAAGGTGCCTACCAAACAGACATCCAGCCGCTTTAATCAGCCTTGGATTAATCGCTCCCTGAAACGTCTTACTCGTCGAAAGAAGAAGGCCTTCGAGAGGATGAAGCATTACCCATCCCAGTCAGCAACCTAAACCTTCGAGGAGCTACAAAAAGACACACAGACACAATGCAAGAGAGCTTATAACCAGTATGTCAACGACATCGTTTCCGGGGATAATAATCCAAAGAAGCTATATACCTTCATCAACGGAAAACGATGCAAAAGCAGCGGTGTACCCCTCCTTAAGCATGAGGGCATTGGACACAGTGACCCAGAAGCCAAAGCGAGGATCCTGAACAACCAGTTCAGTAGTGTGTTTACTGAGGAAGACACTTCTTACACTCCAAGCATAGACACTGACCCATCCCCACCTATGGAGTCCTTTAATATTTATGAGAACGGCATCCGGAAGCTATTAGGAAACCTGAATCCATTCAAAGCACAGAGACCTGACAACATTCCCACCAGATTGTTGAAGGAGTTTGCTGCAGAGATAGCACCAGCTGTCACACTTGTCTTCCAAGCGTCTTTACGACAAAGCGAGGTACCGAATGACTGGAAGACGGCCTTTGTCTCCCCTGTATTCAAGAAAGGTGACCGCACAATACCAGCCAACTACCGCCCAATCTCACTGACATCAGTATGCTGCAAACTCCTAGAACATGTCATCCACAGCCAAGTGATGAAACACCTTGAGAAGCACGACATACTCACCGACCAACAACATGGTTTCCGTAAAAAGCGCTCCTGTGAGAGTCAGCTAGTCCTCACCATTCAGGATCTAACTGCTGCCATAGAAGATGGCGAACAAATAGACGTTGTACTACTTGATTTCAGCAAGGCCTTCGACAAGGTACCCCACGGCCGACTAGCTCAGAAACTTCACCACTATGGTATACAAGGTAGTCTGCTAGATTGGATCAAGAGCTTCCTTTCTGACAGAAGCAAGCAAGTCCTTGTTGAAGGTCACACGTCTCCATCAGCACCAGTCACTTCCGGAGTTCCACAGGGTTCAGTCCTGGGTCCACTGCTCTTTCTCCTGCACATAAATGACATGCCAGGGAAAGTTCAATCGACCAACAGGCTCTTCGCAGACGACAGCCTTCTTTATAGAAGGATCAGGAGCCAACAAGACTCGGCGATTCTGCAAGATGACCTTCGGAGATTACAACAATGGGAAGAAGAATGGCAGATGCAGCTCAATCCGACAAAGTGTGAAACCATCCGTATCACTAGAAAGCGCAACCCGATAATGACAAACTATACCATCCATGGACACATACTGGAAACTGTCACTAGTGGAAAGTACCTAGGAGCTACCACACATGAAAAACTCCTGTGGAACGACCATATAGATGCTACTACCAAGAAAGCGAGCAACAGCCTATCCTTCCTCTGGAGAAACCTCACAGACCAATCATAGAGTATGCATCCCCGGTTTGGGACCCCCATACCACCCACAACATCACGGCGTTGGAAGCAGTCCAGTGACGAGCAGCCTGCTTTGTGACAGGGGACAACAGGAGAACAAGTAGCACCACCGAGATGATGGCCACGAAGCCAAACTGATACTTGTGTACAGAATAACACACAGTCTGGTCGAAATCCCTGCACATGTCTTCTTCCATCCATCAGCCCTCAACACCAGAGGCCATACACTTAGGTACTTCTTACCATACTGCCGGACAGACACCTACAGACACTCCTTCTTTCCGTCGTCTATCAGACTGTGGAACCAGTTACCGGAAGCCATTGCCATGTCCCAGACCTTGGACAGCTTCAAGGCGGGACTGGTCACTCTCCACTAGACGTACTTCACGATTTTATCTGTTTTTATCCGTCACCTTTGTTTACGTGCCTCACGCTCACCTTGTATATATCACAAGTACGTCGATGCTCCAGAGTGGGCCCTGTACTTTAACGGGAAGAAGAAGAAGAGATCTTAGAGGGGGCTCCCGAACTTCTGCACTGTAAGAGGAAACCATTCCACTATGCGATTTTGGAGCAAACTAAAGACCTCTCGCACCATATAAGAAGACGCTAGTGAAATTGATATCCTACTGGTAAACCGATTGAACGAATGCTGTCGTTCAAACAGCGTGACACCTAAACACATCGCCGGGGTACACAGAATCTATAATATTAAATAAAATCTGATAAAAATGTTGGGTGTTCTCTAGTGCATGAAATCGTAAAATCATAAAAATAGATGTTCATTTAATAAGTTGTCAATATCAGCTGGGTGATCATCAATACACGAATGTAGGTATATATACTCGAATGCAGGTAAATGTTTAACGTATGAATACCCACGTTGATAGTAATGCTTTTGTGTAACTGGGTGATATGACGTTCTAAATAAGTTATGGGGTGAAACGAATATTTGGAGAACTGGTACAAATGTATATCTATGGAAAATTGAACTGGTTCATGTACTCAATAAGTTAAGCGTGATTGAACTTTGAAATTGAAAATTGAAATACGTTATAATGTACTGAAACAACTCTACAGTAAAGAATGGTTTCTCTGACAGACAATCAGGGGAGAGGAAAGTTATTGGAATCGACACTCAATAAGCCGCAGGAAAAAACAACAACATTGAACAGTCTCAGTGGACAGCGAAGGCTGCAATCAACAGAAACAGCTAAGTAGCATACTAAAGGCACACATTAAAACTCCAAACGACATGTTGACCTTGCTTATTATACTACACAAAGCAAGTGGTTGTCCAATACAGACCTGCATTAAATTCATATGAAATTGATCATTAATATCAATTTAGCTAGACTCCTTTAGCTGATCATTTTCACATAGTTGACTAGTGGTTTAAATATCATTTGGTTTTATTCAAAGTCAACATGACTTATAACTCATATTACAGTGTATGGATCGTCTGATCATTTCGGGTTGATAATCCTTTAAGTCGTGTAAGTCAATACACCCCAGTCAAAATAACAAACCCTCCTTAAGCTGACCAATATGACTTGAAAAGGTCACAAAGGACAAACGTTGACCGGGGTATCTTGTTTTTGTTTACAAACAATGGTCAGTCAGTCACTTTTATTGAAATGTGTAGATTTCATCTGAAAGTTGTAAAATTTTGAAAAATCCCTTTAACCTTTAAACTGATGTCAGTTGTTTGTCGTATTTCGTAATAAAGAGGGTATGTGGGAACGAAGTTCGGTTAATCCTTAGTTCGTTCTAAATAATAAACTCCGGGGCTTCATCAAATTATATATTTAACTATTGAGTCAACAAAACAGAATGTTAAAAATGTGATTTAAAACTTATGTCCACATACTATGGTACTTGGGATGGGTGTAGAAATATGTCCAAATATGTGGATAAATTGATAGTGCACATTGCATAAGATAACGCGACTGATAGGGAAATCTTCTTAATTTGGATGTCAAAAGATATTTTGTTGTGCGTTCCATTTACTACTTTATGGTCGTATGCACTTCAGCCAAGTTTACTGAACGTTGAAACCACTCCTGATCGACCATCTTTTAAAAAGCATAATAATTTCAAAAACGATCAATGAAACCATGAGCTTTTATTTCACTACTAGTAACTGTATCACTGATAAAGACTTAAACGAAAAAATATACATATAAAATAAAAAAAAAATAGAAAGAAAAATACAATTTTACCAAAAAAAATGTTTTCGTTTTTCTTTCGTTATCAACGATATAGTTGCCTGTGGATATTACCATCCATCTACTATAGACTGTCATGCTTACATTTTCTATAATAATATGTCGTGAAATCAGGTGGGGTATTATGTTTCATTTATACTTTTAAATGTTCTATATATGTAAACATGCTTTTTGATGAATCGGCTAAAGTGGCGTATCTTTCAAATCAATCGGTATATCGTACAGTAGTTAGATAACTCAAGTATTCATAATCCTCAACGATAAAGTAGAAAATTACTTTACTGTTCATTTCAAAGTTTGCCGTTTGTTGACTTCGATAAACCTCATAACATTGAGCGTATTGCCACTTATCATGTATACTTGAATATATATTAAAGCTTTGATTCAGCTCTCCAAAACCTTTAAACTATCCATTAAGTGTAACAAATGACAACCGTTTGTTTGCCCACCTCGAACACCTCCGAGCACAAGTTGACCGAAATCAGGCTCGTTGAACCAGTTTAGGTATACTCCATATTTTGTATTAAGACTATCCATTTTTTTTCAAATCAAAAGTTGATAGTATTGAAGATAATGTATCAATAACGTTTAGAGGTTGGATTGATTTCATTTCTCCTTTTAACTTTGTCATGGAATGAAGCTAGGGCAAATGTCATTGTCAGGGGTGAGCTGTGGTGACATGCAATGGTTCACGAGAAAATAAAGGACAAATATGACAAATAATTCGAGCCGCTGCAGAGTTTTACCGGTTTATTGTTATTCTTAAATCTTTAAAGACTTTTCGGCAGCTAGAATTAGGTCAATTAGCTTTTTTGTCACCTGCAACTTTGACTCACGAAGTTGTGTTTTATCATCCAGTTGTCTGTTTGGCCTTGCACAATGAACTTAAGGTCAGCGTTGTTGGACGGGAGATTCACCTGATCCGTTTTCGTGGTATGTATACTAACCAGTACTAACGAATCCTGCCACAACAAATCGGCCACTCCTACACATGACAAAGGAAAGTTTTCCTGGAAGGGTATGACCTTCTGCCTCCGTAAATCGGACCAGGGCAATCGGGAAACAAATCCAGAAACCCAGCGCTCTAGATAACCGCTGGAGTGACTGGCTCAAAGCCACGGCTGATGTAGAGTAGCAGTGTACAATTCGAGGCTTAGAATGAAAAAGTCGTAACTACTACTTACGATCTTATAAGACTCATATATATTTGAAATCTGCATCATAAGGCGCTTCTTATGAGCTCATTTTCATGAAAATCGGAACTTGTCATGTTGACCAAAAGGAAGTTGTAAAAGTTTGTTTTTCCATAGGTAAAGAGTAAATTACAGTCAGTTTTCTCTTGTTTTCTCAATATATCAATTGATTTTGTAGTTACGACCTTCTTATTCTAAGCCAGCGAATTGTAGCAACATGAGCATTCATGTGGTGTATCGGTGAGTGTTTCTGTACATCTTTACCTATCCACATTTTCAAATAAAACACGTGCATACCAGAATATTATATCATTTATTTTTAACGACCATAATAGTTCTCATGAAAGCAATAAAACATGGCACAAATATATTTAAATTTCGATATTCGTCACAAGAAAGAAATGTACACTTATTATAAAGCGACAAGAGTAAACCTTCGTCAAATGCATCGTAAGAATTCGCAAATAACTACACTTACGTTCAATACACGCGGAATTTAAATCTGGCTTTTGTTTTCATAAGCAGGGCTAACCAATGCGAAAATAATACACTATAAAGACCCAGATGAAAGACCGACAATGAACGATTTTCTCGTGGAAAATGAAATAGTTCTCAGTCACAATATACATGCATATAGCTCAGGAAAGGGTTATATATATACAAAATGTTCACATAGATCTATAAAACTATTTTTCTAACAAAGTGTTCAATGTTACCAGATACAGGTACACAACTGTCTTAGAGTTTTTTGTTTGTCAAATAATGTTGTAATAATTAAAAATATAACACAATTTAAGAAAAAATACATTCATATATAACTAAACGATTATTTTCCACCCATGTGTCGTTGATTATCAAGAAAATTAATTAAGCCATAAGCTACAACAGCTAGTGGATGTCGCATCAATCTAAACGGTTCGCTCCCAAGATGTTGCATAATGATCTGAAGGCTTATGTAGAAGCATCGGCACATTTTAAACAAAATAAAAAATCATGCAAACTTCACTACAACGTTTGTTAGTACTATACTGAATATAATAAAGTAAAAGATCAGCCGAAGAGAAAATAGCTGCATCAAGAGACAAATTAAAATAAATTTAAGACGCATACCAGGCAAGGGGCGATTATATCACAAGCGATGTACCACAATTTTTTCTTGCCCCTGTCCACAAACCCACACATTACTTATGTTTACACCCAAACTCTTAATTCTTCTCGCTATGTAGGTTAATATTTCGCATCAACTCGGCCAGTTTCTCCTGCTGTCCAGTTCTTGCATAAAATTCCAATAATCGTTGAGCTTCTTCTAACTGTTCTTGCTTCTCGTCGATCTGTTTCACTTGGTTTGCAACTTTTTTCGTTTTCCTATCGTACGCGAGTTCAAGTTCTTCAACCACCGCCTCTTCCACAAGTTTCATTTCGCGCTTAACACGAACACATCGCTCATGTAACTCTCTCAGAGCTGTGTCCTTTCTATCACCGAAGCTACTCTGCTTTGTGGTATTTAATTCTCGAACGAATTCGTTGGATAGAGTATAAATATTCATCCGAATGTGTTCCGCAGGATTATAGTTCTCCATTGGAACACTTGCATCAGACTGATTCGCAGTTACCCCATCTCCATTGCTAGCTGCCTTTGCTTGGTCTTCTTCTGCGAATTTGTTATAAAGATTTGCAGAGTTTGACTCCCGATCTTCGGTACCAAATTTCAGACGGAACTTTTTATTAAGTACATCAAGTACTTCTGGTGTCATAATTGAGGATTCCTCAGTGTTATCTTCTTCCCCATCTGCTTCAGCGTCACTAGGTGGTTCGCTGTTATTTTCATTAGAGTTGTTTGTGTCCTCGTCTTGGTCAGCAGCTTCGGTATTTGAATCGCCAGCCCTTTCGGCTACGACAGGTTCTTCTTCTTGGTTCGCAGGAGTCGCAGTAGTCACTGGTGCTTGGGCTCCTGTAGAACGACCAAGTTCTTTCAATAATATTCTCTGCTGTATATTATGCATAGTATTCGCGGATAACCTATGCTTTGAAATAAGTCCCTCAATGAGATTTAATATTGATGGTCCAAGTTGATCTAGTTGTCCATTTATTCGTGCAAGCATATCGTCAGGGTCACCACCGGTTACCCCTTTACATAAGGTGTTAGTTTTTGTTCCACTAGCATGGCTTTCAGTTTCGGAAGCATGTTTGCCCGCATCATTTGTGGAAGTCTTTTCATCCTCTGATTTATTGGTTCCATCTTTTCGTTTTCTTAGTTCGGACATACGGGTGTTCATAATATCGTGAAGTTCCATGAGAGCCCTTGTAGTTCGTATAGGTTTTATCTCTATAAAACGACCTTCTTCAGGTGCATTTAACATCGGCTCCACCCTAGCAATATCATCTTCCGACAACAGGCCGTTGTGAGTAGCAAAGTCAAAGAAGCTGTTAGCCAGTTTGTCTATTCTGTAAGTGTATTCGGATGTAGCCATGCAGACATGTTGATATTCATCATCTGCAAAGTTAGGGTCGATAAGTGATGTGCCCATATCGGATTGTTCCTTCACTACCTATAAATATATGAAAAGGACAATGTTACTTTGAAATAATATTACATATACCATGATCTACATTCACAAAGCGTCTTAAGACTAAGTCTTAAAGTGTATAGAGCTATATCGGACGATATTTTTTTAAAAGTTGCAAAAACTGAAAAACAATTATGCTTTCATATCCATTAGATCATTTTTCGCTTCAGCTTTAACAGAAACTCTCTCTGTGATTTATTGGACATGCGAACTGTCCATTTTTAACGGAAGTGTTCTAGAACACCCTATGAAATTATAAGACTTGTCTATTTTTGAGGATTGTATCAAAGTACACGGAACCCATCCGAAGTTTAAATTTGCAATTAAGGTAGTCTAGTATCTTACTAAACACGATGCAAGTAATTATTTTGACATTAAATGACTGTTAAAATATAGCTCTATACACTTTAAGAAATTATCTAAGACAAAATTGTTCACTTGTAAAAAACAAATGTCAATAATTCAGTGAGATTTCTCCTCACCATGAGGACATTACCGTAGCAAACATTATTGAAGAACCTAACGCTTTAAACGGAAATCGAACCCGGATCTGTCTAGTGACGGTCTAGCATTCTATCAACTGCTAAACCAGTGGGCTGATGTCATTTAACCATTATCACTACTGTAGTGAATCTTGAAAAGATAAACACAAACAACTGTACATTAATTCTGTATCAATTTCTCTACCGGTATTTGGAAATACTCAACATGAACCTGTAACAACACACACAACGATCTTGGACATTTCGAACACCAGAAAGCAACAAGATGCAGCAGTGAAACAATGAAGTAGGCATTAACATGAAAAATCAATACAATGTAGCTAAGAAAACGCCCACACTTCAAATCAAAAGTTTGATGATTGTCACATTTAGTTTGAGAGGCACTCGAGATCATTGAGATAGTAAACAGGATTTGGCTTGTTGTTATTGGTGAGCTTGTGTGGACTGATAAAGTGTGTACCAGTAAGGATCACAACACGAGTCGAAGCCAAATTTTAATACACCAACAACACATGAATGTTTCGAGCATTTGACTTGTACTTGGAATGTGTATTGTGATTTATTGGCTTCTGTGTTGTCCTGATTCTGTTAAAGGCTACATTTCCTGACTGATCTGTGGTTATCATTTTGGTCACAGGGTTTATTAGCAAATAATATGACGTCCATCCAGTTAGCTCAGTGGATACAGCTCTTGACTTTCGATCTAGAGGTCATAAACGATGTTTATTGTCTTTCAGTTTTTATCTGACCTATCATTGTCCTTATGTCGAGATAATCCAGCCATAAGATAATACATTGTTCATCCAAAGTAATGTGTCCATCCACTTATAAAAATATCTTCTCCATGATGGGAGTAGAGATGATGAAGAAGAAGGGGTGGCTTGTACTGATTTGTAACTCAGAAGCAGCACTGTCTTTATGACCATGAAAATGGTACTACTGATTTACCTGGCCAAAAGCTTAAATACTTTAACGATTCGGATAATATTTTACTTGCTTAAAGAAGAAATTAGGAAATCGGACAAGGAAGGCAGCACTGTATCTTGAAAATATTTGGGAGACATGAAATGGACGAAATAAACCACACCAAATTCTAACAAAGTAAGTCATAAAAGGGAAAACGGAAGTTAATACCAGACATATACTACACCTAACCCAAGAAGACAACTACAAAGGGAATTGCATCTCCATTTAGCAGTTCTGAAATAAATTGTCACGAAATGCATGTTGAGGCAAACTTCTAATTAGTACAATCGGGTTTTTTAAGTTTGGGACATTTGGCGATGAATCAGATGGAATGGAGTGTGAAACTGTGAATTGTAGAACCCTAATGTTTCAACTCAACACATAGTATTGAAACGAACTCTAAAGGTTTGCGAAAATAACCATTATAAATGGAGCTACATAACGTATGATCACATAGTACAAGCAGTTGGTAACATACACCCTACTGGATCAACGAGTCGCATTTTATGCAGATGACTGCTTCGCGGTATTTATTTACTTTGAAGTAAATGCAATCATGTTGTATTAACGTGTCCATTTCATGTTCATAGATCACCCCATACAAATACAGTGACATGATACGCACTTGAATACAAGCCACTTCACAATCGTTATCTCAGGAAAATCTAGGTTACAAGTACACAATGCAGTATACATGTACATAGTATCTGATACTTGTATTTCTCTGCTGAATTATACGTAGTATCGATTCAATACAACGCAATACAATAAATCGACTTAAAGTCCCCCCCTGTTCTATTAGTATTATGTAAGTTTGACCTTTGAGCAGTAACTGTACCACATGTCCTCTTAACAAGTTTAAACACACGAGACGGTAGTAAAATACAGACACCTTAAACTACCTTAAATCGATCAAATAACCTTCAGTGATATGCGCGTATATCTGCATGCATGGTAGATCTACATGAATATTTATGTTTTACTTGCCTGCATGAAACGGTTCATCATCAGATTGCCAATCCATTCCTGTGGGTCCAAAGATCCAACTTCCTGTTCTAAGATGGTGTCCGTCTGTCCACATCTTTCACATCGTAACACAATCGTGCCGGATTTCTGCTCGCCTCTGTATGGATGAAGACATGCCTTACAAAACATGGAAACATTACCCGTGTTGTCATCATCCTCGGCATCAAACGCTCGCATAAATCCGGCAACATCGATGCTTGTTTCGATTTCAGTGTCTGACTCTCCCCCGGTCGCCATTTTGGATTGCTCAATGTTTACACAAGGGAGATCACTCGTGATAACCGGTGTATATGGTAATATCATCATTGACAAAATCACTGGGAAATGCGATAGAAGTTTTGTTTTATTGAAGCGGCTACCCAATCGATTTTATTCAATACTCGTATTTAAATGAACTAAATTTAGATGCTTTGAATGCTTTAAATCGGTCTTTGACTTTGTATGAAATATACGTGGTACATGGTTGATATAAAGTTGTTTATCCAAATGTTAAGAGGTTGACGTTCAATTCGTTGGAATGGTGGTGGTGTTGGTGGTGTTGATGGCGATAGAGTTGATGATGTTTGATATTGATGGTGGTCTGGGTTGTTTTGTCATGTTCTGATTTGTTAGTGTTGTTTTATGTTTTATAGGTCATGTTGCCGTTCGTATTATTGCTGTTGATACAGTAATGTTGTTAGTGCTGATGTATTTGGTTGGTGATGTAGTGATGCTTATAGTTTGCTTGATGGTGTATTGTTGGATAGCGTTAATGATTTCGTAACTGATGTTGTTGATGTAGTTGTCATCTCGGAACTGTTGATGATGTTGGTGCTGCTGCTGATGTTGATGTTGTTATTGCTGCTGTTGTTGTTGCTGATATTGATGATGTTGTTGTTGCCGATATTTATGTTGTTGCTGTCGATGTTTTTGTTGTTGTTGTTGTTGTTGTTGTTGCTGCTGATGTTGTTATTGCTGCTGTTGTTGCTGATATAGATGATGTTGTTGCTGTTGCTTTCGTTGTTATTGCTACAGTTGTTGCTGATATTGATGATGTTGTTATTGCTGATGATGTTGTTTTTGTTGTTGCTGATGTTGTTATTGCTGCTGTTGTTGTTGCTAATGTTGTTATTGCTACAGTTGTTGCTGATATTGATGATGTTGTTTTTGTCGATATTGATGAAGTTGTTATTATGATGCTTATCATTGGTGGTGATGGGGTTGGTTAAAGAGAATTAACATTCTTGTTTTGTATCGTTGTAGTTTATGTGAGTGAACGAGTAAAAAGCTCAATGTTTTGACTGCTGTTGTTCATAAAATTTGCTGCTGTATCATCGGGGGGGGGGGGGGTATATAAAATAGCTATTATTATACAATGAACGGTGAAAAAATAATTTCTACCAGAAATGCTACGTCTGCTACGAGGAAATGGGAGATATTCCAAGAAAAAATGTTCGACGTCAGGATTCGAACTTTCCCCCTACAGATAAGGATCCCTGTGGACAACCCCGTGGACAATGATATATCCACCGCAAATACAGCTTAAACTATTAGCAACAATTTGTCACTATTGAAGTTTAAAATCCCCTTCTAAAATCACTTTACTTACTTAATGTATTTATATTGGTCGACCACAAAACTATAACCCGATTTATTAAGAACACTTTTGATATTAAACTTATCTAAATCTTAAAGTGTCATGCCTCAACACCTTGGTTTAGTACGTCTTGTTAGTAAGACCTTTTGTGCAACAATACGCCTCATTTCGTCAGTACATATATCGCTCTTACATAATAAATACATACTTATAAATAAACTTATTAGATAGAAACCGATTATATGTTCATACTGTACCATTCACGATACGTTATAAATTTTAAACCACCGCAGAAAAATTCTCAGGCAACTCGCCGTTTTGATAAGAGTTACAACAGAGTATTCTCCCTTGCCTTATTTAGTCACGTGATCTGCTGGTCTCTGATTGGTCGAGATAAAATGTAGTAAAGGTCAGGTGTCAAGTCTACTTCTGTGTGTCACATCTACGCTAAAGCCTAGCGAAAACAAAACTCGTGATAAACTTTTCGCAACTGGACATAAACTTATATATATACGGTTCTTTCGACGTTCAGAATTTTTTCGAGCATGCAGGACAATTGATTCCGGGAAAATTAACACAAAATCGTTCGTTTAATAGTTGGAAAGACATAGGACTATTTAAAACTTCACCTCAGAATGTCGTAAGTAAAAGTTTCATCATACATGTATACCATCAATACCTGTCACTATTCAATATGATGTTTTAACCCTGAGGGTTGGCTAATTTCTTATAATTAATGATTTACTGGTTTAGTTTGCTATGTGTTTTAGTTGTTTTGTTTATATAATAGTAAAATTTAGATTTGTATTCTAACTTCCACAGTAAGTAAATTAAATACCCACGCATGTGAGATGCTCAATCGTCACTCATGACGCACAAATTAGCAGCAAAACAAGCAAAAGTATATATATATTAAAATTATATAAATGTTTTAACAATATTATTAAAACCCCTACTTGTGTTTACTTTTGTGTAACTTTTCACTGCGTGTTATCTTATCTGATAGAGTGTAGATGTAAGAGATTGGGAGTTAGTGTAGAATTTGTGTGAGAAAGTTTTTAATACCAATTAATCCGATTTAAAACTCCCGATGCGCTGAGCACTATTGCGTAATTTTGTGTTAATCCATTCATTATAGATTAGTGGGCTGAAGCCTTGAGTTGCACGTGAAACAACATAGTAGCGCATGTAATAGAAACATACTAATTTGTCACATGATGCAATAACAATATGTTAACTTGTATGATTATATAAAGTCTTAAGTTTTTTGTCGTATTTTTGCGGTTTCAACTTTGTTGTGCTAAGAGTATGTATAAAATTTCATACACAGTAGCGAGTGTTTTACCGTTGTGTGTGTTTGATTTAATTGAAACCACATGTTTAGGGAACAGCGTGTGTTTTCGATTAGGGCCGAGATCCCTGCTACTGTATGTGTTTTATTCGGGGTTCACGAAGTGTGTAAGCGTACGGAAATCCAACACCCTTTGTCCGCTGGTATCAAAACCCCTTTTTAACAATACTGTGGGGGAAATGACTTCATTTCTTTATTAAACTGTTTAAGTAAGCCCTGTGTAAATACCTTCAAAAAATAGGGGACACTGAGCCCCTTTATAATGGGATTTAACATTATATTTTTATTTTATTGTACCGCGTTCCGTTAGAAATCCACGCATGCGTGATCAAGAAATCGTCTGCACCGTTACATAGCACACACAGCACAACGCCATTATTTTATGTCCCGACCGTCAAATCGTGTAATTAACTTGCATGTTTCATGTTAGACCGTCTGTTGTTTCGCTGACATTATTATGGTGTCAATTCGGTTTGTTGTTATACGATGGGGTTTATGGCCAAAGGGAGACAATCGCTCGTCTAAGAAGATAGTAAAGTTATACGACTTCAAATAAAATTGTAAAGCCTTTAGGCCATTCTTTAAAAAATATTAGTTTAGCTACAACATATCCCCTTATTTATATAAATAGCCTCTGATTTGACATTTAAGCAATCGTGTTGACTTCTTTTTTGTCTTAGTGAATTAAAAAGTCATCAAACTCCAACTTTCCGCGCTCATCACTGGCTAAGAAGTTTCCTGGGTTTTGCCTTTAAAATACATTGTACTGGGCGGTTAACGACCCTCAGAAAGATACCCTGGATGTGGATAGCTTTTTACTCGGTCCCAGGTACAAAGTTGTAAATACGCGTTCGCAGTTCGCATCAAATCGAATAATTTTCTGCCACATTTGCGCAGTGTCTGAAGGGGAAGTCCATGTAATTGGCACCAATTAGTGCATCCGTTACGCAATTAGGGAGAATGCGACACAGGCGGTCCTAGGGATGGTGCGTCACAGGCGGTCCTAGGGATGGTGCGTCACAGGCGGTCCTAGGGAGGGTGCGTCACAGGCGGCCCCTTTTTCTGTCGGATTCTGGATGTATAATTGAACCTTTTATCACATTATCGCAACATGACATTTAGAATTTATTACATAGTGATATGCTGAATCGAATCAATTACATGTTGATATAACCTTTATGGGTGTTTATCTAATACATATTCGGTTGAATGACACGTATAAAAATTATGATGTGATCACGCTAGCTGAGCTCTATAAAATTTTATCAAGATTTGGGTTTACTATATTATACAAAAATCGCATCGTCAGCATTTTAAAAATAATACCTCTTAATGACATTAAAATATAGAGTTTCCAACACTAACACCATATTTCCTGTCCATGTATACGGAATGATAACATATGTGAATATAAATATGTATTTCATATTCTTTAATTTCATTCGCAGTAATATGTATTAGTAATTTAGTATATAGCAATACTACACATACGGTTATAGTATATGATATTATAATACTATTATTTTACTATGGGTGGGTGTAGGGTATCTGTGACACTGTTTTAGTATCTTATATGACTATTTAACACATGGTTTTGCATGAAATAGAAACTGGTGAGAATACTAGATTAGTATACAGTTACTGTTATGAAAAACACTGAATTACGATTACACTGAAACCCCTAAAGATGATCACTTTCGTGTCCCTCGCGATGGAATCAGATTTTTTTCAGATGGCATTCTTTGCGTTCAATTATTACGTTTGTATGTGTATGGCCATTAGTTTTCCATTGCTCATTGGTAAAGTATTCCAAGTAAAGGCCACATAGTCACGGTCAAACCTTTGTGAGGGATTCTTTGGTAAAAAGATCAGGTCTTGAATTTTTCCTACCATTGTGTCAGTTTTTGGTCAACGTGGTTTTGTTCAGTACCGACTGTACGTATTGTGCGCATATTTAAAGCTAAGCATTGCAGTCAGGCGTTTCTGGTTTCGTAAGTTGTTTTTCGCGTCCCAAGTTTATCGTCGAAGGGGAACCCCCACTGCATTGTCTACGTTCGGTCCCCATTGATTCGTCGAAGGGGTTTGTCTGCTTCGGACATTGGCGCGCAAAAAATGCAGATGTCTGCTTGTCAATCATTACAGTTAAATGCACTTTGGTGTCTGGATCGATACCATCGTACCACGTGTCGAGGCATTCATTGTTCTCCGATCTACGATCTCTGTCAGCATTTAAATGATTACATCACCAGATGATAGGGCCCTACCCCTCACTCTTTGTGCGACTGTCCTATTGTAAAATCTTACAATTCTTGTTCGTGTCACATTGAAAATTACCCATTGCTATGGTAATACTTTCGTACTTGAAGTTGTGAAAACATATTAGTACAATTTGCATAGTTAAGGGGATTGGTATGACAACCATCTCAGCAGTATCTTTGTCAAATCGATGCATTTCTTTGTTTCCTTACATAAAAGGGTCAAATTTAAAGGTTATTATAGATATATCAGGTCCCATATAAAGGGTGCTATAAATAGATCAAGTCAAATAAAATGCGAGACAATAAAATCGATTTGCTCCGATATAAACGAAACAAAGCTCCTTTGGCGACATCTTACGACATCACTCTGTGCCCGTATTTATTGTTCTGCACAAAGTCGACTGTAGTTGTCCAAACTTTTCATCCCACATTGCAGGGGAAGCAACCCGCTCTTAAATCGGTAAATCCACTCTTTAATTTTAACTTACAAAGCATAAAATTTGCATTAATGATGTATTTTACGGTCTAACAATATTCATACATATGTTTATCCCTTGTAAGTGCCTAAATCCATCAAACTTTCAATTGCTTTCTTATTTACATAATGTAGGCTTATTCAGATGTTTTGTTTTAATTGATTGTCACCATGGTAACGGTAATAATTTTTAGTTTTAACGACAAAAAATGAGATTTTAAGTTGTGAGTACGTATGTATATACTTGTTACGTGCTAAAACAGGCTTCAAATATGAGCAATTAGGTTCGTATATAATTGTGATTGATCATAAAAAGTGCAGATTTATCATTTAATATGTACACAAGAGGGTGTTGACGCTCGTTTAGATTGTTCAATTCATCAAGAATACTATATAAAAGAGCATACATACGTAGTTCGGATGCATGCGTGAACCTTGACTGTCTAAATCACGTGTGAAGGTCTTGGGTCCGAACCCAGCCCGGTGTATGCTGTGACTATTGGGACTTTATAAAAGCATAGCAACACGTACGACCTGTCTGAAGCCAGTTTAAGTAAATCATGGTAAGCGGTTCCGATACGGAGTGGTAACGGCATCCACTGATATTCAGGTTGGAATCATGACCACCAGAGGTGTTTTCCGAATACCAGCCGTCAACGCCTTTACAAATTTTAATGATGGTCTTGTGATCGAGCACTTATCAAGTTTTTAAACATTTAAGCGCGTACATGGTAAACGTTTCATACTGATTATAATTTGACTTGAAGCCAAATTCGATGAATACTGTTCAAATACCTAGATACGGTATGTAACACTTAATACATGCTTAGTCGAGACATGTAGATATATTTGGTTGAAAACGCAAACCTATCAAACTTTATGTACGTACGTATATATACCACTCGTCACATGATATGTATGTTAAAGACTATTTACTCACTTGTACTTTAGTCATTGAATGGTACTTATTAACTCTTAGGCACTGCTAGGACATGTTATGTTTGTTGTTTCAACAGCATAAATGTCGACCATTGTACACTCCCACAACTTAAATTAGAATTGCTTTAATATAATGATTTTAATCGATCTGTTACTAATCCCAAAGTCTCAAATGCTATCCGACATTCCATTGCCACTCATTGGTCGTGCAATGCACATGCTAGACTGTATATAGTTCCGACGGTTAATGGTGGTGTTTATTATCAACGTTCGTGCAAGACTGACTTTATGCATATATTTAAATATACAAAATCATATTCATTGCTCTATAAAACCATAGACCAAGACCAATGCATCATCATGCACACTATAAAGGATACGTATAATCATAGTAAGTTACACTTTAATAACATGTACATGTATCACCAATCAGACCCAGACTCTTGATTTATAGACATACTAGTATACATGTATTCAACATGCATTTCAAACACAATCATTTTACAGGTGTATGCGTACTATGATATATTGCACGTATGAAGTTCGGATTTATTTTACAATGACATTTTCGTTTACCTGCCTGTTCATATCTAATATTATCTATCTATATACACGCACGTACAATTGGGCTTATCATAAATTTATAACTTATAGTTCGTTTTTGCAATATATTATTCGTACGCGACCGATTGTTCAATAAACTAGTTTATTATTCAATGCATGCGTTTTATTTCGTTGAAAAAATAAATTCATCAATGGTGCATGCATTTCGTTGCAGAAATAACTTCATAAAAGTTTTGCAAGCAATATTACTGATGCGATAGTTTGTCATTCACGTCATTTTAAAAGCATTTACTACAACAGCCTCTGGTATACACCGGGCGTATATGAATATAATAGCCTGACCAACCATTTCCGGTCGCGGCCATTTATCATGACGTCATAACAAAAATACCAACACACTCGTCAGCAGCAGAAAAACACCATTTACTATAGCCTGTTTAAGGATACAAAAGTCTATTACTGTCCCCCTTTAAGAAATTCGCTGCTGGTTGACAAAAAGTACTAAAATGTACGGATATGTTTTAATAATGGCATGTGTCCATGTTTGTATCATGCTGGCAGAAACAATGTTGCAAATTGAATTGCTTGGCAATATAAGTTTATTTTCAAATGCACGTGAAGGGTAAAATGATAATAAATTAACATTAATTTCGAATTAATCTTTTTCGTTTTGTCACATTGTAATTAAAGCGAGGTTAATACGGATTTTATTATAACACAGTAAAATGAGAGGCTAAAAACCTAAAGCCTGTCTAATTACGGTACTAGATCTACTTAAAATGATATAGGTTGCTTAATTTACGTATTAATTAAAAAAAAAATGAGACACATCAACTTTGTTCACGAATAAGAAAATGAAGGCCCTGTTTTCTTTCATAAACAACGAAACGCGACTGTGATGCTGACACAACTGATTTCAACTTTTGAACAAATAGTAGTGTTGATACAATAATAAACTGAATAGTAGAATCTACTCATGGTATTTAAATAAATAAAAGGTTTAATTTTACAAATATGTGAAAATACCATATACGATCTTTCTTTAACAACACCTTTTGGTTGGTTGGCATGTAAACGTCTGCCTTCTACTGTTGACGTGTTTCACTTGAATATAACCACAGGAAAACGATTGTCGTTGCATAATTTCATACAATCAAACAAGCGACTCATGTTTTATTTCATGGGATGTGGTAGTTTTTCTTCGAAATCCGTTTGTCATAAAATTATGTGCATATTTATGTTGTTTTACGGAATACCTTTGTCTTTTTCGCGCAATAAATTATAGACGTGTTCACACGGAAGCTGTCCGTATGCACTTGATTTAACACCGTCTGTGCTATAAATAGAAATGTAGCTATATTTCCGCTTGTCAAACCTTTGACAGGATCGAGCAATCATTGATTGAGTGAAACATTAATCGTGTTTATTTCAGATGGTTCATAACCTGAAGTAATAAATTCGAATATGTGGCTAAGTATATCGAATGATGGACTAGCTGTCTTTAATAAAACGCTTGACCTTTGTAGGGACCAAAGGGTCATATGAAGTGGTTCGCGAGTTGTTCACAGTCCATAGCTTTGTATATCTCGGCATGTCCTTTATAAAATCTATTTATTATTTATATTAGCATAAATCTAGACTAAAAGTATACTTAAACGAACGTGCTTACATCAAATTTAATAAGGTGTCATAAATAAGGAGTCAAATACATCGCACTCGGCCAATAACCTTGACCCCTTGCATGCCTGCCATCTACTAACGTTGACACGTACTTACTTGTCCAAATCGAGGTTTCACATGCGACCTGCATGACTCCCTTTCTTAATGTTTTCAACTGGGGTCAAAAGTGCAAGCGCTTCCCCGTTCATAGTTTTTAAAGTATAAACTGTTATTGGGTTTACTGTTTAAACTGTTTTGATGAATTAGTGTACGTCGTTATATTAATTAATGAAAGTGTACCTGTCAAAGTTCATGTCCATGTTTTGTTTCTTATAAATCAGTTACAATGTAGTGAATGTATGTAGTCGTCTAAACTGGTTGGTTACGTCTTCTGACTAAGTGCTATCCAGTTTGAGTAAGTATTTCCTGTTAGTAATGACGTCATTTTACTAAGCACTTAACCCCAAATTATCATTAGTTAGGCCATTATAACTGATTTAAAGAAGTACATGCAGTCGTGTGGCGTGCTTTTAAGGAACGAATCCTAGGTACCGATCTTGAGTCAGATCTTATTGTTCATCCACTAGTACTAGTTTTTCTGTCGAGGAAATATTTCTCACGAAAGTAGGTATATTTTTCAAATTTGTAGAAATTGACAATTGTCATCAAAACGCTTGTTTGCTATTTTTAATAGCTTCTTAAGAACTCAAAAGGTCCGGGAGACATGACAACCTTTGAGAAGATTGAAACGATGACATGCTCGCGATCTGGCCGGGTCCAATCAGATTACCGCACCGACATCTTTAATTGGGTTTCAGTACTGTTGAAATAACGTGTACCCAATCCCTTTGAGTATATGGAATGGTATGAAATATCATTATTTTCTTAATTAGGCATTGTCTATCGTGTCATTAATGTCAAAGTGTTTAAATTTATCACATATCTTATCATTTTACTCTACTTTTGGTTTGATAAGATCATAAGGTTGTCTGTCTTTGTTTATATGATTACTTTTGATTAAATGTGAATCATAACAAAGCATGGTTCATTTAGTACTAACATTTCCTTCCGACAATGTCCGAGGACTGCCGTAATTTGGAATTTATCGATCGTAATTATTCGGTTCTTTTCGTAATTTGCCGAAGTTACGTCAGTGAAGTCCGAGGAATCCCGATTGGGATTACATATTTATCAACTATTCAACTCTGTTATTTGGAGACATTCGCTATTAAGTAATAGACATGCCGTGTTGAACACCATGTCAACATTTCATTAAGATAATAGATTTAATTGTCCCCAGACTTGTACAAAACCGATCTATGTTAGTATGTCAGTATGTCAGTCAGATATAAATAAATGTCGCGTCGAACAAAGCAACAGTTTTAGCACGACACAACGTCGCTTTTTACAAGATTTGTACGTCCGTACTTGTCGTAAAGTTTGTCTTTTGACTCGCCCGATATAAACACAAGCTTTTGACAAGATATTTGACATTATGCGAAAATAAACCTTAAACGTCGTTCAGTTAAAGATGTTTCATTTTGCATTTGGAAGTCCCTTCCGTCCCAAGTTATTCTTGATAAATAATAAACTTCAATACTTTGAAGGAGAAATGGACAAAGAAAAGCCGGGAATAATTTATTGTAAGAAACGTGTCTTTGTTCAAATTGTGTGAAAACACTAACAGTCTCTCAGAAAGGAAAAAAAACTTCCAGTAGGAAATTTAATGAAATCGTGAGGTAAGGAACTAGGAAAAGAAAATCGGCACGACATATTTGGGGGGGGGCACAAAAACAATACAGATGCATATTGTATTAATACCATTCAACTAGGTTCAGTGCATTGTACACTAGCTTTTGGAATTTTAGACAAAACAACGTACAGCTGAATATTGAGAAACTCGTAAACTATTGTATACTATAGTTTGTATACATTGCTTGCAAAAAGTGCAACGATATATGACATACATTCTGTCTTTATCGAGTATGACAAGTTATTTATGACCTATAAAATCAACAATAAAACTGACTAAACCAGTCTAACTGACCACTATGTGTAATGGTCAATCCTTTTTATGGAGGAATATCTCTATCAAACTTTTATATATGCGTCATTTAACAACATTGCCTATGGGTCATTACTATGTAGATTCGGTGTCCCTTTCCAGGCTTTCTGTCCCAAAATAGTCAACCAAATGGCTACCAGGTGTGATTAAATCGTATATATACCTGATCTGGAATAGATACATACAAATCAGTCGAAATGAAACAACGGTTCGCTTAAGGCGTGTGTATATCCGAAAAATTAACTGTCCGAAATCGTGATACTATCGGCAGTATTCATACAGCTATAAAACGTTGATTTTGATGTCTATGTTTCATGCCTGGAGCTATGTCGCTAGATAAACTTGCTTTCTAAGCATGTGTACCGCCTTTTAAGTTCTCTCTCAAGCGTTGCATCACGTCTGGTCAATGTTTGGTCAAGTTTAGACACATTCAAATGACACCCCGAATCCTACCTTCCGAATAAACAAAAGTTTGAATGTAAATAAAATTTATACCCATGCGCAAGTTGCTTACAGTTCAAATCGGTGCATATTTTACCTAGACTGCATCTGCTTCAAGACACCAAACAGGACATGATTTCGTATGCATTCGGTGTCATTTGCTTTAATGATTTAATAAATTTTGAACTGTTAAAACGCTTTTATCTATTGGCAACAAAAATCTACGGAGGCGTTGTGTCGACCGACATAAATGTTGTCGACATATGTATTTTATCTTTCTTGTTAGACTTTGCACAGACATGTATAGTCTCTCTGAAGATAAAATGTGTATGTTTAGCAAATATATACTTTTGAAGAGGCCTGTAAATATTCGTTTCACCAAGATCTTGTTGATAGATATAAGGGTCGTCAAGATGCGCATTTATTCAATATCGAAACATTAATATCGGTGCCGCAATTATGCGCCTGACGTGAGGATAGGTCCGGTATCGCACTTTATTAAGGCGGTCTTAGTCATGAATAGGCAACCACAGTGGCTTACTGTTTCTGTAGCATTTCCAATAAAAGCAAATGTAGTCGACTACACTATATTAATAAATATATTTACTATAAAAAAGGCGTTCCAAGACAATACTGCATATTGAACAACATATACATAATAATTCTTCAATGAAAAACTAGAGCGACTCTTTTTAAGACTTTATTTATTGGTTTACAAGTGTATGCACAATTTTTCTATTTCCAAACTGTCATTATCCATTTTAAATAATAATTTTATTTCGAACTACGTACAAACGTACGCAAGTTGCAAACGTCTTGATGTGTATTGCTTAAACTAATTCATACCAAGGCCTTTACTTCTAAACGATTGCTTGTCTAATGTACGTTATGCTAAATTTAGCTGGACAAAAAATAATCACTTAATTTTGGTCTGGCAAATTATATACTCATTAAGAAATGCCAGTATGGCTGTACTCATTAACATTAAGTTATGTATATTAATTAACTTTCTTTGTGTTCGTATGTTTTGTTCGTGTGCGTCATTCTGATGAATTGGGCTTAATATTATTTCAAGCATTTATGACTCGACTGATGGTAATTTGTATAAAATGTTAATGTCCATGAGAAGCTTTCGGTTGACCGATAATATGAGAGAAGTCCTACAAGCCTTTGTTATCGCATAATTTTAGCAGCAGTGTAAAAAGTGCAGTCACGGTTATTGTGTTTTGAGAACTGCAACCAAATATTTATTTGCCCGCTCAAAAAGAGTTCAAAAACGCAATATTTATTTAGTCCCTAAGTAAAATATTTATTTACGCGCTCAAAAGTGTTTCCCGGTGTTATAGTAATTACGTCAGAACAGTACGCCCCCTGGCGGTGAAGATATTAATAACTCGGCGTTGGATTCCCTGTCAAAGTCATTGATGACGTCACGTTACGACGATGCACACTTACGTAACGCAGACGATATAGTGTCGGTGTATTTAATGTGTGAACAGACTGGACAAACCTAGAAGACTATATAATGTTGCATCTAATAAGGCGATTAGCGGCGGTGTTAAATGATTATTACATCTTGGTGTTAGTGCGATATCTGACCCTTTGTTGTCTGGTTCAAGTATCTACATACGGTGCACCGCTGTGACAGTTTTAAGAGATTTTCTGTTGCGTAAATTATTGCCAATTTGGTCATGCTAGTATATTGTTATTAGTAGTTCATTTAGACTTGTACTTTTTATATTTATTTAGATACGTAATGATGGTATGCATTTGTATATTAAGCTCTACTAGTCAGAGCTTTGCCTTCTTCAATACAGTTTTATGACGAAACCATACGTAATGCTAAGTTTGTAATTTACGATACTGTTTTGACAAGTTTCATCTATTTAAAAGATCTATAATAAGTTGATCTTGCGTTATTATATCATGTTAACATGAACTAAACATAGCATCTATACGATTCAAAGAGTCCTTCAAAATATACTCGAAAATCATGTGGCCAGTTAGTATGTGGTGGTACTTGAGGAGGTCAGTCCCTTTGACCACTCTAAAGTCTTATTCTACCATGAGTTATATCGCCAATAAGTAACAAATAAACATGATATGTCTGATGTAAAAAATATGCACCATGCAGACAGTGTAGTTCAATAAATGATTGTACTACATGAACAATTTGAAAAATATACTGAAAAGGGGAATAGGGGACAATATCTCTTCATACGAGTATATTAAGGTAATTTTCTTTTATGCACTGAATGACCAGCACTTAGTCACAATGAATGTATTATCTACAAGTATTTTAATAGACTTATATTGGTGTCATCATGCGCTGGCTAATTTCATTCTTGTCAACAGATTGGAGACACTCAGGATAGGTATGAATGATAACAGGTAATGGCTAATTTGCTGTGAACGAAACACACAGTCGAATTCACTAAAGCGTGAACACTTATCAAGAAACAGAGGGTTAAAACCAAGGGTGGTCCGGCGCATGATTACGTTATTTCATGGTACACTGGATGTTAAATCCACACACGAATAGACATCAGTATTTCGAAAGCTAATATAGTTAGTACAGGTAATAAAATGCTTAATTTATGAGGCTCGTGAACATAGATTTAAGTGAATTTATCAGTCTGAGCTCTTGAAAGTTTTGCGATAAAGCCGCGTTGTAACCCTTTATCATTTCGTATACTAAAGTAGATAATGCTATGGTTGTTTGATGTCGGTTTATGTTTGTTCGCCACTTTCTTGTTTTGGTTACCAGTTTCGAACGTCGTTGCTAACATGATTTTTAGGTTTGTCGACGTAATTTCGGTACACTCTCCGACATCATTTTCATACTAGCACATTTCTGATTGTCGATTTTTCCGCTCAACCAGTGCTCGATATCGATCTTATCGAATTAATTAGTAAATAAGCACGTAGGGGCTGAATCGGGGTCGTTTGGAATGGTCTTTGTGCACACAAAGCGTGTAATGGGTACCTTAAATTGGAACAAAAACATCAACGAACTGACCAATTATATGCATGAGCTAATGGGACCCTCTGATAAGCATGGCTTATTATCAGAAGCCAAATTTTATTCCTCGTTAATAAGCCTTATCTTCGACACTAATTAGTTATCGACTTGATCTGATATAATTATATTAGTTATCGATCTGATCGGAGGTGTATTAATCTGTCCGGTAAACAGGCTTTGTTTGTTGTTGCTGCGTCGTTATAATGATGTAATGTTGTGACGCGTTGCACCAATACACCCAGCATGGATCACAACAGGCGGTGCATACACTGACTTGATCATAAATACTTACCAACACCTTGGTCAAATATTGGGAGAACGTATTATGTTCAAATCTGCGATACTATTGGTAAACAAATACGCTTACGTAAGCGTCTAATTCCATAGCTATAACAACAATTGTCAGCCTATAGCTGATGTAATAAACGTATTAAATATACTTTATTCCTTATGAGGTTAAAACATAGCTTTTAATGAAATCTTTGTTTGATTAAAGTTGCGTTTCAACCAGCTTTTAATTCTTTCAATAGAGTTACCAGATGTCTTCAGTTTTCGCGATACTACAACGTTGACATTTTATTCAAAGCACGTGTCGTAAAAGTTTTTACTACAGTGTGCAAAACACTGAATGTCTCTCATAACATTATTACCACTTTCTCAAAACATTACACTAAATGGTTGACGGTTTTTAGTGCATTGTCGTATACATGTAACACAACAGTGTGTCACTCTTCTTTTGAAGGCGACGCTTCTCCGTATATTCTGCTTGTTTCACCAAAACCGAAAATGTCAAATTTAGGCGAACAAACATTATCGTACGAAATTGTTTTTTTAAACTTTTCTGACGTATAAGAATTGTGATTTAATTATGCAACGGTCACAAGTTTGCTCGGTTGTCGGTACCGACATAAAACGTCGTCTGCACGTCACGTGACGTGTCTGTACCGGAAGTTACTTCAATAACTGACTAGCTAAACGTTTGTTAGTAGATGACATACTGTACTACAGCTGACAATTAAAACATAATTATTAAATCTTTTATAATATGTTCGTTTAGTTTTATCCAGATGTTCTGTATCTGACATGAATTAAGACATATGTTGGGTAGGCTGTCACAGGACCTAATGCAGAAAAATGAGCTGACGCTAGCTATAAAAATAGTAGCCAGATATGGGTCATACGAAGTGGAATCAACTTTCAAATTTTTTCTTTTCGAACTGATCAGCGCCAGCCAGTCCATTACTTCATGTGACTTACTGCAAATTTTGGGGAATGGTATTTTGGTACCTCTAATCAGTGGATTGACAACTTACTTCAAACTTGCGCTTGTCCAATGTGTAAAACAATACGATATTTTACATTTAACTTCAAAATAATAGGAACAGGTCATCATGGTTAGATAAATATGTTGTTATTTTAAATGATAACTCCATTGTAAGCTGTAAGTGTAGCGATGTCCACGAAGTTGTGTTTTTCTTTCTACAGCAATAACAAAAAATATATTAACACTGGTTTAAGGTCGTGAACTCGAGTACGAGTTTAGACAACCTCACAATCGCCGATTTGTCATTTTTCCCCTTTCATGGCAACCTGTGGACCTTAATGAATAGTTGTCATTTGGTGATTAATTTTGTTGGACACTTGTGGATGCGGGCGACAATATATGTCCGTCAGAGTTTATGCACAAAAAGGCGACCATGAAGCTATTTTTTGAGGACGAAAATGATAAATTATTCACCATAATTAGGTCTTATTAATTATATATTCGGACACTTCATTCTCAATTTAGAGACATCTTTTGTTTTAGATGTAAAAAAGTAAGAAAATAAGGTTTTATTTATTACCCTGATTAATTATGCTTTAATTTGTATTATTCGTCTTGTCAAAGTTGCCAGACTTTTGGGGATTTTTATTTTGAGTAGCTTCATCACATTGTGATACTTTTATTGTGTTTCCATCGTCCGTTATAATAACCACACTGCATATAATCATGGTAAAAATGTGGGATTGGCTTAGAGCTCTACATCATTTTCACTGATTAGCATCCCTGATTTAGCGTCTCCTTTTAAATACATGCGCAACTGGGAGGGGGGGGGGGCAATTCCTCGAGTTGAAGTTGCTTTTGGATGGAGATGTAGTATTATTCTATATTCATTGGGTCAACTTTGGTTTTAAGGGAGACGTGGACGTTACATGTCCAGTCTAATCCTATTGGGTCTAAAATTCAAATCCCCATTCCGTCTAAATCCCTTAATTGATTGATTTCCAATGATAATTGACAACATGTAGTTGTTGCGTAGTGAAGTTGTATCTCACTATATAAAATCTTGTTTCAAACCAAAAGGACGATGTATGTTGTATGTGCAAATATTTAATAGTATATCTTAATCTTTCTTGAAATGTATTATATACTATCTAGACGCTACATTTTCACATCAATCAAAAGTTCTTACAAAGGATTAAATACCGATGTAGTTTTCTTATGAAAAGATGGGATGTCGACTTTATTTAATATAGTCTTATAATTAATCTGGTTCATATATCTGCCACTGCAGATAAAAAAAAGATGAATTATGTGTTCAGCTTTTTCTTCAACCCGGATTTACTAAATTTAAGTATCTAGTTGATGTCAAAATAACTTTTCAATTAAAATTGAAGCTGTGTTGAAATGATACTATTCTCCGTAGCTCAGCGGTTAGCGCGCTTGCCGCCTAATCCGGCGACCCGGGTTCAAATCCGCGCGTAAGCACACACATGCCTGCCATATTCAACAGAAAGCTGACTGGCAAATAAAGGCTATGCTCGGCATCGGCATATAAATATATATAACGTCGTTTGTTTGTTTGTGCCTACCCTACTTCACGCAATGGCTCAAAGACAATTTCCCAAAATTCTCAAGATTTTGATTCGAACTGACAGAAAACTTCAAAATCCTGTCATTTTCTATCAGACGAAACGGGACATTCACTCATTTTACAATGCCCGCAAGTGTCATAGATTGATTCACGTAAAATGTATAACAAATTACCGATTACAACCATTGACCGATAGTAAATCATTTTCCTATTGAAAATTGTATTTTAAAAGTAAAATTAACATTACATTTTCAAAGTTTATTTAAAGCGATCGTATCATTAAAATATAATATATCTGACCATTTTAAACGAAATTGTTAACCGTGGGCATTAAACGACTAATGTCACGTTCATATGACCTTTCCGTCCCTTTTCATAGTACAAATTGATGTGTTTTGATGGTCATTTCAAAACAGTTGGCAGTTACAGTAAACTTGAAGTACAAATGAGATGTTTAAGTTCACTGTCTCCTGAAAGGCACACCAACTAAAATATGTCTCAATTTACCCCGTATTTTGACAGTTTCTGGGCCGATGAACTCTTAAAATGCCGGCTTTTATTTCAAAATGAAATGAAGTATACTATAATTTGCGTTTTTGCTGGGGTCTTTTACCAAATACTGTATAGATCCACATACCTTTACTTGGGCGCATGACTTTTCATCTTGATTCAAAAGATCTAATGTTTCGAACTTCAGTTGTTTTGAATGGATGTGAAAACAAGCGTTGCGTCTGATAGAACGCTTGGTTGCGATTTCATCATCTTCTGAGAACAGCGCCCCCTTGCGGGCCTCGTGTTTGTGTTCTTTAGCGTTATAACCCCATCTTATCCTCTTGAATAAAGTTAACTTTAAAGAACACAGTGCAATGAAACGTGTCATGAATTCTATAAGCATGTTTGGTCCGAGACATTAAGATGAACGCTAATAAATGAATGACGTCATCCGTCGCTTCCCTCGTGTTCTTTAAGTGATTCGCATGTTAATTTCTGCTGGTCAATTTCAGAGTATGCTTGTTAATTGCAGTGCTTGTCATAATTATTTTCACGTGGGTGCATGCTTTTGTTAACCCACGGACTTGATTATAAAGTACAAAATAGACCGGTTACTAGCATTGATTCTGTTTGCAGACAATGTCTGGGACTTAAACGGTTATTTGTATAAAATCAAAGCACTGAAAGTACTGATGTGTGGCGAACTGATGTCATTTTGACCATTCAAATAAAGGCTGCACCAACATGCTGTGTCAGAGTTCTGATAAGCCCAGACTCACTCGAATGTTTGTGCTGCTCTCAAGACACCAAGCGTCGGTGTCAAGATGAGTGACTGGGTAGTCTCCATACAATTGATGAACTGGGAATTAAAACACAACAAACGAGATGCCCCCCCCCCCCCGCTATGGAAACAGGACTAGGTAGAAATATGTTGGGAAAATTAAATAAAGGGAGGTTATTAATAAGATAGAACCAGATTTAAATAGAAGGAAAATATAAGAAAATGATATCAATGGTAATATCATGACTTTTTTTTGGTTGAATGAAATAATTCAAGAACGGAACCAGATAGAATTATGGTTTCATGTCACATCACTTTTCTTAGATGCCATATACATATATATTTAAAGTCGATCAATTGAATTTAGGTGGACAAGTGGTCCAGTGGTAATGGCTATTGACTACTGATATGATTATAATGAAGGTTGTCCGTACTCCCGTCGGATCAAGAGCAGAAATGTTTTTCGGAGTAACATAACTAAACTTACGAACAGACTTTCGGAGCATACTCAGCGTAAATTCTATAGCATTCTGTCCGATATGTTAATAAAACCGTATTTAAAACAGGTCAATTATATATTTTGGAATATACTACAAGTTATTTTTTGAAAATCTGACGATTATTTATGTATTGGTTATTATTTAAATATTGCGTATTCTGTTCCGAAATATGAACTCGCGCTAATCAGCGGGTGATATTTATTATAGCTATATTATGTTGTATTTAGCATATTTTTATGCACCAGTCAGTGTGCGACCATGATCCCATCCCAGGTGATGGGCAGTGGATAGCTGATAGTTTTCAAATATATTATTTCTTATTAAATCCATATCAAGAAGAATGTATTTAACTTCTAAATTCTGAGTATCAAAGTTGTAAACCCTTTTTTATACCAGTAAATTTTATGACCCTAAATTCCTTACTTCTGCAGCTGTCTCCAAATCAACTAACAAGAACCCGATATAAAACCCATTCAATTAAAAATAGTTTTAACGGTCTATTTCCTGTCTCATGGTGTGTTCAATCCCTTGTAAAAACATAGATCCCTGTGTTACATGACCCCCAACTGTCCCAAAACAAGTTACTAACGACCTACCAATATACAAACCCTTGAAGTTTACCAGATTGTATGGTCAATTTTCTGCCTCATGCAGGTTCAATAATTGATTACAAATTTCTTTTCAAAATATAGATCTAGCTAGGATTATGTAATGTTACATAATAAGGAGGGGCTAATTAAAAAATGCATAGATAATATTGCACAACGTGGCTTGTGGGAGGAGCTAATTAGATATGCATTAATGGGCTTTATAAATGCACATTAAGTGGGAGGAGCTTATTAATTATTTATAATTATTGAAGTATGTTTGCCCAAAGACCTGTAATTTAGGTCTTTGGTTAAGAATTTGGTTTGCCCAACGTGTATATACTAATTAACGGCCTATTAATCCAATTACCGTTAACTTTTCAATTCGAAACCTTGTGAAAATGTATTACCGCTTTAAAAGGCATATTAGTTCGCATGTTGCGCGTTTAAACTCGCCGTAGAGTGTTTATTAAATGAGATCTATATGAAAGTCGCACATCTAAATGAAACTGAACGTATCGTCTTTAAAATAGCTTTTAGTTGTTAATGTTACTTGGAAAGTAAAAATATAATTGGTGATTTACGACACCAGGTTGTTGCTAAAAATCGCGCAATTCATGAATAGAAAATGTAAGTGCTCGCTGTTTAACTCGTCAGCATTAGTTCATTTATTTTATAACCGCAAATTAAATTGGTATAAGTGATCTTTAATATGTCATAGTATTGACAATTTCTTTTAATCCGAAAATACTTTACTGAATTCTCGTTTATTGCTTAATTATTCTTTCTCAATTCAAATCCTAAATAGCGTTACGTGTTGAAAATACTTAGTAGCCGCTATGAATAGCACAATTAGTTCGCACGATGCGCGTTTAACTCGCTGTCATGTGCTTATTAATTGAGACCGATATAAATGTTGCACATTTTCTTGAAGTTGAAAGTTTTCTCTTTTCAGTGAGGTATTATTTGTTTATGTAAATTAGAAAACAAAATTGTTACTGACGATTTAAAACCTCAGGTAGTTCCGAAAATTTGCGCAATTCGAGAATAGAAAAGCTAGGGACTCGCTTTTTAACTCGCCAATGTGAATTCATATTATTTTATAATTTAAATTTAATTTGATATTAATAAATTGAAATATCTCATGGCATTGACAAAATTTATTTTGTTAAATTCCGATAGTAATTGACGGAACTGCAATTAATTGAATATTGCGTGACAGTACTGTTCTAAACCAGAGATCTATTAATATAGTAGATCCTGTCTAAGCTAATCGATCGTCTGCTAGCGGTTAGATAGACTGTATATACTGTCCTTGAACTAATTCAGCTTCCCGCCAGTGAAAACATGTTGTTTCTATTTATAGCATCAATGTTTGTAAACAACATAATTAGGTCATCGTCTACAAATGTTCAGCGGCGGAGTGATTTTAATAGACACATTTCAGTTTACCCGTGTTCCACCAGAAATCTATTGGCTGAATAAACAATACAAACTAGTCACTGACCAATAGCTCTTTGTATATCAATTTGCATATGAATGCCCCGATATGTAAACATGAAACCGTGGGATTACTTTCTCAACCTTCTTGACGGTCCTTGGCGGTTCGCAGGCCTTTGGTAGTAGGAATATAGTCCATGCGGAATGATTTGCTATAAAATTAAAATATCCTCAAAAAATAAAAGTCTGATGTAATTGTTGGTCTTAATATTAATAAATGTTGGTAATGTAAACAAATCGGGTTCAATGATACGTGTAACCTGTGTAGCATGCTTGTAATATTGTTCAAATCATAGACCTATTTATTGGTGTAGGCATAAAGACGTTAACTTGATAGTATATATAAAGTTAAAAAAGGTTGAAAGATAGTTATTACATTGTGTGGCTTATCGCCACACAAAAACATTATAAGACATGTACGAGTATATCTTCATGTATAAACCCTTTTTGTCTTGAACAAATGAAAAGGTGTTCTCACGATTCGGAAGGCATGGAATGAAATTGTCGTCTGTCGTAAATATGTCAGACAATATCTAGAGTTGTTAAGTTCGTTTAGAAGCTGACCTAGTTTTGCTAATGTTAAGTGGATTTGTAATGACCAAAACCAAAAGTACAAACTAATTTAATTTGAATGATTTAATCTTAATCCTATTAATAAAACATTAAAATTAAATCCAATTGATGCCTTAACACTTCAGAGTTAAGGTATAAGGGAGAAAACTGTCGATCTAAGTTCACAGCAAGAGGTAAAATAACGGCCTCGACTACATTTAATAATAATTTGGTGTAAAGTATTTAAATATTGTAGATTAGTTATAAACTTCGATTTAAAAAAGGAAGCAAGCCATCCAAGTCCAAAAGGTGCCAACAAAACTATCAACAGAATTGATTAAAAGAACAAAAATGTGCAGGGAACCTGTGTATATCAAGTGAATTTGTAATTGTATTTAAGTTTACATAAAGGCCTACAATAATTATGAACTAAATAATGCTATAAAAACAGAGTACAGAATCCTCAATATTTAGTACGGTCGCAAAAAAAGAATCGAATAGAATAAAGTTTCTTTTCCAAATTCTGGACTCCCTCTGCAATGAAAACTATAACATCGTTATTTACGTATTGTTTATCTATATTTTCAGTGTGACGTCAATTGTCGGAGGTTGGACAACCTGGAACAAACTCCGGGGTAACGATGACGATGATTGGGTGGACCGTCTCAATCATATCTACACTGTGGTTATACTGATCATATTTGCATTGTTTACTGGAGGTGGTCAGTATGCTGGCGATCCAATACAATGTTGGTGCCCAGCTCATTTCACAGGTAGGCGGACTAATTGGTTATTTTAACTTATTTACGTTCCTTATTTCATCATTGCACTTATATGATGGTCATCGTGTGCTCAAATCCAGATGGTCTACAATGTCCGTCTTTACACTGGGCGAAACTATTTGCTCTGGACATGGTCATCATATAATATTATAAGCTCACCTATGAGTAATTAAATTGTTATGATATCGGCATAGTCGTCCTTGTTCTTGAATAGCAATTGTTTTCGAACGATACTTAGAGAGTAGGTAGTTAGTTACAAATGTAGCTATAGGACTAAGTTACTAATTAATACCAGGAATCATAAATTATTTAAGGAAATGACACAGGGGGTCACAGCTACTTTCTAACAAAAAGATAAATGGCCGATAGTAAGATAAAATAGCAAATGTTGATTGAACACATGCATTGAAGTGAGGTGAACATGGGTAAATGTCGCCTGCTTGTTAAAGTTACAGTTGGCTACAATTTCATTTTCTCTCGTTTCAGGTTCCTATGTGTCGTATACGAAGTCCTACTGCTGGATAAAAAATACCTACTACTTGCCAATGCACGACACCATTGCCCCCGACAACGACAGTCATCAGGAACGAGAACTCACGTACTACCAATGGATACCACTCATACTTCTCTTCATGGCTTTCTTATTCAAGTTCCCAAGTTTTGTCTGGCGTATGTTGGCGGGAAACTCTGGTATCAACTTGAACAAGATCGTAGAAATGACGGCTTCAACACAAACGGGAGACTTCAAGAAGAGGGACGGCATTGTTGAAAACATCGCCATCTATTTGGACCGATGGCTAGAAGCCAATCGCCAATACCATTGGAACGTTGTCGTGCGCATGCGCCAACGAGCATCTAAATTCTGTTTCCTGTGCAATAAAAGAGAAGGCACCTTCTTAACTGGACTGTATCTGTTGACCAAACTTTTGTACGTGGTCAACATCATCTGTCATTTCTTCATTCTGAACGCTTTCTTGGGAGGATTCTTTGAGATGTGGGGCATTGAAGCAGTCAACAGTCTGGCTAATGAACAAGTCACTAAAGAATCTAGACGGTTCCCCAGAGTTACCCTATGTGACTTCAAAATTCGTCAACTACAAAATATACAGGTATGCACAATTATAATTATTAGTTAATTTAATAATGTCAAGAATATAAAACTCCGGGTATGTGTAGGGCAAGTTGTCTATCTAAAGAAAGCGTGATGAACTTATGTTAAATTTGAATCGTAGGCCTACATTTGGAACCCTGCAACTCATAAAACTGTATTTGAATGTTTGAATACACATGCACCTCCATTTAAAACAAAGTTATATACTCTTCTCAATGTTCCACATGATTGTATGTATACTATATCAGATAATAATATTTTGAAATTGTTCCGTTGCTCTTGATGGACTACTTAACTGTCAATTTTGAGGATCTTATGGAAGATTGATTGTTTAGTATATTGTCAAATAAGTTTCCTCGTAAAATAAAGTCTTTATTATTATTATAATCAAATCACTGTTCACAACGTTGTTGGTTATCATCAAATGTACTGCAACATTTTCATATTGTCTCGTTTCAGGACTATACCGTACAATGTGTGCTGCCAATCAACTTGTTCAACGAGAAGATCTTCACCTTCCTCTGGTTCTGGTTTGTCCTTGTCGCCATAGTTACATGCGCCAGTTTCCTTCTCTGGGTCTACCGCTCTATGTTCCGTCGTAACCGCGTTACCGTTGTCAAGAAATATCTCAAAATCAGTGACAAACTTCAACATCCAAGCGACAAGAAACTGTGCAAGCGCTTTGCTGATCAGTACCTTCGTGACGATGGTATATTCTTGTTGAGAATTGTTGAGAAAAATTCAAATGACATTTTGATGACAGACCTTGTCACAAAACTTTGGCAAATTTACCAAGAAAAGCCTTCAATCAGGAAGGAGCGAGAAGGAGAATTGAATGGGGAAACCTACGCATGAGGCGTCAGACGTGTTTACAAATGATATGTTTTTGAACTGTTAGGCCTGTGTTATTGAAAAGGTCATACTTAGCAAAGGTTGTTTTAGCAAAACATAATGTGCATCAAATGCATAAAATCATCGTCATCTCATTTTATTATGATTTAAGTACATTTTACTTCAAAAACATTCTTTCAAGTTGATACAGGGGCTTTTTTTCAACTTTAATGGTACGCAAGACTGTCCAATACGTTTAATGATATGCCCCGCCTCAAGCTTGGTTGCCCCTCCCTAAGCTTTATAGCCCCGCCCTCGTGATGCACATATCAAATTATTGCTCCTTACGTCGAGGTTTCGTTTAGATGTGGTTGAAGGTCACTGGTGGAAGCTTAGCTTCTAGGCATGATGTCATTACCAATAGCTAGTCTCTTTTACATGTTCATTTTATCTGTGAATATTTTAATTTTGTTTGTTTTAGTATGTCGCATATGTCTTTACCTTTGGAACTACTTTTCATTAGAACTTTTTTTGTTGTTTCTTTCAAAATGCATTTTACTACAAGGTCAGTTTTATGTATATACTTTGTTATTTTATTACAGTTCGGTTATTGTTTTGTCTGTAGTTGCCTTCTCAGGAGCTAAGACACACCGTGCCGGACTGTTTTAAAAATCGGGATAGAGCCTAGCCCAGAACGAATCTGGCGTATAAATACATTATATTATGTTAGTTGTGACAAAATAGTCCTTTCTGTTTATTATGTTCATTTTCTCGTGTTCAACACATTTACCTGTCAAATAACGTATTAGGTCAATGATTTCTTGTTTTATGTTGCTTTTTATTACACATTTTCGTTTTAAGTTCTTTGGCAGAAAAAACTGCCATCTTGCCAATGTTTAGTTCAGTACCATATTGTTCCTATAAACAGGTACTTTGTTTTAATTGTTTTCCCTGTAGTTTTTAATTTTGGTAATCACAATGTGAGATTTTGGCATGTCCTACTTGTAATGTGTTGTACACTCCCAATAACAACATTCCGTCAGGTACAAATATGTCAAATTGATATGGAAGTGTTGTCAAAGTCGTATTGACAAGAACGTCCAAAAATGGAAAAACTTAAACAGATTTTGATATTATGCTTACAAAAGGCGCTGTTGTTATCAAATTGGAAATGAAAGCCTTTTGTTAGAGTTTCAGAAGTTCATTCACATCCAAGTTATGCTAACTACGTTCTAGATTTATTCAAATAAGCTACGAGGCAGATACTTTTTAATATTTGAGATAATTTGACAAACACCTGTATGGCTTATCACGTACTAATTATTAACTTGGGCATATCACAAGCATGTGTCATAAAATGTAGAACAGGCTAAGTTGTACATTGTATAACTTAATTAAGGTTGAAAAATACAGTATTTTTGAAAACTTATTTTAGATGATGTTATGGGCCTATGATCTCATAATCAGGGACCAAATGTGCCTTATTTACTCGTTTTGCTCTTTTAAAAAAGGGAACAATTCTTCGAAGGGACTAGTTTTACTAAAATTGATACTTGTTCTATATCCAACTTTGGCCATGTGATGCATTACTTGTAGCTTAAAATATTTCTCTTCAAATGTAAAATGTGATTCAAAATTCCACATCTTCTATGTTGAATTGCACCACAAAGTTATGTCTATTGGCTTTTCCTTAACAGTTATGTGAAAGAACATCTAACAATACATTGAAGTGGTTTGTTTTGACATACTAGTATTAGTTAATGCATGCAAATTAATGCAACGATGTCACTGCCATTACCTAGCAACGGCTGTATGTACAATATATGCTTTGTCACAATGTATCATGGTCAAAAAACGAATCGGCCATTTTGTTTTTTGAATCATGCCATGTTTAGCACGAAATGATCTTTAAACAAAATAACTTAAATTTAATAGAGCTAAGTTTACATTTTTGAAAGCAACATTCGTTTGACCTTTAATACCATTTGAATTATAAAATCAAACTGCAATGGAAGCAAACAGAATGAATACCAAGCAAAAAAATCGAAACCCAGTCAAATTTGTAACAGCGAGTAAGAACTTTCGACCAGTATAGATATACATAACTTTTGTATCATGTTTACTACAAACCATTGAACTACATAATAGGCTAATCTAAGTAATCTACATTAAACAATGATTATATTTTATCTCTATGCAAAGTGTGAATGTTTATCTAAAATACATGACACTGCTGACACGTACGTCTGGACTACTCAATGGCCAATCCTTGATAACTTAGTTTCAGCAATTCAAATATTCATCTTTTTGTCATGAAGATGATTGTCTTGCTTCAGAAATACAACGGAAATATGTTTCAACATCGTGACGTCATTACTAACAAACATGGCTGCTGTACATAGCAACGGTTGCTATGATTTGGAGTATTGACTCCATTAATTGTCTGGCTACTTAACTATGTGTGAAAACAAACCTGCCTTGTTAAGGTTCTCAGATGTTCTTGAGTAATATTTCAATACATATCTACATGGAGACATTGGCATTATTATCACCCCTGTCGATCTACGCAGCAAAATGGCTTCATCGTTATTTATGTAAAGCATACATTTACACACATGAGCATGCCAATCATGATCATAATATTGAAATAATTTAGTTTGTTTAATGAATACATTCGAAAAAAATAATAAAAAACATTCCATGCAAGTTGGCTTTTTAAATTTTCAAACACTGCAATGAATCGACAATATTCGGTTATACCCATTGTTTATAATTTGATTACTTAAGACATGTTTGGATAAGTAAAATATCGTAAAATGTTCCTTCATTTTTGCACGAATCTGGTGCTTTGTTCATAGCTAGATATGTTGTTCAAATTCAGATATATTCATCCATCTCACCACATAACGTTGGAATGACAACATATCATTCTAATAATGTACCAAGCCTGTTCAACGGTCTCCAGTTGCCATAGTTACGACAGAAATGCGAAGTCATCATTGATAAAATTGCATTGTATATTTTTTGTACTTGATCACTCTTCTTGCATTGCTTCTTATGTGGCATTATATAAATTCTTTATTACAATTGACATGCGTGTTCACTGTACCATACTGCTCAATTATGTCATTCTATATTTTCTTGTAGGTGGTCAAATTGTTTTTTGTGGTGCTACCAGAATTTTTGTAATTTAATTACATTGCCAAATAATTATTGGAAACTTTGAGATAATGATATGAACCATTTAACGTGTCTTGATTTTACGAAAGTACGAAAGTATCTCATTTGGGCATTTTATATTGTTTAATAAAAGTTCGGAAATCAGTCTTAGAATAAAGCCTTGTTATTGGTCAATTTTATGACATGTGATCGGAATCAACCAATCAGAGGCTTTTGTTTTGAAACTGGTCCCCAAGCTTAGATTTACATCCAAACATGACATGTTTTTATTTTTCGTAAATTTTACTCGTCTAGAATTCATGTTGAAGGAGGCGGAAGAGCTTTCATGTTGAGTTGCCATAGCAACGGAAGGTTAAATGTTCACTAGTTTGGTGTTCAATTCGAAATGTGATATGCGAGTGTTAAGAGTATATGAACAAAAGTGTATATAACGTCTCTTGATAAGTATTACTTCATTCATACATAATTAGTTTCATTACATGTTTTATATATAATATATATGTCTAGACAGAAGGCCAGCATCACTATTGTGTTTGCCGTGTAGGTCTGGTTACCTGCACTAACTTGTTGATCTAAAGGGCATCCAGGTACCAGTTCTGAAAATAGGTCAGTCTGGTTCCGTGTTCTGTGTGATTAATCATTTTAGATGCAACCAGGACTGGTACCAAAATGCGCTAGTTCATTGGATTTGTCTGATACTCGAAATCAACCAGGTACCAGTAACCTACTGAAATATGTGTCTGGTTCCCGGTAAAATACATTTCAAACATTTGGGTATCGGTCTCAAAATACAGAATAGCCATTGGTTAATTTGACGAGTTCTGTGATAATGAACCAATCAGAACCTTGTATTAGAAACATAAGGTTGGTACCCACATTTGGATGTTTAATCATTGATCCAGTATACATCAAACCCCGCACTTGCTTTATAAGTACAAATGTATACACATTGAACGTGCCTTCTATTGGTCTAGCTTACGTCATCATTTTCATCCTGTAAATATTTTGTAGTTATAGAACTTAGTGCCTTATTCATGTATCAGTTAGTATTTACTCCATATTTTATATTGTATAAGATTTATGATGTAAGCGTCTTGGTTGTGATGTCCTCCATCTTTATTACGTTATATTCATATCTTGCACTAATTCGAATCACCTCGGATCTGTCTGCGCATGCGCATTACAATAAACCGTCTAACGGATAAAAACGGAATTGACCGAACTTTCACGATTGCTTTAAAACTAAGTTATCATTTACACCACCAAAAAGCCATCCAAGGAAACAACAAGCGCATCTTTGAGAATAAAGAGCAATTTAACATTTTAAATGTGTGTTCAATGACTACCCTAAGGCAAATAATTTCTAAGGTGCTACCTCCACTCTAAAGGAACTATGACCATAATGCATTTGTGCAGATTCATGAATATTTTGTAATATTGATTGGTTTCAACACTTTCAGTCGTTTATGTCGTAAGTAACTCTTGAATGTTGTTCACGGTTGCCATGTATAGATGTAGCGACATGTTGTTAATAAGTGAGTAGGTAAATTGTCATATACTGTACTAGTACTCGGATAAATCAATATCAATGTTTGTACGAATGGTGATAATTTGCATGAACATATAGTTTATTTTTGTTATGCTTGTTTCTCGTTGCCATGGTAACAGTTTATTAGTATTTAAACAAAATATTTTAGAGAATGTAAGCTGTAGATCTTTTGTCTGATTTTAGAAGAATTTTTTATAATAAATAATTTTGATCTCAAATGATTTTATATCAATGCGAAAAAACTTGCCAATTTTTTAATGCAATGTAGAACTCTTTTAATTTTCTGTTGAAGTCAACGTTAATTATAACATGTGTAAACTTTACAATGCTGCATTTTATGTTTGTTTAACGATATTCATCTTAACGATTTTATTGTTTGGTAAATTGAAGTCGTTTTATGATTTTTCGAATTACATTGCCGATTTTAAACTTAAAAGTTAAGTTTTATGACCATGTTTATTTCAGTAATTTTCAAACTACTATACGTTTCAGTACAATTATATTATGGTCATAAATAAACAACCGCTGCACATATTTCGACAAAATCACAATGTATATTTCTTACTAAAATACATAGGCATGCGTCAAATTGTCAGGAAAATGTCGTAAACATTTGCAACATGTTTTATTGCATTGTCATGCTTATTTGGCGTGTAACTAGCTATAGCATATAATTTTACTACAATCACTTTAATTACATATAAACCATTTTAGTTTGAAGCAATTTAGTTTTCAAAAATGAAACTAATGTGTATTTTATAATTTAAAAATCATTGAGTTTAATAAAGTAACATGCAATTGAACCTAACATTTATAGCAGTTTTAACTTGTTGCTAGACAACAGCTTTCACTAGTTTGGCGAAAAGTTTGCTTTTAACATTAAGATGATATATGTAGCGATGTATGCCAAGAATAATTGAGTTGTAAACTGTTCTTCCTGTATTTGAGTAATAGTTTGTTTTTTTGCAAATTATATGTACTTGTTAATTAATAAAGGATGTTAAACTATATCTATGTTTACTTCTTTGTTATGAACATTTTCCATATCAACTGGAGAATACACATGACATGTCAACGATAAATGGGATATTGTGCATTTTTAGCTCACCTGACCACAAAGTGGTCATGGTGAGGTTTTGTCATACCGAGATGTCCGTCGTCCGTCGTGCGTCGTGCGGCGTGCGGCGTGCGGCGTGCGTCGTGCGTCCGTCAACAATTTCTTCAAACGACTTCTCCTCCTAAACCGCTTGGCCAAATTTGATAAAACTTCAGAGGAATGTTCCTTGGGTGGACCTCTACCAAAGTTGTTAAAAAATTTCCGGTCTGTTGCATAACTAGGTCACACAGGCTAAAAATAGATTTTCAAAAAGGAAACTTTAAAAATCTTCTTCTCTGAAACCGTAAGGCCTAGAGCTTTCATATTTGGTATGTAGCACCACCTTGGGGTCCTCTACTAAGATTGTTCAAATTATGTCTGTGGGGTCAAAATTGGCCCCGCCCCGGGGACCCTTAGTTTTACATAGAGTTATATAGGGGAAACCTTAAAAAATCTTCTTCTCCGAAAGCGCTTGGCCCAGGGCTTTCATATTTGGTATGTAGACTCAGCTAGAGGTCCTCTACAAAGATTGTTCAAATTATGTCCCTGGGGTCAAAATTGGCCCCGCCCCGGGGGCCCTTAGTTTTACATAGAGTTATATAGGGGAAACCTTTAAAAATCTTCTTCTCCGAATCCGCTTGGCCCAGGGCTTCTATATTTGGTATGTAGACTCAGCTAGAGGTCCTCTACAAAGATTGTTCAAATTATGCCCCTGGGGTCAAAATTGGCCCCGCCCCGGGGGCCCTTAGTTTTACATAGAGTTATATAGAGAAAACCTTAAAAAATCTTCTTCTCCGAAATTGCTTGGCCCAGGGCTTTCATATTTGGTATGTAGACTCAACTAGAGGTCCTCTACAAAGATTGTTCAAATTATTCCCCTCGGGTCAAAATTGGGCCCACCCTGGGGGTCACCATTTTACTTAGACTTATATAGGGAAAACATATAAAAATCTTTTTATCTAAAACTACAATGCCTAAGAGCTTTGATATTTGATATGTAGCATCATCTAGTGGTCCCCTACCAAGATTGTGCAAATTATGCCCCTGGGGTCAAAATTGGCCCAGCCCCGGGGGGTCACCGTTTTACAAAGACTTATATAGGGAAAACATATAAAAATCTTCTTGTCTAAAACTACACTGCATAGAGCTTTGATATTTGGTATGTAGCATCATCTAGTGGTCCTCTACCAAATTTTTTCAAATTATGCCCCTGGGGTCAAAATTGGCCCAGCCCCGGGGGTGACCGTTTTACATAGACTTTTATAGGGAAAACACTGCCTAGAGTTTTGATAATTGGTATGTAGCATCATCTTGTGGTTTTCTACCAAGATGTTCAAATTATTCCTTTGGGTGAAAATTGTGCAGGGTTTATAATCAGGTGAGCGATATTGGGCCATCATGGCCCTCTTGTTTGTTCTTCACTGGGAACTACTTTCACGGACCATGAACACATTTTACCACAAGGTTAAATCAGTTTTCTGTCAAGTTTTTTCTTTAAAATGCACAAATGTATAACCATATTGGTCTTTCTCGTAACTGATTTCTAGAGTGCAATGTAGATACTAGACCAGTCTAATCTCACGATGCTAAACAATGTTTACTTAATCCTCGTCGTCCCCAGTTGAATATAAGGCTGTGATGGTCTCCCTTCACTTAGGTTTGTCGTTGGCCATTATCTGTGCTTCGCCCAAGGTTAATCTCACTACTGACAGCTCTGCCGCCATAGACCTACGCCATGTTGTCTTCGGTCCACCAGAGGATATAGACATAAACGGAATAAGAGACAGCATACAAGAACACATCACAAGGACGACCCACAAAGCATCCTTCAGAAAGAATATACAAATAAAAGCGTTTTTTAAATTAATGATCACTTCAATGAAAACGTACTTTTAAAGTCCAAAAAATATACAGTTTTGTGGTGAGCAAAAGCTGGTGTAAAATTGTTTACTAGAAAACGAGTATTGTTTAATAATTATGAAGTGAAGAATACGTGATCTTGTTCAAGTGTACTGTACTTAAAACATACATAATGATAATTGTATTGTTGGATTGTATCCGGTACGCAGAATAGGACAGTCTTAGAAACGCACGGGGAGCAAGAAATATCATTGACAATTGAATGGTTTTGTTGCATCCGTGACGCGAATATGACATTCTTAGAAACGCACGGGGAGCAAGAAATATCATTGACAATTGAATGGTTTTGTTGCATCCGTGACGCGAATATGACATTCTTAGAAACGCACAGGGAGCAAGAAATATCATTGACAATTGAATGGTTTTGTTGCATCCGTGACGCGAATATGACATTCTTAGAAACGCACAGGGAGCAAGAAATATCATTGACAATTGAATGGTTTTGTTGCATCCGTGACGCAAATATGACATTCTTAGAAACGCACAGGGAGCAAGAAATATCATTGACAATTGAATGGTTTTGTTGCATCCGTGACGCGAATATGACATTCTTAGAAACGCACAGGGAGCAAGAAATATCATTGACAATTGAATGGTTTTGTTGCATCCGTGACGCGAATATGACATTCTTAGAAACGCACAGGGAGCAAGAAATATCATTGACAATTGAATGGTTTTGTTGCATCCGTGACGCGAATATGACATTCTTAGAAACGCACAGGGAGCAAGAAATATCATTGACAATTGAATGGTTTTGTTGCATCCGTGACGCGAATATGACATTCTTAGAAACGCACAGGGAGCAAGAAATAGCATTGACAATTGAATGGTTTTGTTGCATCCGTGACGCGAATATGACATTCTTAGAAACGCACAGGGAGCAAGAAATAGCATTGACAATTGAATGGTTTTGTTGCATCCGTGACGCGAATATGACATTCTTAGAAACGCACAGGTAGCAAGAAATAGCATTGACAATTGAATGGTTTTGTTGCATCCGTGACGCGAATATGACATTCTTAGAAACGCACAGGGAGCAAGAAATATCATTGACAATTGAATGGTTTTGTTGCATCCGTGACGCGAATATGACATTCTTAGAAACGCACAGGGAGCAAGAAATATCATTGACAATTGAATGGTTTTGTTGCATCCGTGACGCGATTATGACAGTCTTAGAAACGCACAGGGAGCAAGAAATATCATTGACAATTGAATGGTTTTGTTGCATCCGTGACGCGATTATGACAGTCTTAGAAACGCACAGGGAGCAAGAAATATCATTGACAATTGAATGGTTTTGTTGCATCCGTGACGCGATTATGACAGTCTTAGAAACGCACGGGGAGCAAGAAATATCATTGACAATTGAATGGTTTTGTTGCATCCGTGACGCGATTATGACAGTCTTAGAAACGCACAGGGAGCAAGAAATATCATTGACAATTGAATGGTTTTGTTGCATCCGTGACGCGAATATGACAGTCTTAGAAACACACGGGGAGCAAGAAATATCATTGACAATTGAATGGTTTTGTTGCATCCGTGACGCGAATATGACAGTCTTAGAAACACACGGGGAGCAAGAAATATCATTGACAATTGAATGGTTTTGTTGCATCCGTGACGCAAATATGACAGTCTTAGAAACGCACAGGGAGCAAGAAATATCATTGACAATTGAATGGTTTTGTTGCATCCGTGACGCGAATATGACAGTCTTAGAAACGCACAGGGAGCAAGAAATATCATTGACAATTGAATGGTTTTGTTGCATCCGTGACGCGATTATGACAGTCTTAGAAACGCACAGGGAGCAAGAAATATCATTGACAATTGAATGGTTTTGTAGCATCCGTGACGCGAATATGACAGTCTTAGAAACACACAGGGAGCAAGAAATATCTTTGACAATTGAATGATTTTATTGCATCCGTGACGCGAATATGACAGTCTTAGAAACACACGGGGAGCAAGAAATATCATTGACAATTGAATGGTTTTGTTGCATCCGTGACGCGAATATGACAGTCTTAGAAACCCACAGGGAGCAAGAAATAGCATTGACAATTGAATGGTTTTGTTGCATCCGTGACGCGAATATGACAGTCTTAGAAACGCACAGGGAGCAAGAAATATCATTGACAATTGAATGATTTTATTGCATCCGTGACGCGAATAGGACAGTCTTAGAAACGCAGAGGGAGCAAGAAATATCATTGACAATTGAATGGTTTTGTTGCATCCGTGACGCGAATATGACATTCTTAGAATGATCATATATATAAGTTTTGAAATACAATTCATTGTAAGGAAATCCATAAAAAACGACGTGCTGGTATAAATGCATTGTCAAGTACCACGTTTTTTAAGTACTTCAGTAAACAATGACAAACTGCACATCCTGTTTCTAGTTATCTATTCATTCCATGAATTGCTAAAACTACCCCTAAGATTTTATAAACGTATTATTTGAATTTGAAAATTCTTCAGATCTTCGACGAGACATGACTGAAAAGCAGACGGTTCCTGTATTTTTACGTTAATAAGCTCAGCACATATCTGTGGTACGCAGTTTATTAGTTTTGGACTCGAGTGAAAATAAATTCATATTATTTTTGGTACCTAATGGGGACTAAAGGAGCGTGTAAGTTAATTATTAAATTCACACAGTCCATGACATTTTGCTCGTATCGAGTAAGTTGTCACGTTCAGTAGGAAGATGATCTCCCAAGGGGAAGTGTATGTTAAACTCCCTCATGACACACCAAGTTCACACGCATTGCTGGTCTACCACGAACACTCATTTAAGGCGTGGTCTGTTGCACGCTTATCTACAATACGTGCATTACCGTATTTATTGTATTAAGAAGGCGCAGCAAATTGATTGGTGCAAACAAAATGGAAAAGTACACTTCGGTGGTCACTTCATAACTTCAAAGCGAATTTATAACCAAAAAGAATAATAAATTACTATGCATGGGTACATGCCATATAAAACTCCTGGTTTCAGTCACGTACCAAAACAACAGTCTGAGGGTGATGCACCAGTCAATATTGTGCCCGTCCGGTGGTCGGGCCAAGGGGAATAAGAAGTCGATGAGGTAGTCAAATTCCCCCTGAATCCCCCTGCGGCCGGGTGGGCATAACATTGACTGGTGCATGATTTTGGAGACGAATTGCATCATACTCGTTCCGTTTGAATGTCACGGTCGCTAGTTCTAGCAAGTTCCCATAATTATGTCATTATTCCATTATGAAAGCGGCTATAGTAACGTAGTAGAAATCGTACGGATCCTTGATAAAAGAGACATTTAAGTGTTGTTTACTTGGCGGTGTATGTAACTACTAGTAGTTATGTTGAGTCATAAACATGTCGTAGTTATTTGATCTTTTCACGTTGAATACTTGTGTAAATGAGTAGACTTACATAATCATGTAAATTTAGTTCTAAGCGCACGTGTAATATGAACAATGATTTTGTAAATACCTCAAACACAACACATCCAGTATGTTGGTGGGGAGATAGCCGCTCTATATCGTTAGTAACCAGAATCCATATACATGTACCCATCCGACGACAATAACTAAGTGTATTTCACTCGGGTGTTTTGTCAGAAATTGACTCGGACTCGACTCCTAGGAAAAGTATACCATTTGCAAGGTTTAGGGCACATGAACTATTATTCAACTCATGTTTAGTCGTGATGAGCAATATACATAGCCTACACATTCCAAATAAAATAAATGAGTCTGTATTTTCAACTTTCAAGTATTTTACACATTGTATGAAAAACTTCAGAGGGCATTTTTTCCAGACTCCTTGCTACATAAGCCGACAACAAACGTTTTAGGAATTTAAAACATATTTTAAATAATCAATGTTATACATAACATAGATACAAGCGATACTGAAAACAATTTCTGCGAAAATACATACCCTTCTTACAAGTTCCCTTAATCTTAAAATGTGAATTTTCGTCTCGGGGTGTGGACCCAAAAGGTCAATGTACAAAAAACTAGAATTGAACTTTCAAGTGTTTCGTCGGCTTGATGTTTCTGGTCATGTAATGTAGGCTGTTGTTAGCATTCCTGCGTGACCGGGAGCGAGGCTGCTTGATCATTGATATGCTCGGGAATTTAATTTCGCGTAGTCCTATATACAATGTAACGTTACTAATATCACATGGTATAACCGGATGCGTGCTCGGCAGAGTGATGCGTTCCGGCCGAGGTAAATACTGATAATAAATATAATCCCACTACTAACCCGTCATCAGTATTTACCTCGGCCGGAACGCATCACTCGGCCGAGCACGCACCCGGTTATACCGTGTGAATATCTTGGCACGGTCATGGGTACAGATGGCTACAGCCACCAATGACATGCGTTCGTAGGCCATTTCATATGCATGTGTTTGAAAGGGACCGAACTCGGTTAACGACACAATATTATATTTAAAAAGGTTAGCAGATATTTCCAAAGGTCCATATCGGGTAGACAGGAAGAAGGTCATCACTCCTCCGTTGAGAGGAGAGGGCTCACAGGAGCTGGTCGTCTACCTCTCACCTGGCTGTGGACCCGCCGCCAAGTCAGAGACCTTATTCACCAACATTGTAAGACTGAAACTCAGACTTGGACTTAAAATTGAAAACATTAAAATAACTGCCATTTATTTGCAATTAGATTTAACAATTTTGTGAAATTATATCTGATTATGTGTTAGTTACCCACTGAACGTGTATACCCATTTATATCAAAATCGATACATCAATAATATTATTCAATACCAATATATATATGAGAGTATATAACATTCGGCAATATACAGACTACGTCTTGGTTTTAGTCTTACATTGTTGGGGAATAAGGCACCAGAGAGTGTCCTGTGGTCGAGACTATTCTGAAGGTTATATAGTAAGTTAACATAATAATGCTTCGCATACATTTATATACGAAATATACAACGCCACGAAATAATATACTGTAGGCTTAACTGTACAAAATGTTCAGCCATTCGTGTTTTGTATTCGGTCCGTTTCCAACTACAAGGTAATTGCTGTTCAAATGACGTCAAGTTCATAATTATACTGATGTGTCTGCACGAAAAAAGTTCTTTTGAACCGATACTTAACATTTCTTTGATTACTGCTTTCCAAATCTACTACCACTTTCTAGTCTAAGGGAGGTAACAATAGTTCGCGCCAAAGTAAGCGTTTAGTCTAAGGGAGGTAATATACTGTTCAGTTTTCAAGTTGTTCTTGAGAGTTGTTTCCCTTGGTCTATGAAAATTATGATAAATACGTGCTGCTACAAAAATGGTTTTATCATGATATCGCTAACCACCAATCTACATTGAAACTAATTATGAATTATAGCTGTACATCATCATAATTGATTGGATGCTTATGCCTCTTATTCTCGTTCAACCAGGGTACATTTTCGTAAAAAAAACATACTGGAGAGTTGACTAACTACTTATTGATGAGGATGGTGTTTCTGTTCTGTTCTGTTCTTCTTAGTTAATACTTTATTTACCAATGTGCAGATTAGCCAAGCCAACACAGAGATGGTGGAGCTAAACCAGAGATACTGTCAATAAAATGTACATGGACTTACACAATATATGTGACAGTTTTTGCGAATGTCTTGGACCATATTGTGATGTAGGTTTCTTATGACCCCATGGTGGTGTGGCCGTACCTAGAAAATACGACAAACCATCAAACACCATCCTCATAAAGCAGTCACTGTGGTTAGTCAAGTCCCCAGACTATTCTATTCACATGAAAAATACACTGGTTGAACGAAAATGATAAACAAGTATTTATTCTTGAAAATTTACCCTTAATCATCAATGTGACATGTAAATCTATCATAAATCAGTTAGATCCTGTAGCGTGTGCAACATTGTGTCTTATTTCTTTTTCGTGGGTGTTTTTGGTTTTCTTTCTTGTGTCTTTTGGCTCGACTGTATCTGGTTAGTGCTGTCTCATTCAATGTCTTTCATATCACTGAACTTTTTTGACAAGGGTGTATGCTTGCACATGCACGCTTTTGCCATTCAAATGGCTAGACTGCAATTCTTTTAAAAAACTTACTTCTTGTTATTCTCACTCAGAGTTAGTACGTTTCTAAAATTGGTCACCATAGCAACGACTTAGGTTGTAATTTCAACATAACACTTTGGAAATTGAGCTAGATATATGAGGAAATTTCTTAAAATATAATCACGTTTGATGTGTATTTTTTTGAGCTTTTGAAAAACCTTTCATACTGAAGTTACATATTAATGTCAAAATAGTAGGTTTTCCTGGGAAACGGCTCGTAAACATATTGATTGTAATTATGTAATACAGTGAAGTTCCGCTAATAAGACCAGTCAAAACGGTGTTCTTAATAGCGAATCGGTCTTATTAGCGGACCTTTTTTGTTCTAAATTTAATACTTTGGGACCTTAAACTGGCAAAAAGCTGCATGATTTCAAAATAATCAAAGTGGTCTTATTAGCGGAACTTTACTGTACTCTGTTTTCATTTAACCCCATCTTGTTATTGGTCTGAAAGTTTTGCAAACTTCTCTTGTTAATTTTGTTACATTTCTAGAATTTTCCATTGCCAATGGATTTGTCCTCAAGTGGACATTGGTTGACTCAAAAATAATAAAAGCAATACTAATTGGATTGACACGCCTTTTTTAAACTCTTCCGATCGATTTTGAAATGCCCCGCTTTTAAAACAGTGACGGAACTTAAACTACACGTTAGCCTTTAATCTGTGAAATTAAAGTGCGGTGTATGTGTTTCTTTTCCGTTCCAATGAAGCGAAACAAATCATTCTTAAAATTACACACAGGCCCAGTGCTTCTTAAATCTTCCCACAAAGACGTTTTCTATTTTTAGAACACTCGCGCGAGACGGACTGAGTTAAATTTTGTGTAGTCGTCGAAATTGAGTCACAAAACTATGAGGGAATAAAACTGAATGTTGTTAGCGTGACAAGTTGATTAATTGAGTTGTGAGGTTGGAATCATGTAAGTAATTAATAAGTTTACGTTATTTATTAATATAGATTATTCTAAATGTCGTTTTAACAAATACATGTAGCTACCGCGTGTAATAACTCTGTTAATTGGCTACAAAGGCAAGTGGAATTAGCCGCGTTTATTTTCGCTACACAGTGTGTACATTATACATGTACTAATCAGGAAAATATTATTCACAAAACATTCTATTTATTTTTTTGCTGGGCTGCCAGCATTTAAACTACCAACAAGTTTTATTTGAACTGAATATATGAAATATTTAGATTATACAGTAATATAAATCAGAGTTATTTCTGAAATTATTTAATTTATTAGAAAATAAATATAAACAAACATAGAAAATTAACACCAAACTGAGGTTTGTTGAAGCTAAAACGGCTATTTCATGCATTTAGAAGGCATGGGGTGATTTTGTTTTGTGTCTGAGAGTGAGTAATAAATTACCCCTGTTTTAGAGTAGCAGAGAGAAATGCCTCTGGTTGTAAACATGTTCGGAAATTCGATACCGTGGGATTATATCAATTTTCCAGAAAATATATCCTGTATTTTATGCTATCAGTTATTGCCTGTGGCACTACTCAAGAGATTTTTTATGAAGAAATATGTTTTGTTTTAGTTCTATGACAATGGTTCCACTGTACTCGTAGTCTAGTTCTGCTGGGTTTTTGATAATTATTTTTGTATTTCATGTAATTTACTTTGTGAATAATTTTTTAAGTTATGGTCATTATAAGTTATGAAATACCTAATAATATATCATATGGAGTCAGAATTTCACAATACAATAAATGTTTTCCTAAATAGTTCTTACAGTTCTCCTAAATGGCTTACATATGTCCCTAAATGTACAGTATTATGTTTTTCCTAATTACTGTACATATTTTCCTAAATGTTTCAGTTTGCCTAAACTAAATAACTTATTGTCCTGAAGGCAGTACAGTTTCCTAAATGCATTGCAGTGAACCTAAATACATTATGCATTGCCCATAAACGTATGAATTGAGTTTACAGGTTTTGGAAAAGAAAAAAATTGACCCAACTCTATTATTAAACACAAATTCCATATTGAGGGCTCAGCGCAAAAATGAAAAATATGGTACATGCCTCTATACATTGATGTAGTTACTATAGTTTTGCACCAAGCCCTCGATGTTGTCTTCCATTCTTAATTTCTAGAAGTTCATATGTATTTGGCCTTTGTAAATTTAGCAGGTGTTTGCCAAAACAAAATTTGCGTTTACTGTTTTACTTTCACCCCTGTGACTGTTTATTTAGTCATTTTAATAATAAAGTGAACTTGAGACATACTTGAACTTTCTGAATAAAATCAAATGATAATCTTACTAAATCAAGGTGTGTACTTTTAAATTATCCAAGAAATGTCAAATCACAGAATATCAGCACAGTTTATTACCTCCTTTGAACAGCAACCTCTCTTTACACAGGGCAACATTTCCAAATTGACCCTGCCTTCCTTCAGCAACAACCTCTCTTGATCAGCATGATAATTTTATTCCTGAACTAACCATTTAAAAATACTGTTACATCAACCTCTGTTTTTTGGAATGGGGCCCCGTTATTTCAGCAGAATCATATGGGTGTTTTTGTTCCACTGCGGCACAGGAGGTATTGTCTTATTGTGGCATAGGGATCGAGTGTTTTCTGTTTAAATATTTTATAATCCAGGCCATATCCTTTCAAATCTTTTCAATGCCAAAGATGAGTAACTTCAATTTATGTAGGCATTTTATGATAATGAATACATACATAATAATAAATTATTTCAATAATTTAAGTATTGACTGTGCTGTAAATTTTGTGTAATAGTTCCTAATATCTATCTAAGTTACAGTTCTATTTCCCGACTTGGCCACAATCAATTAATTTTGTATCTTGGTCTGTATTAAGATTATCAATCCTTGGTAATTTGAGGTAAATTATACTAAATTGATAGATAATTGAAGGTCTAGTTCAGTGGAAATATACACTGCTTCTGTGGTGGATTTCTAGATCAAGTTATGTATGTATGACCCCGGTGCCCACCTAGATCAATTATATATAAACAGATCGTTCCTGTAATTACAAAATCATTTTAAATGGAATTATGAATTTGCCAGTATGTTCAATAACTGCATAAGTCCAATAATAAGAAATAGTTTGGCCCTATGAATGGCTAAATCATTGTTTGTGCTTTTTCATGTCTTTGACAGGAACGGCTTATTCTATATAATTTCCTGGTCTGAGTTTCGGATTGGTCTAGTGAGTGCATTGTATGGTTATTCTGCAATCCAAGTTCAAGTCCCAGTCACTTCAGGTCACATTAGTACCTTTCCATGAAAACTTAACATCAATACCTACTTTCCTCCGCATGTCGAAGCAGTTGCTTATTCCCTGTGGATCTATAAGTTTAAGTGCTGGTTAGGATACAGTCCAGGAAAATTGGTCACTGTAAATGACTGTTTTCTACCCACAGTCTTTTCCTAACTATAGTTTTGGCTCGGCCTTATATATTCAACCCACTGTCTTTTCCTAACTATAGTTTTGGCTCAGCCTTATATATTCAACCCACTGTCTTTTCCTAACTATAGTTTTGGCTCGGCCTTATATATTCAACCCACTGTCTTTTCCTAACTATAGTTTTGGCTCGGCCTTATATATTCAACCCACTGTCTTTTCCTAACTATAGTTTTGGCTCGGCCTTATATATTCAACCCACTGTCTTTTCCTAACTATATTTTTGGCTCGGCCTTATATATTCAACCCACTGTCTTTTCCTAACTATAGTTTTGGCTCGGCCTTATATATTCAACCCACTGTCTTTTCCTAACTATAGTTTTGGCTCAGCCTTATATATTCAACCCACTGTCTTTTCCTAACTATAGTTTTGGCTCGGCCTTATATATTCAACCCACTGTCTTTTCCTAACTATAGTTTTGGCTCGGCCTTATATAAAGTAATTTAAGTATTGCTGTACTGTAGGGAAGAGTAATTGAGAGGTTTGATCGTGCTATGGTTGATCTATATCCTATACATTTAAATAGATTATAACGGCAATCATACCTAAAATACCGGGTTTATATTCCTTATTTTACCATCCAAAAAAATTATGTTATCAGGTTTTTGGTATATGGTCCAATACTGTTAGTAGGTCAAATCAATTATTAAGGGTCATTATTATTTAAACAGCATACATTACATTTTTTTGTCTATTTAAAGTTTTGTAAACTATAGGACAAGACAAAATACATATATAAACTGGGACTATATTTCACTGGTTTGGGGCCGGTGCAATTGGTGGGGATGTGAACCTTCTGCATGGCCAGGGGAGGGGGAGGGGGAGGGGCAGGAATGTTGCCTTTGATTGAAAATTACAAAAAGCAAAAGTCAAAATCCCTGCCTAGTGCATAAATATGCTTATGAGTATTTTAAAGTAAATATTATCAATAAGTATCAGTAATTATTTGAACAGCATGGTCCTTAGCATGGTCCAAAAACTCATTGTCTTTTGGATGAAATTTAGTATATTACTGTTTTCTATTTCAGGATTTCCATACTAGGTGGTATCAATTGGAAGACCTTGACGGGATCTACGGACGATGACTGGATCGATCGAGCCAACCATTTATGGACCGTAGTGTTGTTTATGTTGTTTTCTCTCGTCGTAAGTTCCGGACAATATGTCGGGGACCCGATACATTGCTGGTGTCCAGCCGAGTTCACTGGTAGGTAGACACTGGTTCCCTGTTTGCTCTAGGGATCTTATATAAGGTTTTCCACTATATCATTCTGAATCTTTTTAAGTCTTAATTAAGTTCATTTTAATAAAAATTTGATTCAATTTTACCTGTTTTTACCATAGCCTAATATTTATAGTGGGGACCATTGAAAATCAGGCATCTTTCCCAGCAAATTTATGACAGTAATCAACAAATGCAGTTTTCCGTGTTACAACATAACAGTATTCCCAAAAAGATAGGGGTAGGGCTTCTTGCCCAAAATTAGGGAAAAGCCTTTACTTATATATAGTAAAGAAAAAGCCGTTACTTATTGTAGTAAAGAAATGTATACAAGTTACTTAAGATTATGATGATCCAACAAGTTGCTATGGATGGCCTTAAATAAAATGTATGCAAATTAAACCAAGAATTATTGATGTATTTTAATGAGACAATTTCTTTTACCTTCTGTTTTGTGAGTCATTGTTTTCAAAATCAATATTTTATTTGAAGTAATTGTATAATATAAAATTGATGCAATTACTGCTCAATATTATAATGACATTATTATCACTTTCATCAATTATTAATTGAATCTCAGAAAAAAAACATATGCCGTCACCATAAAATGTTTGTTTGAAGTTTTTATTATATGAACAACATTGGGCTCTGATTGAGCTCCTGAGTTTGAAAGACAGTCCCCCTGATCGACATTGAATATTGCATCCAATATTTGATGATTTGTTTCCTTGTTGGACCCACTCGTGCCTGACACATATTAATACATTAAAATACTATTTTCAGCTGTGAAATGCTGTAAAATCATTTAATTTCAAAGGAACAAATTTTCGTTGTTTAGGTGAAAAAGTCCATTTTGTGGGGATGTAATTTCGAAAATATATCATTCACTAGGTCAAGATACTATAGAGTCATTAATATTTTTTGGGGTTTTAATTTCGTGGTCAAGCTCATCCACAAAATCAAATCCCCCACAAATATTAATGATTTTATGGTAGATTAAGTGATCTGTCTGACATTGAAGGTTATTAGAACAGAATGGCAGATTCCAATCTCTGATGACTCCTGATGATTTCAATAAAAAAATAGTTTGAGAGTTCAGCGCAAAATTATGGTACATACCTCTATAAATTGATGTGGTAACTATAGTTTTGCTCCGAGCCCTCGATTTGTTCTGATCTGATATATTACCCCCCAGCATTGATCAACATAATATAACTCGTCAATTAATCATCAATTAGTACTTAAATTGCTCACTCACATGCCACACTCAACAATTTTCCCACATGTTGATGACATAATTGTAACATAATTCTAGTCACAGGCTAGGAAGTTTATTGTTACCCTGTAGCTAATCAAATCATGCTGGGCTAGAAACAGGAAATATCCACTTTTTCCATCATATGAGACTGAAAATGTATTTTCTTTGAAGTTAGAACATTAAGGTTAATGAAACCACTGCTACATCTGTTTGTCTGCCTTATTACATCTTTTTTGCACTAATGCCTGTTTATGTCCTGCTGTAAAATAAAAAATATTGGCTTGTTAAAATTTTAAGTAGTTTAGTTAAAATGTTTGAAATTTTTATGCATGTTCACCATTACAAGACTATGTGTCATGCCAGAGACCCAGATCCCTAGCTTAAAGGTCAATGTCACCCTTAAGAGTCAAAGCTTAAAAGGCTAAAATTAGAATGTTAATCTTGTCCGATAACAGCGCTTAGTGGGGCATCCACGTCCTGTGGACACATTTCTAGTTAAAATTTAGTGTAATAAGAAATTCTTTCTTATTTTCAGGAACATTTGTATCCTATGCCAAGAACTACTGCTGGATTTCTAACACCTACTATATACCGATGGAATCTAATATCCCTCGAGATATCGGACAACGTCAGAAGGCGGAGTTAAACTATTACCAATGGGTGCCGATAATTCTACTCTTCATGGCCTTCTTGTATAAGGCCCCTAATGTTATATGGCATTTATTGAATACAAAGTCAGGGATTAATCTGAGCAAGATTTGCGAGATGACGGATGGAATTAATTACGGCAAACCGGATGAAAGGGAGGAAACTCTTATCCAGATTGCGAAATACATTGACAGATGGTTGCGAGAAAATCGTAACTATCATCGAAACATCATGGTTAAAATTCGACAGAGGTTGTCGAATGTGTTTATCTTCTGTTTCGCACGACGTGACGGCTACTTTCTGACGGGATTTTACTTGTTTACCAAAATCTTGTACTGTTTTAATTGTGTCAGTCAATTCTTTCTATTGGATTCGTTCTTAGCGATGGATTTCGGTGGTTATGGATTTGAAATTCTATCATATTTCAGGGAACATGGCGAGTGGAAGGAAACGCCGAGATTTCCCCGTGTTACTTTGTGCGATTTTAAGATTCGACAGCTCGAAAATGTGCAGCGATTTACGGTCCAGTGTGTTTTGCCGATTAATCTATTCAACGAAAAGATTTTCGCCCTTATATGGTTTTGGATGTTTATTGTATCAATTCTCACGTTTTACAATCTTGCATCCTGGCTGTTTTATCTTCTATTCCGTCACAATAAGGAAGTCTTCGTTCGGAAATATCTCCGAGCTTGTAACGAAATTCAGTCAGGATTTGATAAAAAGCTCTCAAAACGATTTGCAATGTACTATTTGAGAGAAGACGGTTGTTTTTTGTTACGAATGGTCGGTAAAAATACAACAGATATAATTTTATCCGACTTAATGCGTTTACTGTGGAGGATGTACAAACAAAAGCCGTTTAATAATCGGAGTAATATTCGTAATGACGAGTTGACGGAAACCACGCCCCTAGAGAATGACTTATCACGTGAAAGTGATTATGCCACGCCCAATCACAGCAGCAGCCCGGCAAGACGGAAGACTGTAAGCGATGTGTAGACTGAGTGGCATGTAAACAATAAATGGAATGAACCACCTTGTGTTCTCAGGTTGATCAATCAAAATTTGGCCTTATACTGTTGGAAATAATCCCTCATACATATATGTATACGTATAGCTGGCTTAGAAACTGAAGGTTGTACCTTATAAGACTAATAAATAGTTAAAATCAGCATCACAAGGCGCATCTTATGAGCCTTTTTTCATGAAAATTGGAACTCGTCATGTTTACCAAAATGAAGTTGAAAAATCTTGTTTTACTAACAGTAAAAGAGTAATTTTCACAGTTTTATCTTGTTTTCCCAAATTGATTTTGTACTTACGACCTTTTCATTCTAAGCCAGCGATATATTCGATATTTTTGCTTTCATCATTCGTTCGCTTATGTATATAATTAGTTGATAATTATGTTTTGTTGTATTCTTTATTTCTGAGTTTTTGAATATCTGAAACTATTGGGGGCATTCATTGTATTAAAAAACTCCTGGTTTTAAAACTCCATAGTAACAGTTAGTCGATGTGTCAGCTGCTAAATTCATTGCGCTTTTCCTAGTATATGATACTGATGGACTGTTAATTTAGATTTTGTTCCGTGATAATATTTGCAGTATTATAAGACTTGATATGATATCTAGTCACATAATATATATATATACATTATTTATGCATTTATTACAGCTTGATATAAGATTTCATGCTCAACAGATATCAAGCCCTGTCCTTCCAAACCATCTCAATATGAACTTAAATCAAACTTGAGATTTTTCTCAAGTTCTGTATAGGGTATGATTTGAAAAATATCTCAATTTGAGATGGAATTTCTGCTTAAGTTGCTTAGAGAGGTCATGGCCTGTATTTGTTGATTAGCATTTTAATACAGAACCAATACAAACTAATAGCGAATAGACTTACATTTAAAATGTGTCCGAAAAAATGGTTATCAACTTAAGGCTCTTTTGTGGTAGAAACTGAAAGCAAATCTACTTTATACTTTGGGAGTATAATGGTCACATTTGTTGACAATTTACTTTTGATCTGACTCATTTGTATTCTCCACAAAAAACACCAGATAGGGAGCATCACCTGTCTCTGAAAGATCTAGTTTATTACTAAAGCTCAAATAATCGGCATTGTTCAACTCATAACTAATATGTGTATTGTATAAAACATCATTTTGTTGCATTTATTCATTGATTTATTAATTGATTAATAACCATTAATTAACAAAGGAGTGTTTGTCAATGTCATACAAGTATGACGTCCTTTATAAATATGCAGTAACTAGTCTTGCGGGCACCCCTGGATGTTTCCAATACCCTCATGGCAATGGATACCCTCAGGAGTGAGGGGTTGATTCAGATGTATATAAATCGTAATAGAAGAGCTTGTTCAGTAATTAATAATTGATAAAAAAATGTTAAAAAAGTTGTTGTTTAGCCTTGGAGACCACAGTGTTGTTAAAGTGCATTAATATGACCATTGAACGTATCTCAGATATTTTGGCTTATCAGCTGATTGCATAATTATGTAAGTGGTAGTTTCATGTGTCAAAATTATCCAACTAATCTACCACTGGGATTTACTCTGGCGAAGTTCTCTTGACTTGATCTACATGTACCAAGCTAACATTGTGTTATGACGCATCGGAATGTGACCCTCAGATCAAGTACTAGTATTTAGGCTGAAACATGTGTTATGTTTGTGACAAAATAAGGACCTCCTAATAAGTACTTCCTGTTATGTCAAACTTTATATATTATAGAAGTGCAATAATCGGCAGAAAAATAACGATTTCCTGCATTTTTCCGGTTGATGTGTCAAACATGATTTATAGTAGAAGTATAATGATAGGTCAATTTGCTGGCACTTGTGTTTTATAGGATTAGAATACAATTCATATGAATAGTCGGTATTGTTTTAGCACAGAAATTGTTGATTTTTGAAATACGACAGTCTGGTAATAACTTGAATTTCAGGATTTGTTAAAAACCAGTTCTTGGTAATTGCTTTATAATTGTAATGTAAATGCAATGAAGTTATCAACCAATTACCAAGAACTGGTTAAAATAAACAAATCCTGAAATTCAAGAATAAGGTTTAGGATTACCTAAGAATCCAAAATGTAATAATAAATTACTAAATTTGTCCCAGTAGAGGTCTTTATTTATCAGTCACTGGCTGATCCCGTATCTAGCTATGGAGATTAATATAAAAAAAGTCCCAAAAATGAGGCAATTTGATTTGAATCATTTCAATTCAATTTGTAATATTGCGTAGGATTAATTAGTAACCAAATATTTGCTGTAAACAATTTGAAAACAACCTACAGTCTATCATGGTTGTGACTCACATATAATACCTTTACCTGATACTGTTTTTCATAAATTTTGGAATTATGGATGCACCTATGAACAGGTATAAAACCATACTATATTGAAATAAGCTTTCAGCAATTTGAATGAAAAGAAGTTCTGCTATGTCAATATTTGAACAAAGTTTTTCCGCCAGCCATAATTATTAGGCCATTCCAATATTTATATATGTTAACCACTCTCAGATAGTTGCAATAATTAACATTATGCCAGTTGTCAATCTATACCCTTTAAACCAATTTTAACGGTAAATTATAATCAGATGGTCCAATGGTTTAACTTGAAAACCTTCGCCAAGCAGCCTTCGACAAACAATCAGGCAGAGTGATCTCTGCTCTGGCATAATGTCAGTTGGGGTGGTATTCAATATTGATCTGATTTAATCAAAGAATAAGGAAAGCCAATCACATCGCCCGTAACTATATAGTGTGATCTGATTGATTGACTTTTTCTTTAAGTCAAGTGAAATTAATATTGAATACCACCCCTGATCTAAAAATATTTTTGTAACAAAAAATGGCCAATTTTTATAATGTTCAAGGGTGAAAAAAAGACAAAAAATAGATCTTGTCCATTTATTATAATATTTGGTTATTTGTTTTGTATTAGAACTTGGCTAACTAGTATTTTATATTTTGCACAAAAAAATAAATAGAATTTTCTAAAATAAGTGTATTTTGATATGGCCTTATTTGAGGATATATATTTTGGATTTAATACTAACACGCCCTGTGAACAACCATATGTACAGTAATTGTATTTAACAATATTTCGGTGAAGTATTAACTTATAATACATACATGAAATAAGAAGATTAAAGTTCAAAAGAAAAGCTTCGGTCAACTCAATATTGGGCACAGTGGTATTTAATTCTACAAAACCATATTAATTGATAGTATATCCGCAGTACTGCGCATGCATTAGAACCAAGATTGCAAAAATAATCTTAAAGTTCACGTTCTTTATCAATATGAAATACATTTTGACCAAACTCAACGCCAGCAATAGGGGACTCGCTGCCTTCAAATTAAATTATATCCCCTCATCTACCTTTATGGTCAAAGGCATTTCACATGCCGATTATACCAATAAAACTGTAAAAGCTGACACAGCTCTCAGTCAGCCCTGAGAGGGGACTAACCAATGTCCGAATCCTTTCACCCTTGTACATGTTGTAGCCATCACTGACATTTTGCTGTCTCAGTGCTGTATTGATCTTATTATGCCAGCCATTCTAATTTAGGCTAATGACCTATCATTGCTTTATATATTTGACCTTGACTTTGTTCAAGGTCAATGACCCTGACATTGCTTTATATATTTGACCATGACATTGTTTAGGTCAATGAACTTGACGTTGTTTCATATATTTGACCTTGACATTGTTCAAGGTCAATGAACTTGACATTGTTTCATATATTTGACCTTGGCATGGTTTAGGTCAACGAACTTGACATTGTTTCATATATATTTGACCTTGACATTATTCAAGGTCAATGGCCTAGACACTGTTTCATGTACATTTGTATGTGACATTGTTTCTGTTGCTGATAATTTTTCATGAATATTGTTTATTTTGTTTGAACCATTTATTTTGTGTGTTATTAAAGAGACATTGTCATGTTTTCATTTATGATTTCAATTTCATGTTTTCATTAATATTTTGTGTTAATTTTTATGTTTTCATTTTGTTTTGAATTTCATGTTTTCATTTTGTTTTGATTAAGCATCCATTTACGTCACTTGTATTTTTTGTTAAGAATGCTCAATTGTCATGATTTTATAGTTAGTAAATTCGTCGTTGTTGGTTGCTATGGACACAAAAATCTCAAAATTGTTGGTGCTCAGTACATATGCATTTATGAAACTTCATGTTCATAATGATTGTTTTTGAATGAATGTTTGATATTTGAATTATGAAATCATGTTATATACAAGAAATTGCCTAGTTGGTTGCTTTTGTTTAGTTTTAGTGAGTCTTTTCTTAAAGAAAAGACGAGCATGATAATAATTAGTTATTTGGTTAAGTAATCATGATATGCTTTCAAATCTACAAATATACAAATACTGTAAAATCCTTTAATTTTGATGGAACAAAATTTTGTGGTTTTGGTAAAAAATACCATTTCGATGGGATATTAATTCGTGGATTTTGCATTTCAGGTAAATACAGTACAAGGGTCAAAATTATTGATTGATGGGATTAAATTTCATGGTAGAAGATGAACCACAAAATTTAACCCCCCACAAAAATTAATGATTTTACAGTAGTTACTGATGATGTTTTGTAATAACTTGATTTGTGGCAAATTTAGTTGAATTCCTTTTGGCAACATTTAACATATCTGTCATTTGGTCAGGATATCATGGTGACTTGATTCTATTACTGTAAAATCATTGACTTCCTCAGGACTGGTATTTAAATTTTGCCAAATTGGTAAAATGGTAACTGATTGTTTTCTCAAATTGGATTGATATATTCAAAAAACAAAACAAATCTCTAAATTGTTTCATATCTTTAGATCAGTAAGTGTTCCAAGCCGATTTAAATTTGCAATCTATTTCATCCTCAAAATTAAACAAACTAATTTAGACACAAATATTAATAATTTTACAGTATGTCAATTTTTTCTGAATAACGTAGTAAAATTTACAGCAAGATAGCAGAAAATTAGTCACAAGTGCATCATAAATATGCGGACATTGCATTTGAACAATAATGGTATAAATGACATTAAATTGTATATACAAGGTTAGATTATGTGCCTGTCTATGAGATATGTTTTGTTTGTATCAAACATTAAATGAATCAATAAGTAATTGATGTATAAATGTATACTTGTAAATGTTGCCATTTGTTATGAAAACAGTTAATATTTGTATTAAAACTTGTATATCACTAAATGAAAGAAAATAATCATGTTTACTAACAAATATTTTTGAACACTTTATAATGATTATTGTATTACTGTTTCAAGGAACGTACATTGTTACTTAAATTTTGAAATTGTGATATTTAGTATTCACTTGACTTGTATCCGTGAGCGAGTGGCTTTCATGTTCATTATTTGGGGACCAATCATTATGTCTTATGATTACCACTGGAAGGGACCAGTTATTGCAATAAACATGCTATAAACATTTACATGATCTGTTGTTTTTATTGTATTGTTAGTTAATTTACCGTTTATAATGTCCATGGTATTAATGAACCAAGGAGTCTATTTGGAAAAAACTTGGGTGGCGGTGGCGCATCAATCTCCCTTGTAGCCACTTAGCACACTGGTTCACACGAGGCTACGTTACTTGATAGAAAGCGGCAAACAGATAACCAATATGGCGGATGATAGATTAGCTGTTTTCATTTAATTCGCCATACGTATATCACATGATAACAAATCAACCTAGCTGTTGGTGGTGGAATGAAGTCTGACATTGTATAAAGCGGGGCATAAAAACGGCTAAAATCCAACCCAATGAAGTGATGTGCTGCAAACCAGTTAAAAGTGGCTCTTCGCTCTTGTGTTCAACAATGAAGTTCACCCATGGTCACAAATTTTAAACTAGTTCTGCTCCTTCACTTAGTTATTAGTGGGGGGCAAATTGCATTGGTGCTGTCCGTCCATACGTCTGTATGCAAATCTTGTGTGTTGAACTCCTCACAGACTGTTGGCAGAATTTCTTCAAACTTTCACAGATAAGCAACCTTGATGTGTAGTTGACCGTAAAGAATGAAAATTTTTCTATGTCAATTTTTACCAGCGTTGTGGCCCTTTGTTACTTTTGCTATATACCCCAATAGGAGCACCTGTTTCGTTAGGACACATTTCTTGTTTTCATAGTTATAAAATGTACAAGTGTTATCTGTTTTGTCCGGATTCCCATATTATGTTATACAATGTACAAGTACTATCTATCTACTGAATGCTAGTACTTGAATTTATATTGTCATAACTAGCCTCTACTTAATACTGTAAAATCATTTAATTTCGTTGGGACAAAATTTCGTGGTTTTGGTAAAAAAGACAATTTCGTTGGGACTTGAATTTGTGGATTTTGCATTTCAGTTAATAAAACAAGGATCAAAAGTAATGTTTGTTGGGATTAAAGTTTGTGGTTGAGGTGAACCACAAAATCCATGAAATTTAATCCCCCACGAAAATTAATGATTTTACAGTATACATTATACATGTATAATTGTGTTCATGATTGATATCATTATTACAACATGAAATGTTATAATAATATTCTGTTTCATTGCTTGAAGTAATTTCGCAATAATTGCCTTTTAAACTTTGGTCAATGATGAACAGAAAAGTCTGTTCATATTGTAATATGGAGGGCCAGGATTAAAAAATGATTAGGTTATCAACTAGGCCAAAAAGATATTAACAAATTACATAGGGAAGGTAATAATTAGCACTCATGCAAACAGCAGTGCATGAAAGGCACAAAATAACATATGCACAGGAATAACCCCGGATCATAGTTTATAGAGTACATCGGCAAATTAACTGAACTAAAAATTGGAACAAATTTTTAAATATAATTTTTGTCACTGTTCAAGATTTTTTCCAGTTCAATAAGTAAATCGTATTTGGTGCATTTGGATATATAGAAAAAAAACAAATAAAGCGACCTACTCCAGGTTCGGCCTTGCAGTAATTGGCCAATTAGTTGTATAAGGGCGGGTAATCATCTACTTGAGACATTTCTATAATCAGTGTAATAAGGTGGTCGATTCAAATCGATGGCTTAGAATTAGAAGGTCGTAAGTGCCACTTACGACCTTTTAAGATTCATACATATTTAGAATAAGCATCACAAGGCGCTTTTTATGAGCCCATTTTCATAAAAATCTGAACTTGTCATGTTGACCAAATTGAAGTTGTAAAAGTTTGTTTTACCATAAGTAAAGAGTAAACGTCAGACAGTTTTTCCGTGTTTTCTCAAAATAGCGATTTGGTAGTTACGACCTTCTAATTCTAAGCCATCGATATATAGTGTTACATTCCATATAGTAACAACTGTCTTCAATGCTGATTGTAAAAGCGCTAAATTTTTTGGGGAATTCAAGAGAGTGGGATTCCTCCATAGTCTAGTGGTAGAGTGTCCGCTTTTAGTGCAGGAGGTCGGTCCTTGATTCAAATCCCAGACTGTGTCTTAACAAAGAAGAATAAAAATGTTAACAGAAATTCCCTGACAAGATGCTTAGCCTAAAGGTGACAATGGCTTCTCTTCTCTCATACCCTCTTGGTGATGGATAACATCAGGAATGAGGTGTTGATAGTGATTAATACTAGTTGGAGAAAGTTGTTTCGCAATCAACTTGAAATGAATAAGTATAAATTAAAAGAGGCGGCTGTGCCAATCTTTTTGTCATTTACCAACTTTCTGCTATTTGACTTGAAAATACCATTTACCACTGTGAACAGTTTTCTTTGGCATGATTAAAACTTAACCACACCTTATTTATCTTAAGAAGCCTGGATTTAATACTTATAATACATGTATTTATTCCATACATATTTTATAATTAAGCACCACTTAAAGTGTTGGCAAACTTATCCTAGGCTTTAAGTAGTTGTATTATTACATAGTTTGCATTTAATCACAATTAACAAATAATTCAGTACGTGTAAATACCAGTACATATTGGACCAATAATGCAATGTAAAAGTGCAGGAGTATTTGGTAACTAAACTGCTTTAATCCTCTACTCCATAGATATGTTATTTCATGTTTTGTCAAGGAGGCCTTCACTGAGCAAGGATGCCCTGTTTTGTCAATGTGGCCTTCCATTACCTCATTAAAAATTAAATGGAGCTTCCTAATATGCAATCAAAACATTGTTAAAGACCACCTGTCAACAAAGACTACTAGTACAAAACTTGTAAAAAAATACTTATTTGTCCCCTACTAGTTTTCCACAGGAAGAGACTATAGTTTTGCCGTCAGTCAGTCCGTCCTGCCATAACTCAAATACTCATAGTTGTCAAGCTAGGTTTATAAAACTTGGTATAAGGATATGAAACAAAACTTCAGACAAAAATTGTGGTTTACCATGGCAACAGAAAAATTGACAACCTGAAAACCATGTAAGGAACTTCCGTATTGCTTGCAATTCATAATAAATTGTTTTCTCTCTGATCATAAGATGTCCAGTGATACTCCACTTGTTCTGAGAGACCACCTGTCCAGAAGGACTAATATTTCCTGTACCCAAGTTGACCTTTACAAACAGGTTCCACTGTATAAGTTGAAGAAATGTAATTTAAGAACCCAACTTTTAAACTGTCCTTAAACTATCGTTTCTACAACTTAAAAATTAAAGCTTTTGAAATCGGTGATATTGGCAATATTATTTCAAAATTGTAATCAGTGTTAAAAACTAAGTCTTGTCCTTGTGGCTTTGTCACTCTACCAAATTTAGAAAATTGCGTCCAGTCACCTGTTTATAAAAATTCAATTATGTTTTGAATGATTGTATTACACTTGAGGGATTAGCATTAATTTAATCCGTAGAAAATGTTGTGACTGTTAAATCCACTTGAAATTTTTTAGTCCTGATTTTTAAAATATACCATATTAATATGTATGTTTGTAGATGCATACCATGCCTTTTAATGTTTTGACCTTTAAGAAGGTGCAGTGTGCACTCCTGGGCACTGTTTTATCAAAGCATTTGCGCTAATCGTAAACTTACGTTCAAATTTGAATCCTTTATAATTATTTAACGGCTTCAAATTCTGGTAAAACGGTAGGTGATTTTAAACAATGTATTTCCCTCATTTGCAGATGTAAACGCATTATAAAGAATTTAAATTTGAGCGCAAGTTTAAAATGTCCGTAAGTCCTTTGATAAAACAGTGCCCTGTTGACTGTTTTGCCACAAAACACTCACTAACATCTTAAACGTGTGTTTAAATTTTTTACAATTCTTAACAACTTCGAATGGTTTAACACAAACAATAGCGGTGACCTAGAGATAGGGTGCGCGCTTTGGGATCGAGAGGTCCCGGGTTCGATCCCCCTCTGGACCACTGGTTAATTTCTCTGAGCAAGACCCACAGCTCCACTCCACCATGGTGTAAAATGGTACCTGTAAGGGCAGTGTCTATATTCCTGGGCGCCGCAGATCGATGTTGGCTGCCACACCCACAGGAAAGAAACAGTCTCCCCAGGGAGACACGAGTGTAGGTTTCCATATGTAGCCCAATGACCAGGGGAAGTTGAAATGTCAAAGGGTGCTTGTGCGGCCAAACAACTGAAAAGAGCCCTAGAAAATTGGTGACTTAACTTTTAACAATATTAATAATAAAGTATTTGAATGAAGCCTTATAGTAGTTGTCTTTATTGGGAGACTATTAAGTATTCATATAGCTTGGCCACAAAGACATGAGCCTGACCTATTGATTATCATAATTTAACAGTCGATATATTGCCAATGTTTACAACACCGACTGATGTTTTCATAATCGAGGAGTATTACGAAGACGCTCAAGACGTAATACAAACACAAATTGTAAATGCCGATATTGCACGATTTGCTTGTGGAAATTGATATATTCAAACCAAGAACCTTGTTATATATTCTTGCATTAAGGTCAGGCTCAGGTCAAAATAGCCAAGCTATACTAGTTATTTAATACACTGACTGAAGAAAATTTAAACTTTAAAGGCCGGCGAGCCATACATTGTTATGGTCAGAAAATAATCGGTATTAAATATATTTAAGAATCTGTAGTCTTCGAGGGCAGGGAAGTTAAATAAATAAAGCTCTTTTGACCACTTTTGAAATATGGCCACAATTTCGATATAACGGCTAAATTTATTATAATAGAAATATAAATATTTGGGTTAACAGTTAGCATATTTTGATAAACCAATGATATAGAAAATTTATTTGCTTAGGATCAGCGTAGAAGACCTATAAAAGCATTTCTTTTTGTATTTGTTCATAATGTAACCAGGTGATTTTCACACTTGTGTAGAAAACATACACATTTATTTAACTAATCTAAAAGGACCACAATAAACACTTCCTAAAGTTTGTCTTCGCAAGAAAGCTGAACAAGGCTGTGTTTTCATATTTTGTTTAAATGCCATTTTCGTGCACATGTCATTTAAGGCTAGTTTAGAATCTGTTTGTAGTCATATGCATACCTACCAAGTACTCCTATTAAAGTGGAGTTACTCCTATTTTCATTGGTAATTTCTGGTTTTGCAAGTTCACTTAACTTTGAACAAAGGTACATTTGATTCATGTTATGATCTTCTGTCCCATATTTATAACCACTAGAATTAATACTTTCCTTGTTTATGCATCTAAATCCATTTTAAATCTCATTTAAATGCATGTTGTGACATGTTTTGTTTTATCACTCCTATTTTGGATTAAACTAGCTTGGCAGGTAAAGTCATAGGGTAGAACATGGGTTTGGGAACAGGATGTTGCTGGTTCAATCCCATACTGTGACATGTACATGAACAATTATTGTACCAAAGTTGTTAAAAATGGCACTGGTATACTCATTTTTCTTGCGCTTTGCTCAGCTTATGAGGGGTGTTCTTGATTCATTAATAATATGTCCTGTGTTCAGATCAGGTTTAACAGGCGCATCTACTACAAGAAATCCCTATGGCACAACAAGGTTCATCACTCTATATAGTATATAGACTAGTGAGACACAACCTTGTTGGACCGAAGGAACCTAAAGTGTCACTTTAGCACATTTCGCTGGCTTAGAATCAGAAGGTCGTAACTCCTACTTACAACCTTATAAGACTCATACATATTTGAAATCTGCTTCATAAGGCACTTCATGTGAGCCTATTTTCATGAATTGAAGTTTTACAGACAGTTTTCTCTTGTTTTCTCAATATATTGATTTTGTAGTTACAACCTTCTTATTCTAAGCCAGTGATATGTACCTTTCCTCCAGGCATGTCTTATCTAATGGTTTAAGAAATACAGAATATATCAAATTTAATGTTCATTGCAAAAAATGCATTTAATTTCAACAAAATTCCTGTACACCTACTAGATCAGATTTAATCAATCATGACAAAAACTCATGTTCTGTGTTTCAGATTTTTATTCAATTTTGACAACTTTTTTAACACCTTCTCAGACTATGACTACTGGTATTAAAGGTTCCACCAAATGAATAGTCGTTGTATCTGTCTGGCTCTTTTACAATATCTACAATAACTATCCCCACTATGTCATCTGTTTGAGTATCAGCTTGGAGTAAGACATATTCAATATAATAGCAAGCAAGTTGCATGATAAAACGCCCAACTCCTTTTTAACCAAAAGCATATTTACAGTATTTTAGCGCTAAACTTTTAACTCATATTCCAAAATGATTTTTTCCTTGAAAAAGCTCTTAACCCCTTCTCAACCAAAACCAGAGTTACAGTATTTTTGCGCTAAACTTTTAACTCATATTCCAAAATGATTTTGTCCTTGAAAAAGCGCTTAACCCCTTCTCAACCAAAACCAGACTTACAGTATTTTAGCGCTGAACTTTTAACTCATGTACCATTATAATTATGTTCTGCCCACTTAGTATTTACGGTATTTAAATTTTTCCAATTATCCAAAGGGGTTTAACGAAAGTTTTTTTTGGCATTTAAATTGTAAATGTTCAAATCTTTTTAAACACCGGCTCTTCTCTGTTAATCTTTAATAAATTTAAAAAAAAATTTAAAAAATTGTTTTTTAAATGTTAATCTTTGAAAGAAATGTTTGTTAATTGTGCAATTTTATGCATTGAATATTACACTTCTTTGTGAAAGGTGTCTGGATAGGTTTTGTTGTATTCAACTTACTGTTAAAATTAATATTAACATTATATTCAAAATGGCATTTTTACTATATATGGAATTAATAAAAATTGAAAGGTGGATTTGCAAGCTATTGCTGTCTTATTAATTTTAGCACCTGAAAATAAATTGGCACCTGAAAATAAATTGGCACTTGTAGGATCGAATTAAGATACTGTAAACTTATTCATATGTGTAAGTAAAGAAATTTAGTAAATAGGCCAATCAAGTTTATAAGCCTTATTATTTAAAGATAAAATTTTTTTGAAACGGTGGGAATACTTTTTGGAAGCATCTTTAAATTTAAAGTATGCATAATAAGCCTGATGCTTGAATACAACTCTCAGTGTATTAACGAGTCGTTACTTCCGGTTATCACAATTAGTCATACATATTGAATTGTGTATTCTCACAATAAGTCATACAGTGATTTGGTTTGTACAATGTGCCTCTCCAAAGTGTCACATGATCCTTGATAAATTAAGGGCCACACAGCCAGACATGTCATTGTATGGAGTACTAGTAATATTCCTCTGAATGAATCCCCAGGAATGTATGAGCATTGTGTGTCCCTCCGATAACAGCCTCAGCCCCTGACAGTATGTTGAACCTTAAATAAATGTGAATGATATAAATCAAAGGGCTGTGGAGCATCTAGGGCAATATGGGAACCAGCGAACATTACTTGCCTCTGTAGCCCCTATCTGACCCATAATTTAATTTTTTTTCCTTAGCAACCCATTGCTATCTGACCCCTAATTTAATGATTTTTCCATAGCAACCCTTAATGAGTTTGCCTCTCAGCCTTTGAAAATAAGAAATATGGAAATATTATCAACTTTGCTTCATGCTTTCAGAGGAAACTCTGGTGCAGATATTATCTATGGGTTGCATGCTGATGTTTCAAAAGTATGTCAGGAATTGTATATGCAGTACAACCTCTCCAGAGCAGCCTTCTAAAGAGCAACACCCTCTCTTAAACAATACCTTCATAATTTCCCTGAGCTCAGCTTCATATTTACAATAAATGTAACCTCTGTAGAGCAACAACCTCTAAACAACATATATGTAGTTACCACAGAGTGTTGCTCAACAGAGGTTGCTCTGTATATTGAAACATGCACAGACATAGCAGCTAAGTGGCTAAGTAGTTAACGTTCTTCTACCAACTTAAAATACAAATTGAGATGTCTCTTGTTTGATTTTTGGGTGGGGCATTTGCTCATTTCTGAAATACTTTATCAGTTTTTCCTGAAATGGTTTGAATCCAGAGGTAATCTTGCACGTATTGGATGTCCACCCATATTCCTTGAATCACACAACTGTCTCCACAGTCCTTTCAAAGTCAAATGAGAACGGTTTATAAACATTAGCTTGTCCTTCAGGTAAACTATGTTTTTTTTATGTTTAACAGGGTATACCATGCAAGATTCCGACGATATATTCAAGCATAAGTGTTGAGGATAAGGTCAATATTTCCATACAACGCAACCCAGACATAACATTCTGCAATACTAAGAGAGCACTTAGCCACAGCTTCGTTAGAAGGATAGGTATTTCGTCTTCTAACGTCTACACAGCCCGATCATCTCTACAAGACCCGATCATTTCGCACCCCCTTTGAAAAATCCTAGTTACGGCCATGCAAACAGGACCCAATATTGCATGATTTGCTTGCAGAAAAAATTGATATATTCAATGCAAGAATCATAATATTTATTCAAACATAAAATTTGAGGATCATGTCAATATTTCCATACTACACAAACCCAGACATAACGTTCCCATGATATTTGGCCACCGTGCTGCAATTATAGCAGTGTCTGACATTTACAGAAGTTGATAAACTGCCCGTTTCATATCTACTTATATTATAATATAAATTACAAACAATTTGTGTCAGAATTTATGTGCCAAAATTTGTAACTTTATGAATAATTAATAAAAAACGTGATTGATGTACGCTGGTATATTATGCGGAACATTTTGTATGGTGTATTAGTGTATAATGTTTCGGAATGTTTTATGTTTGCCGCTCGTTATTTGTAATATAATATTATAATTGTAATTATGTCCGCAGTACAGGCTATGGATAGGTTGGAATAGTTATGCTTGTACATGTAAATAAATTAAACATTTTTTATTAGAGTGTTTCTTAATGATAAAATTGAGTCAAGATTTTCAAATAGTTATAAATGCTTGTACATGTAAATATATTAAACATTTTTTATGCCCCCGGAACCGATGGTTCGGGGGCATATTAAAATCGCACCGTCCGTCCGTCAGTCCGTCCGTCCGTCAGTCCGTCCGTCAGTCCGTCCGTCCGTCCGTCCGGATTCGTTTCCGCTCAATAATTCAAGCAGTGTTTATCCGATCTTCACCAAACTTCATGAAAATGTGTAAGGCCATGAGATCTAGGTCAAGTTCGATAAACAGTCAAATTGACCTAGCCGCTTCAGAGTTACGGCCCTTGACACATAGAAAAATGGCGTTTTTTTTGTTTCCGCTCAATAACTCAAGCATTTGTCATTGGATCTTCACCAAACCTCATGAAAATGTGAAAGGCTACGAGATCTAGGTCAGGTTTGATAACCAGTCAAATTGACGTAGCCACTTTAGAGTTACGGCCCTTGACACATAGAAAAATGGCGTTTTTTTTTGGTTTCCGCTCAATAACTCAAGCATTTGTCATCGGATCTTCACCAAACCTCATGAAAATGTGTCAGGCTACGAGATCTAGGTCAAGTTCGATAACCAGTCAAATTGACATAGCCGTTTAAGAGTTACGGCCCTTGACACATAGAAAAATGGCGTTTTTTTTGGTTTCCGCTCAATAACTTAAGCATTTGTCATTGGATCTTCACCAAACCTCATGAAAATGTGAAAGGCTATGAGATCTAGGTCAGGTTTGATAACAAGTCAAATTGACGTAGCCACTTTAGAGTTACGGCCCTTGACACGTAGGAAAATGGCGTTTTTTTTTTGGTTTCCGCTCAATAACTCAAGCATTTATCATCTGATCTTCACCAAACCTTTTGAAACATGAAAAGGTGTACGGCCATAAGATCTAGGTCATGTTAGATAACAAGATTTCAAATTGACCTACATGCTTAAGAGTTATGGCCCTTTACACAAAGAAAAATATGTCAATATCACATTTGCCCAATATATTATGACACATCTGTGACGGTGCTGATATCTTAACGTTACGTTACTATCAAAGCATGCACGGGGGCATGTGTCGTCCTATGGAGACAGCTCTTGTTATTAGAGTGTTTCTTAATGATAAAATTGAGTCAAGATTTTCAAATAGTTATAAATGCTTGTACATGTAAATAAATTAACATTCTTTATCAGAGTGTTTCTTAATGATAAACATTGAGTCAAGATTTTCTAGTTTAAGATTATCAAGTTTCCGAGTGAAGATTTTCAAATATCTTCTTTTTATCTGGAACTTTATAAAGGCAGTCATTTTTTTCCAATAGGGTGCATTCAAAAGGGTATCATTAATGTGCCTATCTTAAGCAACCACCTTTCTTGATCATTAAAATTATATAGACTGCTTGTTGGCTTCAGGACCTTCTATTTTATATTGAAGAGCTCCTGTAGGCTTTGAAGGTTTGTCACAAAAAATACTCATAATATTCTGTAATAAAACATTCAGAGTTTCACATGTGGCTATGGACTAGATAACATATTTCATCAATCATTAGCTAGAACTAGGGTGCAAAGGGAAATAATTTCATGAAAACAGAGAAGACAGGTGAGTTATCTCCCATAAACATAGGGTCTGTACAGACATACATTTCTATTTACAGGATGTAAAGTGAACACAGTCATAAATTCCCTATACAAGGTACAGCTGTTAGCAACATGTACACAGTCATGTTTCATCCTGTACAATCTCATCTCACCACAAACCTAAGGATCAAATAACGTAAACAACATCTTCTGAGAAATTGAGAATAAAGGGCCAGAAGGGAGGGGGCTCACATCTGGTTTATATATAAATGTGAATCCCTAACTTATAGATTGATGTAGGCATGTATAGGTATGATACAGTTCCTCATCAGTGTTAGGAGTTTCATAGTCTGTCTTACATACCCTATGTTTAGAAAGACAACTCCTCAATCTACTCTTGAAAGACAACTCCTCAATCTACTCTTTTTTCATGAAATTATTTCCCTTTGCACCCTCAAACATAGGAGATAATCAAGCCAGAATAAAATCTAGCTGATAAAATCTAGCAAAATTTAAAAAAAGTTATGTTATTTGATTGATAAAATATATTATCTAGTCGGGTGGCTAGACTAGGAGTTTCTGTGTGTAATTATGATATTCATGTGCAAGAAACAAAAATCTAGCTATCAAGTGCAAAGTGATTTAACCAGTTAACTCACGACATGTACTTTTTGGATATTCTGAGAATTGTCTGAGATACAGCTGTAATTTACATTGTTTGGGGATGGCATTAACCTGCATTATTCTTGTATATTGTGAACTCAAGTTTCGCTCTTTTGGAGCAGCTCCTTGGGACAAACTTTAATATCATGAATTACCGTCCTTGTTGATTCCATTTCTATAATTGGATTGTCTCCCCTTGTAACTCAGCATTGGAACTGTATACTTGATGGCTTAGAACCAGAAGGTCGTAACTACCTCTTACGACCTTATAAGTGTCATACATATTTGAAATCTGCTTCACAAGGCGCTTCTTACGAGCATATTTTCATGGAAATCTGAAATTGTCATGTTGACCAAAATGAAGTTTTAAAAACGTGTTTTCCCACAGGTAAAGAGTAAATTACAGACAGTTTTCTCTTGTTTTCTCAATATATCGATTTGGTAGTTCTTGTTCTAAGCCAGCGACTAATTGTGCTAGACATGGCAATTGGTATTTTGATGAAGTAAAGGGTTAATTCAAAAAAATGTTACCATATGTATCTTGCTGAATAATGAATAGTATGATTATATTAGCCAGACTATTTCCTAAATAACATGGTATTAAAATAATTTGGAATTTTTTCCTAAAAAATTTGGATATTATACATTTATTATTACTTGGTAAAACATCCCATAAGAAAACTTATAAATTTTACTCTGCAGTATATCGGCTTATTTATTTTGTATCACAATGTGATTTGTTTTGCCAGACATCAGAAAATCAGTCAGGTTTTTTTTCATTTGGCAATTTATCAAGAGTTGCAGCCCTTTGTTAGCAAAACACAAAAGTGAATGCTTTCAAAATGCACATACTTTTTTGTAGGTGTGACATTTGGATTTCAATAACAAACTAAAAGTTTTGACATGTTTTCAAGATATAGTTCGATTTCGAGCATTGAGCCGTGACTGCACTTTAAAAGTTAAATAATTTCGCCAATAAAGCTTGTTGCGGCATTGACTTACTGCGCTAAATTGCTAATTGATAAATTACACATATTAGTGAGTATCATATCTTTAAACCATGACTATTGAAATCAATAAATCACGGGTTACTCGCCCAAATAGACTCGTCTTTAGAAAAGGTCATGGCTCAGGGTTCAAAATTGATCGAACTATAACTGGTCTATTTCCAAATGTTTACTTTCAAAAAGTGATTCAAATGATTTTAGAATTTGGCTGCATTATTTATACTGTAAAGATTGAAGAGTTTTCAAATATGGCTTTTTATCATGAAAATATTCTTCTGTAACCATTATTCCGTCTAGATAAGAATACTGTGTTAAAATGTAATTTTGACTGAATTTTGTACATAGGCATTTGATTTGAACTGTTAATTAATTATTTTTTCTTGTCACCGATAGAGGGTACAATTTAACGGGACTATCTGTGACTAGGAAAAATAATTAATTTATGTACAGTTTAAATCAAATGCATATGATTTTGTACATTTTGACTTTATTTCATCCAGAATTAAATGATGAAATACACTTCAACACTGACATAATACCGATGTTTCCGATGTTTCCGATGTTTCCGAGAACAATGGGGACAGATGAGGGGTCATTGACTGCAACTCAACTTGTCTACTATTTTTTATGAATTTCAACACTCAGATTTTTTACACTAAAGAGTCAAATTTCAATGAAACTTATTGTATACTATGAATAGTTATCATGATTATACGCAATTTCATCTTATTCAACAAGATCTTGCACCTACTATATATTTTTAAAATTGTATTTATTTCTTTAGCCATGAATCTTTCGAACACCTTTTTTTTTCGTTTTTCAACCAGAAAAAAAATTGGCCACATGCTGTATTGGATTGAATAGAATCATACAGAAAGAAAATTGAACTTTGTATTCTTTATTACAAGTATGATTACTAGTAATATGTTAACCTTCATTTTAATGTAAAGATATTGATATTTAATTGAATGATCATTATTTAATTGAATGATTTCATCAAATGTTTTGAATGATTTATTTCATGATAATACCCGATAAATCATTGCAATTATTTAAGCTATACAATCTTATATCTGTATTTACTTTTATTGCATTTAAATCCAATAGCAACAGGGGGCGTATTTCTTTATTGAAAATGTGTTGCAAAATCATAGTTGCAGCTGAAAATTTATTATTAACCCATTACTTCATAATCACCAAGAAAATTATTCGTTTCTACATTCAAGTAATGTTAAAGATACATAATTCAAATACCTGGTTATAGCATTTAAAGAGGGCACAAGTGTTTGTTCTGTATTTAATTTGTATTATAGTTAAACTGAGGGCATGGTAAACAAGCCAAATGTGAGGCATTATTGCAGAAATTGCACACTTTTCCAGTGCAGTATTGGTTATTGCACTTTTCCAGTGCAATATTAGTGCAAAATTGCAGTTATTGCACACTTTTGCAGTGCAGTATTACAGTAATCACACACTTTTCCAGTGCAGTATTGCTGTTATTGCACTCTTTTCCGGTGTAGTAGTGCATTTATTGCATCTGTTTTACCGTACACTGACAAAGACACAAGCTTTGATCATTAAATGATGCATTGTTAATGATAAGGGGGCTGGTTAAGTGCAGGTACTCTCCAACCAGAACGTTAAGTCAACAAGTTAAGTTATTTTCGCACAAAACATAAATTATGAAATTCAGCATTAATTACTTCAAGTAACGAAACAAAGTTTATAATTTTACTTTCAGGTGCAGCTTATTACAAGTTATCAAATAAAATTGAAGTATTATACACTTCACACCTTGTGATACCACTTATCAGCACAATGTGCTTATTGTTCTCAAAGTGCTTGATATAAACTTAAACAGTTTTTAAAAATAATCTTTTGTATCGAAATTATTGGAATCAAAAAATTTTACATAATGGAACAAATATGCATGTCATTAATTTCAGTTCTTTTGGTAATTTATAAATAAATCATACACACAGTTGATACTGGTAATGATTCATATGCAGCCACTTTGTACCTCCTCCATTTGCGACCAATTAATTCAAGTATTGTGCACTAATTGGAACAAAAAGCTGAAACAGCATACTGTAAAATTATTAATTTTCGTGGGGGATTAAATTCCGTGGATTTCGTGGTTCACCTAAACGAATCCCAACGAACATTGATTTTGACCATTGTTTATTACCTGAAATGCAAAATCCACGAATTCAAGTGTCAACGAAAATGTCTTTTTTACCAAAAACCACGAAATTTCATCCCAACGAAATTAAATGATTTTACAGTATCTGGATTTGAATATTAAAGTACTGTGTTACTGTGATAAATCGTTTCATTGTAATCTTTTTAAACAGCTACGGCCGTGAAGCAATCATTAGTTTAGATATGTACTGGTCGTACCCTTCCATGAAATTTTGCAACCAATTTGGACAGTTCTCATCCACATGCGGAGGAAGAAATGGTTCCTTGTGGAAGCCAAAGGGTAAGTTAGCGTAGAATACAGTCCAGGCAAACTGGTTAGGTGAATGACCTACCATGAATAATTGTTAAGAAACAGCAAAAAATCCTGTATGAAATGAATAAATCTTTTGAAATAAAAGTACTTGTACTTTACATGGTAACTTTCAATATCTTGGTGACATCCCATACTGCTGTCTACTTCAATATGAAGGTTCTATGAATGAGTAGGGCTTGTATAGAAATTATTTCAATTCTAATCAATGTTATCAAGCTTTCAAAACCTTTGAAAAATGGTCACCATAGATAAACCCACTCCTAGCTGATTCAACTAGTCTGGTTCCCTGTCCAAAATCGTACAGTAGTTTGGGACTTAAAATGTAATGTAATGCAAGTTTTAAGTACCAGTGAACCAGACTACTGATTCACCTAACCAGTTTTCTTGGTCTGAATCCCAACCAGTGAGTACTATTTAAACTTACACCATCGGGGTATAAACGAGACAATTTCCAGTTATAAGGGAATCGCAAGAAGTTGTACACTTTTGAATTGTATTGTCTCCCAATAAGTTATTCAGTAACCTGAAGCTACGGGTGTTTTTGCTTGCAATAAGTTATACAAGTTACTTCATATAAAATCGCAAGTATTGTTACAACAATTAGATTTAAAAGCTGCAGACCTTGTGACTGGGAACTTGCATGTAATCAAATGTTGTTTGTTCTTGTGGATATGTTGAGAAAATGACTAAGATCTAAATGCATACTGTAAAATCAATTTATTTTGTTTGGACAAAATTTCATGGTTTTGGTAAAAAAGACAATTTCGTTGGCACTTTAATTCGTGGATTTTGCATTTCAGGTAATAAAACAAGAGTCAAAATTAATGTTCGTTGGGATTAAAGTTTGTGGTTGAGGTGAACCACGAAATCAACGAAATTTATTCCCCCACGAAAATTAAAAAATTTACAGATTGTACTAACTAACTAAATCTAGGGTACCGGTATTTTTAAATTTCTACAAGTACAGTGTCAGGGTGGACATACCACGTGGTATGTGACGTAATTTTATGCTAAGACGACAAGAAGAAAACTGTCAACAAAACGAGAAAAAACAGTCGTTACTATTTTATTCGTTGATCAATTTTCACGAGACTAGCCCCACGCTCAAGCCCAGAAAAAATAACATGCATGTCACTGAATGATTTGGCACAAAAACCAACAGTTTTTTCCCGAAAGTGGCTCAACGGTTAAAAATGGACAAAATTTGAAAAGCCAAGACGACAAGAAAGTATTTATTTTATCATTCATAGCTCTTTTGAGCATAATAATACAAAATGCGTACTGCCGACGTGTATAACAATGTATTAGAAACAACATGTTAACATAATTAAGCATTATATGATCCATTTCATGAAATATTTTGTGAAATACATAATTTGTCTGAAAATGTTAAGACGACAAGAATGGAAAGACGACAAGAAATTTTTTAACTCAAAATTTAAACTGATATTAACCCCTAAATCTATAGCATGTATGGCTTCTTCAGTTAACAGTACTGTCAATACATGTATTGAAATAATTAGAACACGCACTGAAGTTAAACCAAGCCTACCTGAACATTTTTTTTATTCTTAACTATTTTTGCTTAAGCTCAATCTATATCTTAATCTTTACATATGAAACCTTGAAATGTCCGCGTGATTTTGCTATTTGTAATAGTATGTACTCAATATAAAATCACAACCACTGTATAAAGTTCATTAACTGTTCTGCTGCAGTTAAACGATGCACTGACATAAAAGGATCAAGTATTTGCATACAAAATATATAGTCGATTCAATAAGTGATACTAATGATGCAACTATCCCATTCGAAAGAATAGCGATGAATACCATTTACTCGGGTATATCCAGTCAAACACATAGATGGCAGTATCAGTGTTTGGTCCTCAAACGATTAAAAAAAAGAATAATATTTAAAAAATAGAAAAAAACCTGTCACTGATTGTTCCATAATCTTTGGACATATGCACATAGTACGCTTTATACCTTGATAGTACTATGTACCAGCTCAGTGACGGTTTTTTATTTTATTTTCCAATTACTGATACTGCCACCTAGATAAACAAAGTATATCTGATGGACGATAGTATATTTACAACGCTTCTCTGGTTTATCTTTGGAAGTACTGTCCATTTCTTGGTTTCTTGCTTTCGCTTTAAATACAAGTATTGTAAAACCTTTAAATCTAACTTTCAAATTGCGTAATTCGTTATTCAGGTACTGAATGACATTTCTTCTAGCTTTGTCACATCCGATTACTTATACACGAGCTCCACGTGCAACAGTGAATTTTGAGATAAGCATAGTGCTAGTCCCGCTACCTAATAGTCGTGCTGTGTATCGATAAACCACTGCTGCATTAGACAACAGCTGATTTCTTATCATCCTATTAGAATTGTCAGCTCGTCATCACGAACTGGTATGTAAAACTTTATATCACATGAATGCCCTTGTATCCGGGTTAGTATAAACAGTACGTATAACTTTATACGTAACGAGTGAAGTATAACCTTTAAATGACATCATTTTGACGTTGCGTTTAGCGTCGTTTATGTAGCAGAGTCGTTTTTTCAGCTGAAATGTGCGGTTTTTTCCTTTTTATTAGTGTCCTGTGATATTTAGAATCTAATACTCGTTGTCAATTGATATAAACTTATATTAAACTCGTTAAGGAAACATTATTAAGCTCGCCAAAGGCTCGCTTAATAAATTTTCCCAAACTCGTTTAATATAAGTCTATATCAATTGACAACTCGTGATAGATGCTCTATATGTCTATATCATACAAGTCATATTTTGATGTTAAAATAGTTTTTAATCTCAATTTTTAGATATTTAAGTGTATTATTATACAAATGTTTCGATAAAGTATACTTGACGGTTTTAAAAACGCGACAGTGGGAAGGGTAATGTGGATTTTTTATAGAACACTAAATTATTTCTTATTAGTTTATTATCATGAAACATCGTAAATGTGAACTTATTGTCGACATTTTGGTACCAAGATAATAAAAATATTGAATACAATAATGCATAATAAAGACCTCGCTCGAGATAATGAAATTCATACTTTTTTGCCAATATGTAATTGTTAGTTTGGTCAAGATGACAAGTTCCAATTTCCATGGCAATAGGCTCATAAGAGGCGCCTCATGGTGTAGATTTGAAATATGCATTAGTCCTATAAGGTCGTAACAGGCACTTACGACCTTCTCTTTCTAAGCCAGCGATATTGCGGTATCGTAATAAAAGCAGCAAATTAAGCAGGTAATGTAACACCTGATGAATTCTTCTAGACCTAAATGACCATGAACGGGAATCACTTCACTTAGTATTCTAATCAGACAATGAATTAAGGAGTTTATACCAGTTTTAAATGTTGAGTTATAAATCTTCTTGTCGTCTTTCCATTCTTGTCGTCTTAGCATTTTAAGACGAATTATTTATTTCACAAAATATTTCATGAAATGGACCATATAATGCTTAATTATGTTAACAGGTTGTTTCTAATACATTGTTATACATGTCGGCAGTACACATTTTGCATTATTATGCTCAAAAGAGCTATGAATGATAAAATAAATATTTTCTTGTCGTCTTTGCTTTTCAGATTTTGTACATTTCTAACCGTTGAGCCACTTTCGGGAAAAAACTGTTGGTTTTTGTGCCAAACCATTCAGTGTCATGCATAGGGTTATTCTACTACTGATAATGCCTTCATACTTCAATCCATTATAAATAAACAATTATCTAAACCACGCGGTAAACTCTATGTTGCATATGTAGACTTCATGAAATGCTTTGACATGATACATAGAGATAAATTGTGGATGATTTGCATAGAAAATGGTTTTAGAGGTAATTTACTCAAATCTATGACTGCAATATATAAATCAGTGCAAGCGTGTGTAAGAACTTCTGGAGGTTTAACAGACTCGTTCAACAAGGATGTATGGCGTCACCTATACTATTTGTAATTTTCATAAATGAACTGGTAAAAATGTATGAACAATCAGACTCTCGAGGGATACAGCTGTTTCCAGATATCACGGAAGTATTGTGTCTTCTGTTTGCGGACGACTTAGCGTTGGCGGCCGATACGATAGTTGGTCTCCAACGACACCTCAACTTATTACAAACATTTTGTGACAATATGTTAGTCAAGGTTAACATTGATAAAACCAAAGTGATGGTTTTTAAATCGGGTGGACGCTTATCAAGGCATGAACAGTGGACATACAATGGACATGTGTTAGATATAGTAAATAATTTTTCATATGTTGGAACTACTTTTACAAACCAATTATCTTTCATCAGAATGGCGAGTGATCAGGCATGTAAGGCTAAACGTGTTCTTGTCTCTATATTATCAAAAATGTATAGATATGGTCAATTACCACGTAGTACCTTTTTTAACATCTTTGACACAAAAATTGTACATGTACTATTATATTGTGCTGAAATATGGGGTGTCCAAAGACATACATCAACTGAAATAATACATAACTATGCCTGTAAACGTTACATGTGTGTTAATAAACGTACCACAAATGCCGCGGTTTTAGGAGACTGTGGTCGATATCCAATGTACATTTTGTCGGCAAAGCGTGTGGTCAAATACTGGTGCCGAATAATCAAATTATCTGATGATAGACTAGTCAAGAAATGCTACAATATGTTATATTATATGTCTGAACATGGTAAAAGAAACTGGGTATCCAGTGTAAAACACTTGTTGTTATCAAATGGTATGGGCTATGTGTGGGAAAATCAGTATGTGCTAAACGAAAATGTATTTGTCAGGCAGTTTATTACCAGACTGACTGACCAGTACCAACAAGAATGGACTACGAGTATAAATGATTGTTCAAAACTGTTTTTATATCAAATGTTCAAAACTTCTTTTGTGCACGAAACATATTTAGATGTTTTAAATGTGCGTAAATTCAGATGTGCTTTAGCACGTTTGCGTACTTCATCACATGATCTTGGTATTGAAAGAGGACGTTATGAAAATATTCCAAGACATGAACGTATTTGTAAGCTTTGTGGTTCCGGGGTGGAAAATGAAATACATTTTGTATTATTATGCCCGAGCTTGTCACAATTAAGAACTAAATATATCCTACCAAAATATTACAACAGAGTATGTACACAATCTTTTATCATATTATTGAGCAATAGAAATGAAAATGTTATAAAAAACCTTGCTATGTATGTTTATTATGGATTTATTGAACGCAAACGTATATTATCGTCAGCAAATTAAATGGTATTGAAATGTTTTGTATAACATTGTTGCAATTTATATGAAATTATGTATGCATGCAAATAATGTTGTAAAAATGTTTGTTCCTTATTTATAAATTCATGCATGTATATATTTGTCATGATACTTCATGTTGATCTTGGGCCGGTGGCCACTATGTCAAATAAATCATTGTCATTGTCATTGTCATTGTCATATTATTCTTTCTGGGCTTGAGCGTGGGGCTAGTCTCGTGAAAATTGATCAACGAATAAAATACTTACGGCTGTTTTTCTCGTTTTGTTGACAGTTTTCTTCTTGTCGTCTTAGCAAAAAATTACGTCACACACCACGTGGTATGTCCACCCTGAGTGTATAACATGAATTTTTTAAAGGGTCACTGGAGGGCAATATCAAGTTAATTTAGGTTGTCACCAAACCTGCTGAAATGTTTATGAAACAAAACTATAATAATATTTTACTAAAATTACATAACCATTCACATTATTAAAGACAATAATTACGACTGCATTGAAATGTGCGAGCATTCAACATTTAATATAGCCCCCACATAATCTATTGTCCGAACGCCAACGTAAGCAATTGAACTTTTAAGATTTTTGTACCCACTTACAATATAAAGGAAACTTAATTCCAAAAGGTGTAGTTGATCAATAATAAAATAACGTGATTAATACAATTTATACAAATAAAGTGCAAAAGGTTCTGTTTGACAACAAAAGCTATAAATGAATCTATTCACATTAAATGAACTTTAATCCCGAATTTAAACCAGATATTTTAAATCCGTCTTTACAAAAAAAAACTAGACCTGATCCGGTGCGGTTTTAATGGACGTTAGACTTTAAAATACAATTTGGAGCATATATTTAATTTCCTAAGAGTTCTAAACTTTGTATGAATCAATATAATTAATAAATGTTTTTATGTGGGTTGTGTAACTTGGCCTTATAAGGTATTGTGTGTCTTAAAACGTCACAGGGGTCTTATATAATTTGGACAGTGGAAAATGCATATCAATTAATAATCAAGCATAAATAATTGTTATATGGTATCATATATATTGTAATAAATTAGCAAGATATAATATACATGTTCTTCATACCAAAATGATCAAAAATGAAATATTTTGTTCATAATTATAAATAACTCTTGTACATAAATATATATATTTTTACTTTCGAAACATTTTCATACTTTTTAAAAACAAATTCTGTATTTAAGGTAGTAAGCAGACATTTCATCAAGTCAAAAAGTCATTTGACAGGGGGAATTATTAAAAGATTTTGAAAATTTCTTAAGTATATGTAGTTATACATTGGCCAAAATTGCACTAAAAAAAATGTTAGCGAATACCCGGTAGTAAACTTCAGGAATATTATGCAAGGGAGGTAATGAGTAGAAGCATTACAGAGCATTAACAAGTTTTGTCTCCCTTTGGGGCATTGGCAGAAAAAATGGATCATCAAAATTTCACAAGTAACCAGATGTAAATGAAACCAGACTTCATTCAATAAATGATTACGTACCAGTGGAAGCCTTGTCCATAATTATTAGCTTAGCAAATCAGGGACTTAATTCCACTGAAATATTGGATAATGTTACATGGCCTTTATGATGGTAAAACAGATATAGCTTGGCCAATTTGACACGACCCTGACCTTTTGATTAGCATAATTTAACAGTTGATATATTGCCTACGTTTATAACACCGATTGTATGTTTTCATAATCGGGGAGTATCACGAAGACGCTCGAGATGTAATACAAACACAAATTTGCTTGCGGAAATTGATATATTCAAACCAAGTACCTTGTAACATATTCTTGCATAAAGGTCAGGCTCAAGTCAATAAAGCCAAGCTATATTCCAAGTTAAATAACTATCTTGATGGACTCTCAACACCGGAGTTTCCACCACTTGAAGAAAGTTTTGGTGAAAATTTTAGACAAAAAGACAAACAAACTAACATGATAATCGTTATAAGCCTGCTGTATCAGTAGTGCATCAGTAGATGCAGACGCATAAACATTTAGTTGACCACATGTTCTTGTAAAGACATTGAAAGTATCACACAATTGTATACAGTAACTCAATGGAGCTAGCTGACAAACAACAAGGGAATGAGTCACGTAAGCTATGATCCTCAGGGATCATTATGAATAAATATAAATCTATGGTACAATGATGGTTATTCCACAAACAATATATTCTGGTTATTAGCCACAGGGTGGTTATGTCTACATTTGTGTAAGGGTTATTTAATGTTGACTGTGCTAGTAGATGCTGAATAACTCTTAACAAGCTAAAACCAATCAGTATAAACTACACCATGTCAAGGAGATGTTTGTAAAACATGTATTACCAAAGGGATGCCCAATAGCTGGAAATGTTGAAGATCACAGTGACCTTACCTTAGACCTCATAATCATTAGGGGTCATCTCCTGTTCCTGGCCAAACATCTTCCCAATCACTGGCTATTTTCATCAGATTGAAGTTAACTACCCGGTAACATAGTTGACTAATCCTAGGGCAAAGTGCTCTTAAGTTATTGAACGCAAACTATTTGGTCAAGCAACCAACCGACATGTGCAAAGTAATGTACCCTCTCATCAAAGAAGGGTGGAAAATAAGTTAAATAACTCAACTTTTTCTCAATAAAACACCTGTTATCTTCGGCACCAGAGTGCACCCTATTGATATCGGTTAATCATGTGACTATGGTTAATCATGTGACTATGGTTAATCATGTGACTATGGTAAATCATGTGACTATGGTTAATCATGTGATATTGGTAAGCAATTTTCTTATATCTATTACAGAAAGCCAGGATTTCTAGACTTCCAGGACCCCTGGAAGATGGTACCGATGTACTGATAATGTTTGTGTTAGATCATCAACTATTCGATGGCTTAGAACCAGAAGGTCGTAACTACCAAATCGATATATTGAGAAAACAAGAGAAAACTGTCTGTAATTTACTCTTTACCTTTGGGAAAACACGTTTTTAAAACTTTGGTCAGTATGACAATTTCAGATTTTCATGAAAAATATGTACGAGTCTTATAAGGTCGTAAGTAGGAGTTACGACCTTCTGGTTCTAAGCCATCGAAGTATTGTCTAGTCTGGTAGGTGATAGGAAGTCTTTATGTGCATGCGTGTGATCCAACACACTAAAGTCAGTACCTTAGTTCTCCTCACAGCGATTACTTCCGCCTGTGCACACAGTGTAGAAGACAGGTAACTGCGTTACGAATTTGAGTTGATCTTCATAGCAGACACCTGCCGTTGCAGTTAAACACAACCGAAACAAGAAAGACCATCCTATATCCGATGGTTGAACCATAGCCGACAAAAATATGTCACATATGCTAACTATGCTGAATTCGACCAGACTATAGTCAAACTAGTCAATGGTCGAACTTGACCAATTTGTAATCGTGTATTGGTCATCTTGAAAACAAAACGTCAGAAACTGTTCTAGTTTTTATTCACATAACAATTTTTTCCAATTTTGACTGTAGACATTTAAATACAGGCAAATCATTGAACAATACATCATATACGCTTCTGGAACACTTAAAATTGTTGACAAAAGCTTTTAAACATTTGAAATAACCAATCAAATACTACCTTACATATAAACCAATGAAAAAATCCAATCGTTTTCATCAAATGGCCAATCAGAATTCAAAATACATTCTCAACATCCAATCAAAACGCTTGTTTCATTTTACAGTCAATCATAATGACATAATGTACAAAAATTATGTTTGATTCATATAGCATTTATATTTACAAGCTTACATTTAAAATGGACTAAAAGAACGCAAGACAAACTCAACAATTAACGATGATCAGGGACTTAACAAGTGGGTGGGGGAAATATGGAAGAAAGTATGAATATGCATGCATCAATGTCCTAACTACACGAAATTACAGCAAAAACTGAACAATATGAAGAAAAATAGAGTTGTTCCAACGCAATCGATATTCAGAAATACCTGTATACAAATGTAATGGCTCGGTATAATGGTTAGACATTTCTGATTTTTTAATCCAGTTTCAATTTGAAATTTGTCAAATCATTTTGGTTTGGTGTAAATTATTGAAAATTTCTTATGCAAATATTTTGAAAATTTTAAATGCAAAATCAAAATTCTTGGAACTTATTCAATCTATTTAAGCCAATAGAATTAATTAAACATTGATTCGGCAGCATTGTAATTTAACGAGGCATAATAAGCGTCTAATAAGGGTAAAATAAAGGTGTGAACCCTAATTCAACATCTCTATATTTGAAATATTTCAACAATTATTTTAAACACATAATTATCTTCTTCAATAACAGCAACATGACATTACATACAACATTTTTTTGGCAAGAATAAAAAAATAAGCAAACAAAACTAGACCTGTCGCCATTGGCAGACTTATATACCGGAGCCACATTATACCCCCTGACAGCAAAGGGCCATAATTCTGGAAAAAATCATCACAGCACAAATTCTTTCCTTCACACACATCGACACGTAGAGGCTGTTCATGGGTGAAAGTTTTAAGGAAATCCTGCAAAAACTGTACGCGAGGAGTTGAGTCCACAAGAAATTGTATTGACGGACAGACAGACAAATGAGCTGAAAACAGCATAGTCCCCTTACAACATATCGATGGCTTAGAATTAGGTCGTAAGTGCCACTTACGACCTTTAAGATTCATAGATATTTAGAATAAGCATCACAAGGCGTTTATGAGCCCATTTTCATAAAAATCTGAATTTGTCATGTTGACCAAAATGAAGTTGTAAAAGTTTGTTTTACCATAAGTAAAGAGAAAATGTCAGACAGTTTTCTCTTGTTTTCTCAATATATCAATTTGGTAGTTACGACCTTCTTGTTCTAAGCCATCGATATGAAATTGGGAATCAAATATACTTAACTGTGAATGTTGCATTCAGTTCATGTGCATACAAAGGGCAGTAACTCCTGATAGTATAGACTTGAGAAATATTACTGTTTTATGCATAATTAATTGCAGAAGCTGAACGTCTGCCAAAAAGTTTATTTAGTAGTATAGCTTGGCTATTTTGACATGAGCCTGACCTTTATGCAAGAATATATTCTTGCTTTGAATATATCAATTTCCGCAAGCAGATCGTGCGATATCGGTATTTCGTTTTTGTGTTTGTATTACATCTCGAGCATCTTCATGATACTCCCCGATTATAAAAAACATACAATCGGTGTTGTAAACGTAGGCAATATATCAACTGTTAAATTATGCTAATCAATAGGTCAGGCTCGTGTCAAATTGGCCAAGCTATACCACATGCAATGACAATGTGGAAGAAGTCATAATATTTTACCCAAAGTCTGATATAGACAAATCAAATGTGACATAGTAGATTTTAAACTTTATAACTTTACCCTTATCTGAATATAAAATGAAGACAATATAAATGCTGACAAGAGCATATTTGAAATTCTGAAAAAGAATCTGAAATCCTAAAAAAAATCAATTTATATCTTATTGTAGAAGAAATTAAAGAATAAACATGGATTTTTGGTATACTCGAATATCTGAATTAAGGTTTATGCCTGAAAACTAGCATAGAAGAATAAAAACACTATGGAAACCATGATTTCCATTAACTGGCATTTGATTTGACCTTTGAATTGACCCTTTGACACATAAAATTCCAAAAAGCCACATATCGACCCCTTCTGGATTCTGACTATAAAAGTATCCTTTGAATGTTGATGGTTTCAGTATAATCTGCACATTGAAGAGATGTCTTCCTTTAAATTTGAGACATTTTGGTTATCAAAGGGTCGCCTATCTTTATATTGCAGATATTTTGGTTATAAAACCAAGTACAAAGTTATCCAATGACCCCTTTGAGATTCAGTCCCTAATAAAATCACTTTGAGTTATAATGCCTTACTATCAATTGAACTTCAACACTATAAAAGCGAGAAGAGTTCCAGTAATTCTCTAATGTGGGTGGGGTAATATTTGATTTTTCATGTGGGTGGGGTACTGGTAATACATGTATTTTAATATAATTCTTATCTCTAAAAAGAAGAGCTTCAGTTGGTTTTAATGTTACTGGTAATACTGAAAGAATTCAAAACATCCGCCCTAGTACTGTTTAACCAATGGACCTGCCTATCACAGCATGTAACACGCAAGTTGCTTAGATTTCAACAGAAGCATAACTATGCCACCAAACATAATAAAATGTTCAATTTCGTGAAACAGAAATAAATATATACCGGACAGTAATTGTTTTCCTTTCCTGAAAATATTGTCTGGTTTCCTGATATTTTCCTGTTTGCACGAAATCCTTCATTTATATTTTTAAGACAGGTTCTATCGTTATGTAGTGGCATATTCATACTTCCATAGATTTCAGATCTAAAAATTAAGTCTCATATAAATGTGAGTAACTAAAACAGAGATTTTTACTTTACTTCAAAGAATAATTAAAAGTCAAAGGGAGACAAATCTAGCAGTCTTACAAATCTACATGTTGTTTCAATAATTACCTCCCTTTCATCGACATAATTAAATAAGGCCTATAAAAACACAAAATTGTTCATTTTTTGGCCTAAAAATTGCTGATTAACTTAACGCAAGTCTAAGTGAAAGATGTGAACACAGATCGTCCCTTCAGCACAACAAGGATGATTTTCTTCAGCCTAAATTCTCACAATAAAGTGTATAGAGAAATACAACCTTAATGCACTGAAGCGACAAGATGTGGAAATAGTATGAACTTCTATGAAAAAATGATGAAAATATGTATGTTAGATGATTCACAAAATAGTTCATGTCCATGCAGATACATTTTTGTACATTTACTAGAACATTTTCTCCAATTTCATTTTTTTCTCCAAACAAAAATTATTCATTCACAATTTCTCTTCCTTTTTTTCACAATTCAATTTCACTTAACATATTATTTTTCCTCATATAGTTTCACATATCAATTTTCACTTACCAGGTTTTTCATACTTTTTTCATATTTAATCATTTTTTTCTCATTTTCTTCACTTTTTATTCTCAGTTCACTTTTAAACTTAAAGAGGATGTAGCGATATTTTTAAAGAATAAAATTTTCACAAAATTGTGATTTTACTGTATATTCTAGAGCAGCAAATAAGGATGTTCGACCAAATTAATCCAGAATTGTATGACCACATATCTAGAGATCCCTACATTTGTAGCAATAGATTCTTCTTACTAAAGGTATTCATATGTTTGTAACTACTGTTAAATCACAGTTTTAAGATAATAGTGAAAAGATCACAATTTTAAGAAATGAAAAGATATAGGTACATCCTCTTTAAGCAAGTTAACTCCATATGATGACTAAGTTCCTTGATTCACTAGTTTTTCAATTTCCAAAATATTTCTCTAAAAACAAGCAAACATGTCACACAGATTTTTACGACTCAATCACCCATGTAACACAGACTATTCCAACAAGCACCCCACTGACACAGATCATTATGAAACCGAGGCTGGACTTGGCGTATTAGTGTCTGAAACATTTGAATTTCCATTCTGCGTCGACGAATCTTTTTCCTTTCCATTAATACTAGTACTAGATTCAAGTCCTGTGGCGAAACGTTTTGTCCACTGACGAGCGACACGATCGTGCTCCAGTCGATTCTGTACATATAAGGTGGCGATACTTCCGACTAACGGATCACCTGGGTTACAGTCAGTTAACAAGGAACATATAGAGAGTAGCACTTTAGATATGGTCAGGGCTGGCGACCAATTGTCTTTTAGAATATCCAAACATATGTTCCCCTGGCTGTTAATGTTACAATGATAAATTCGGGTCCTAAATGTCACCTGGAAGTAAACAAAGAACATGTCATTAGCAAGAAATGTTAAAATTCAACAAAAATCCAACAAGGGGCTTCGGTCGATCGATGATAGCTCTACACTACAGTTTTTTTTCTTCATATATTATGAAGTTATACAAATAGGTTACCCTTTGAAACAACTTCTATAGGAATAACTTCTTTTTTAAAATCATGTGCAGATTTCCCTAAAAAGTAACGACTTCCTTTCTCTTTAAATGATGTACCGGTAACAAATGACTGATAGCTTCCCCTAAGTTGTAGGAAAAGGTTCCCCATCCCCGGAGCAGAAAAATGATTAAGCAATGTGAAGAACAGAAAATATTAAAAGTATAAAAGACAATATTTTTAGAAGGCTGAAGACCAGTCTAAAAATAAAGCCTTGCCATTGGACAATTCAAATATTACCACCAGAACCGACCAATCAGCAACAAGAATCAATAGACTGGTATTCAAACTAAAGCTATTATAACCCCAGGCCTTACACAGTCTATCTATTACAAATTTCTGTCTCCAAACAGATTCACGAAAACAGATTTTATGCAAAATCATTGGAGGACATGATGAAATGGTATTCTCCCCCGAACAAATTAGGTTCTCTTCAAATTATAATTTGGTTCAATTCTTCGCAAACGTTACTGGAATACAAGGGGTATTATTCACAGCTACAAAATTCCCAATAATCACGCAGAGTATGGTGATAATATAGTGACATAGACAAGTCGAGAAAAATCGGAGAAAAATCCATTCCTGCTCTCGTTCATGTGAGAAACATGAGAAGAAAACCGCTCAGAACTGAAAGTATGATATCAGTACTAGCTGTAGGCAGGGCGGACATTTTTGCTAAGACTGCAAGTAAAAATATGTCAACATCAACTTAACAGGGGTGTAAAAAAAGCCAAATTCAAAATCAGGAAAATCATATGCAGTCAACTATGCCTTCAGCCACATAATTGTTTCCATATTTAAATCAGTTTTTATTAAGAAATTCCTTCAAAACAGATTAAATTGACCATAATTTTGCCATTTCTCAAATTATTTGCATCAAAATTTGATAAAAAATTATGGCTCTTGAGTGATATTTAAGTCTGGAAAATTAACACCCCTGACTAAACTATACATGATTATTCTTGGATTGATTTTATGAGACATGCTTGACACTCAGGCTGAAAATGGGCACTTCCTATGCAACTTGATAATTTTCAACAGAAGGTCACACGACTCCTGATTCCAGGGGAATAGCCTTAAGTCTGGTTCCAAGACCCCGGAATTACTGACATGTTTACGTGTCCCATCCCCAGGGATTTAGACAGAAAAAGATTATTAATATTACTTCATATCTTTTTGTTGACAGATATTTACTTTTTTGAAACCAGCCATATTTTTCGTCTGAAACCAACTGCATGGACAGCCACTGGATAGTATGCAGTTGAGTCAGTTTCTGGCAAAAACTGTGACATTCTGTTGAATCATGCAATTAAGTTGTGTGGGTATATCTAATGTGCTAATTCTTGCTAATTTCTTCAGCATTGAATACATCACTTCCATAGCGGTCCAGAAATAAAATTCTTGCAGTTGATTTTTCAGTTTTTGTTGACAATTTTTACTTGCAGCCTTAGCCTTAATATCATGCAGTATGTCGTCCCTGGCAGTAGATATAGACTGTGAAGTTTATATATATCATATTGGCATTAATACATAACAAGTTGAAACTTGATACCATTAGGTAGCAAATAGGCTACAATAAATAAATTGTTAAGATTGCTATCCAGTTGTTATTTCAAGTTTAAACCTCCAACCCTCACAAAATCAACAGACCGGGATAATAAATGGGGGGTAAAGGGATAATAAATGGGGTTACCCGTGTGGGGCCGAAACTGGAAAGAACAAGTTTAAACCTTGACTCCATGAAGACATACATATCTTGACACATCTATTCTTAATTTAGTTTGGTTTATTCGGGTTTAACACGGGTTTAACACTATAATCTCGTAAAAACTTTTCCGTTCAAACAAGATTTCTTTGTCAGTATCCTAACCAGTACTAACTTAGCCTTCCACAACTAGGAATCAACAACTTCCCCACATGTGAAGAAAAATTACTATTGTCAAATTTTCATGGAAAGGTATGCTTGACCTGCCACACAGATCTAGAAATCAAACCCTGGATCTCTGACAGCATCTATTCTTTCAATTGCAAACAGTAATATGTCATAATGAGTAATTACAATCAATTAAAGGTCAGGGGTGAATTTATCGATAGAGACTTGCATGCATGTGATGAATAAATCTCTGACTTTGGGTCATAAACTTACATCATACAACTTACAGTAATATAACACACAAAATGTCAACCTTCTATTAAACACTAACCATGGCAACCATTTTATTGGAGACAATATTGAAACAAGGATGAAGTACATTTTGTCATATAATATTGGTCAGAAGTTTATACTGTAAAATCATTAATTTTCGTGGGGGATTAAATTTCGTGGATTTCGTGGTTCACCTAAACCACAAACTTTCATCCCAACGAACATTGATTTTGACCCTTGTTTTTTTACCTGAAATGCAAAATCCAGGAATTCAAGTCCCAACGAAAATGTCTTTCTTACCAAAACCACGAAATTTCGTCCCAACGAAATTAAATGATTTTACAGTATATACAGATGATAATTACCATTGTTTTTTTTACTCATTTTTAATAGGCAAAATTTTAACAATACTTTACATGCCAAAAAACATTTCTACAAAACTAAATGAGTTTCTCTACCGAAAAATACTGTTTTTATCATTTCAAGGGCCACAACTCTACTTATACAAGTTGAATCCTAATCAAAACATGTTAAAGCCCAACAACATACCAGTAATGTGTTGAATACTAATCTCTCTTTTACTACAAAGTTTGAAGAGGATCAGACAAACACTTTTAAAGTTAGCAAAAAAACACACTTAGAGGGCCACAACTCTGTTAATACTGGGAGAATCTAAATGTTGTAATTTACTCTACCTTTGGAGGTTTAAACGGATACTCAGATGAAAAATGTATATCTAGAAAGAAGACTCCACCCTCATACACAGTTCCAGGTGGTCCCAATATCGTCGATACCCACTCAAATAGATTGTCTCCCTTTGGTCCTGCACTAAAAATAGAAATAATAAAAAGATACATTAATTTTTTTTCAGTGTATTAAAATTAGGGCCAAAATATTCCATCCAAAAAACTGTATCGCGCAGAAACTGGAAACTGTTTACTTTTTCATGGAGGTCACTGGCCCAAGGTCCTCTGTTTTGCCCTACTCGCCAGAAGTCATTGGCGGCAATAGGTAGGTTAGTAAGTAAGTAAACTTGAAATATTCATTATCAATTATGTACAATGTAATCAACAGTGTTTCTATTCCAAGAAAACCCTATTTTCCTAGGACTTTCTGAGTCCTCCCTGAGGTTTCAGTTTTGGGCATTTTTTTCAGCTTGAATGTTAACTTTAAGTCTTCAGACAGTCATAAACTGTTCAAAAAGGGTAAAGAAAAGATAAGCTAAAACTTCATGCCTCATTTCCCAGGCGAAAATGATGGTCATTTGACTATGAACTACCATGAACTACCATGGTACTTCATGGTCATATAACCATGAACTACCATGGTTGACCATGTTTTGTTAAATGGCACCATGGCTTTTCATGTTCTTCTAACCATGGTCGATAAACACCATGGTCTCCCTGAGACCATGGTCACCCAAAGACCATGGTCTACCATGGTTGGTAGCACATGAAAAGCCATGGTGTCTTTTAACCAAACGTGGTCAACCATGGTAGTTCATGGTAAAATGAACGGTTTAAAACCATGAACTACCATGATAGTGTTACAATTTTAGATATAGGGTATAGCAGGGTATTTGCGGTAGCTTTAATCCAGGAAGAGGGTCCAGTTAATGATACTAAAAGGGATCAGTCTAATGCACTTACACTGGCAGGTGTGTCTCTGTGATTTTCATCTACTTAGGGTTAAGTGGGATAGGGGTATTACTGTAATTGCTGAGGGTTAGTCACACTGTATAGTTTCATAACTAATTGGACTATGGCCAATTCCTGCCGCTATTTTACTGCCGAACATTTCTCTGCCAACCATATATGGCAAACCGGTCAGGGCTTTCCTGCCGCTAAAATTACTGCCGGCAAAATTACTGCCGCAACTTTTATCTCTATATAAGAGGGAGGGAATTTGACTGGGAAAGAAAAGAAAGGGAATTACTAGGAAGTTACTATGTCCTAATCTCTGATAGTTGCTGTGAATATCATCCCATCATTCATTAACATTTTCACTAAATTAAATATAACAGTAATAGAATATATTTGGACACATAACTGAATGGAACAATTATTGTGTGAATGAAAAATAAACTGTAGTAGAAGATATTGTCTTCGTAATTATTCAAGTTTATCTTGTGGTGGCAGCGGAAACGTTACCATTATCACCATTCTCACTGTACTGGTGTAGTTGCCGACAAACTACAAAGGGTGCGGTGCCAGAAAGGTTGCACTGGTGGCAGCGGTGGGATTTCCGAAGTTTAAAAATTGGACATATGTATTTTCTAAAGTTTTGGATTTACGAACTTTAACACATCTCGGATTGGACTTAAATTAGTGTCATTATCATTGTTTATGAAATGTCGGATTTAAATGATGAGTTTCAAGACTTAAAGCACACAATAATATTGTTGCATCAAGAACAGGAGAATTTGTTACAACACCTTAGACAACAAGAGAACAATTTTCATTCTACAACAATAGACTTAACTAAATGTTTTGAAAAACTTTTAGAAAGGAAAGATAAGCAAGTGCAGGAATTAATTCAAGAGAACACCACCCTGAAAAATGTTGTCAAGCAATTGTGAGCACATAACTTCATTACTTATTGGATTTTAACTGTGGACAGTGTTCATCCTTTTTTTTCCTTGGATTTAAAATTTGGATGTTAACTATATATTTGGATTTAAAATGCCTCCTAAAAAGCAAACTAGTGATCAGGAACCTGTTACTGCTCCTGAGTATGAGGAACTTGGGAATTCTCAACTGGAAGCTGATCTACGTCAACAAATATTTGAACTAAGACGTAAACTTGTCATAAGTGAGGACACAAAAGAGAAAAGTTTACAAGAATCAGTACAGGAAAGAAATATTTTGGTTCGACAACATGAGGAGAAAATACACAGGCTAGCTAATGAGAAAGATGACGAAATTATGTTACTGACGAAGGCTAATGAACTGTATAGAAATGAAGTACCCAAGAGAAGTCTTGATGTCCCCATGCCTAGGCAATTATTGTTTGATGGCAACATAACATGGGAAAGTTTCGAGAAGCCATTTCGATCATTAGTGGAGTCTTGCAAGTGGAATGAACGAGACAGCCTTTTCCGCTTGCAGAGTAGTCTTCGTGGTGAAGCAGCCGAATATGTTTTCAACCAAGTGTCAGGTGACATTATCCAGTCTTATTCTAAATTGATGGCCGCTCTGGAGTCCCGTTATAAGGACAGCAGAACAAGCTCATCATACTTAGCCGAGCTTGAAATTAGGAAGCTTCAGCCTAAGGAAAAACTGGCAGAATATGTGTCTGAGATACGGAAATTAGTGTTAAAGGGATACCCAACAGCTGATCCTGTAACAAGGGAGACAATTAATATACGCCATTTTATCAAAGGATTGCAAGACCAACAAGCAGCCCTTTTCATAGGAATGAAAGGTCCTAGAAATATTGATGAGGCAAGAGCTATTCTCGAGACATATCATAGTCTCAAGGATGAGATGAAAGGTGCCAGTGGGAGGCTTCGGGAAGTAAAACAGGGAGGTAAACCTACACAGTCAGATTATGTCACTGAAGGCCGATTGCAGACATTTGGGCGTGACATTAAGACGTCACTTGGCAAGAAGATAGACGTGTTGACCAATCAATTGAAGGCCAGTCAGAATAATAGGCGAGACCAAACTAATTATCAGAATTCAGGTCGAGACTACAGTCATATTGTCTGTTACAAATGTGGTGATTCCGGTCACATATCGAAGTATTGTCCTCCACGAAACAACGATAAGAATGGAAGCAAGACGTTAAACTAGATGAGACTGATACAATCGGCCCTGTGTCAGTCAAATCTACTGGTATACAAACATCAGATTACAATGTTATGAAGTGTAGAGAACTTACATGTACTATGTCAATTTTACTAAAAACATTTATTTGTGATGTTCCTTGCAATTTTGTCGTGGACACTGGTGCCTGCACAACAATAATATCAACAGCAGTATTCAATAAGATTCCTTATGATTTGAGACCAGAACTTCGACCAGTTGATCCATCACTTAGATTAGAGGTAGCAAATGATGGACTTTTATCGGTGGATGGGATAGCAACAATGGAACTTAAAATTGGAAGAGACACGTTCCGATGGGATATATTTGTGGCAACTATCAGAGAAGACGGATTAGTGGGTTTAGATTTTCTACACCACTTTGAGTACAATCTTAACAAACATGGACTTAAGTTAATGGGAAAGAAGTACGATACCTTGATAGAGAATGTGTCTTTAAGAGCAATTCGAGTTACCTGTGAGAAGGACATATGTCTACCTCCTGAATCTGAATCTTTTGTCATAGGAGTAAATTCTACAGACAGAACATTGAATAGCAAATTTTGTCATCTTACAAATTCTACACTGACCAACGGATACCTTGATAAAGGACTTTTAATAGGAAACACTGTTTTCAATACAAAAGATGTGAGTAATGGATGTTCAATACCAGTAAGGATTATTAATACCTCGTCAGAGAATATTGTCATCAAAGAAGGGTCAACCCTTGGATATGCTGAAGAAATTCAACAAGAGGATATTTTAGATTCGGTGACAGATACAGGGAATGGGACCTCATATTTCAATCATGGGATCAACTCCACATCGGATATGGAAGGAATAATCAGAAAATGGAACGAAAACCTACAGGACTTGTACCATCGTTCAAGCGTCAATCTTTCAGAGGAACAACAAATTAAACTTGTCAACTTATTAGAAGAATTTAAATCAATATTCTCCACAGGACCTAGTGATCTTGGTCGAACCAGTGTTGTCAAACATACCATCAACGTTGAAAATCATCGACCAATCAAAGTACCTCCCAGAAGGGTCCCAAAGGCATTTGAGGGAGAAGAAGAGAAAATAATCAAGCAACAACTTGAGGCTGGAGTAATAAGGGAGAGTAATAGTCCTTGGTCTTTTCCACTCTGCTTTGTTCGTAAACGCGATGGAAGTACCAGAGCCTGTATAGATTACCGCTTGTTAAATGATATCACTGTCAAGGATTCATACCCACAACCCAGAATTGATGAATGTCTGGATAGTTTAGATGGTGCTGTGTATTTTAGCACCTGTGACTTGGCATCAGGATTTTGGCAAATTGAAGTTGAAGAGGCAGATAGACAAAAGACAGCATTCTGTACTAGTCGAAATGGATTATATGAATATGTGACTTTGCCAATGGGTCTGTCAAACTCACCAGCAACTTTCCAGCGATGTATGGAACTGATATTCCGAGGTATTCAGTGGAAAACCTTACTTGTGTATTTGGATGATATTATTTGTTTTGGAAGGGATTTTGAGGAACACTTAGTTAGGTTACGAGAAATATTTACACGTCTTAAGAAAGTGAATTTAAAACTGAAACCAGGGAAATGCAATTTATTCAGAACATCTGTTGAGTTTTTAGGATTTCTTGTTAGTGGAGATGGTGTACAGCCAACCAATGACAAGATAGCAGCCATACAGAATTGGCCAGTTCCAATGAACTTGACTGAGGTCAGAAGTTTCGTTCAATTCTGCTCTTACTATCGTCGCTTCATAAAGTCGTTCTCAACTAGGGCAGCACCTTTGAATGGTCTGATGGGGGCCGGTCAGCCATTTACATGGGGTCAGGAACAACAATCTTCTTTTGAGGATCTTAAATCAGCTATAATTGGAGGAGAAGTTTTAGCGTATCCTAAAAATGATGGTTTATTCATCATAGATGTGGATGCTAGTGACACTGGGATAGGATGTTGTTTGTCCCAGATGCAGATCAATGAACAATCTCAGTGTGAGATGGAGAGGCCAGTTTTCTTTGCTAGCAAATCTCTAACCAAAACGCAAAGAAAATATTGTGTGACACGTCGTGAACTATTAGCAATGGTAACGTTTATGCATAAATTCCGTCATTACTTATTGGGGCGTCAGTTTCTGGTACGGACTGACCACTCAAGTCTTCGATGGATAACTTCCTTTAAATCACCAACTGATCAGATGGCTAGATGGATGGAGATTATGGCTCAGTTTGACTTTAAAATACAGCATCGACAGGGAAATAAGCATTTGAACTGTGACAGTTTAAGCAGGATACCTTGTGACCCTAGGGATTGTGATTGTTACGATACAAACACTGTGCTGGAAAACTTACCCTGTAAGGGCTGTAAAACTTGCTTGAAGCGTCACAAGGAGTGGTCAGAATTCACAAAAGTTGATGACGTGGTACCTTTATTCACTAGGAACATTACCGTTTCCCAGGAAGATACGGGGGTGACAAGTTTTCAGGCTGTCAGGCCATGCTTCTTCGTTTTGGAATACTTAGTGTTAGTTATAATGATATGTTTTAAATATGTGAAAGATGGTTTTCACAAGCTCACTGGAAGTGTTAGGCGTCTCAGGGTTCGAGACCGGATATTGGAGGATGATTTTAATCAAAGTTTGTACAATATGATATCAGCCTACATAAATGAGAACCAGACCAATTGGGATGCTGAATTACCACTTCTAACATCAGCCTACAGGGCATGCGAACACAGCTCAACAGGATACAGTCCAAATTATCTTATGTTTGGTCGTGAAGTTACAATGCCAATTCAACTACAGTATGGATGTTTCCCTAAAACGGATCTGGTGTCCACTGAGTCGGAGTATGCCCAGGACCTTAAATCAAAACTTGAACATGTTTATACGTTTGCTAGGCAAAGTACAAAATCAGCAGTTAAGCGACAGAAGAGAAATTATGACTCAAGAGTACACAAACATACTTATAAAGTTGGAGACCTTGTGTATTGCTTAGATAAAACCAGAACTATTGGACGGTCAAAGAAATTGGAACCAACTATTTGGCAAGGACCGTTTGTTGTGATTCGTAAAATCAGCGATCTTCTATTCGAGATAAAATCAAATGTTAGGAAATCAAAACTTGTTCACCATGATAGACTCAAGAAATACTGTAGCAACACAATTCCAGATTGGGCACACATGCTGCAAACAAAGATAGGTCAGAATATAGAACAGTCATCCCAGGAAGTCAATGATAAAGATCAAAAGTATCCAAAGAAAAGATTAGTGAAAGCAACTAAACCAAAACTAAGTACCATGGCACATGCCATTAGAAGGGGAATTAGGCAAAGGAAACAAACAAACTTCTTCAGAGCACATTAGAGGATGGATGCCATCTTCAAGTACAATAAGTACCATTAGATCATTGCTGATGAGAATGCAATCAACTTTGACACCACATAAGTAACAGTACTCAATGTGTCAAATATTTTATCACTTATCAATGTGTCAATTAATAAAGCTTTTAATGGAAAGCATCGCCAGTGAAATTGCAGTCAGTCCAGTTCTACACTCTTCAACAGCTAGTCATAATAGTCAGATGTGGAAATTGTGACAAGGAGTATTGTGGCTATTTCTTGCTTCTGTTGTGGAATCGAAAAATGTGTGCTAGCGCCATGGCCTTTGCCTCGGCTCTGCGCCTTGCGCAACGTTCTATAGTTGGCTTAGTAGGAACTCGTGTGCAAAGCAAATACTAGTTTCTATATAAGAAACACAAAGAACTGTCAGATTTACTGACACGTCAGGATGACACCACTCTGTTTGATAAAACAGAGAAAATATAACAAAAATGATTTAACTTTATAAACTAAACTAATTTTAATGAACTAAGCAAACATCTTAATGCAATGAAAACAAACGATGGCATGATTTAAATGTTACGAAATGCAATCAATGAAATTATTATTACTAAACTAACCATGACAAAATATGATGTTATAATTAAACAATGTTTGAAACAATACTCTAAAGTTATGGTCAAAATACAAGCATAATAAACTAGTCAAAATAACCTTAAGTTATAATACACTAAACTTATGATCAAAATACCATTATGAAATGTATACAAAATAACCTAACGTAATGATGAAATTAAACAGATTAAATACAATATTAAAACTGTCAAATAAACAAATGCGTCCACTTGCCAAAAATCAAGCCCAAATATTCTATTTAATGATTCTGAACTTAACAAGTATTTAAAAGCATAGCAAGCCTGCAGACTCAAAAATAGCTACTTCAAAAATATAATTAATTACCAAAAAATGTAATTAAATGTAAGTGTTAAAATAATAAGAATAATTTACTTAATAAATAATTAACCTAATCAAATACAAAAATATTACTTGAATAATTTCAACAATTTACTTAAAAGCTCCAAGATAAATGCCTAAAGTACCTAAATTATTAATTAATTATTAATTAATTAATTATCTTGGAGCGAGGATTTAAGATCCTCCTATTTCAAAAATAAGTATCAGAATGATAAAAAATGCCAAATTTACACTTATATAGACATAATTAGTATGTAAAACTATTTCTGATTGGTCAGTTACAATAATTTCAACCAATCAAAAAGTATCTAACATAACTATCTAGGCAATTAAAATTCCTTGTTTACATAAGCCCCAGACAGTATTACATAACAGGGTCCTTTGATCTCTAGGAATACACAGATCATGCAGCTGGTGGCTGATAAGTACAATGGAGATGCACAGCATGATGGCTAAACTTATGAAACATCTTAGAACTTTCTAGAATCTACAGATATTTGAACAATGGTTACAATAATTAAATGTCATCATGAGTCATATGAAATGCAACACATATATTCAATAAAGTATTAATACAAATTAATACACAAGATGGTGTTAAAATGCATGTAGATAAAGCAATATAAGCAATACACAATGTAATATACAGAGTGGCTTAAATGTATGTTCTTAATCTAATATACATGTAGACTAGCTAAATATACCCACAATGATTAAAATAGACTAGCTAAATTCCTAACACAATACAGTATATAAGACTATAGAAAGTTAAATGAAGGTATATCATTAATTAATTATGTAATCATTGTAATATTACGTAACATGCAGGAGTAAAGATCTAACTTTACAACAACACACTGGTTTTCGGGAAGAAAAATTTATTACTTTTAAAAGAAAAGTAATAAATTTTTCAAGATTAACCTTAAAATATCATGTTACTAATATAACAGAACATATATAACTAACAATCATAAAAACAAACATAATACAAAAGCTAATCTCAAAGAATGCTAAACATAAAAATGAAAACAATCCAAAAATAAGAATACAAAAACATGTAAAGTCACAAGACTAAACTTCACTTATCAAACTTATCTCAATTATCTTAATTCTAGGCATCAGATAAAATAAGAAGATATATATAGCATGTAAAAACAATAAAGCAGAGTATGGTCCAAAACATGCTCAAGGGCCACATAAGGGAACGACAATATTTAGTCTTCTCTTCTTCTGGTAGTCTTCTAGTCGCGTTCGGGATATAAGAGTCAATGTTTCTCTTTAGTTTCGCGTCATATTGGTGCAAATATCATAATAAATGTTCATTGCCCAAGTTTATTACTGAAAAGCGCGTTACTTAGTATGTACTGAAGTTCTTCCAGTCTTCTGGTCACGTTCCAGATAAAAGAGTCAATGTTTCTCTTTAGTTTTGTGTCATATGGGTGCAAATATCATAATAAATGTTCATTGCCCATGTTTATTACTGAAAAGCGCGTTAATTACTATGTATTGAAGTTCATCTTCACATTCACTTGCGCGTCATAGTCGGGAAATTAAATTAAATGTTTATTGTATTGTTTAAGAAGTTACAAATACCGGCGCGTTTAATTTCACTTTTAACACTAAAATCACTTTTTTCACTTTTTCGCGTTTCGCTTAGTATTAAGATAATATCACCTCGTGTCTACTGTAAGCAATTGCTTTCTTAGGAATTTTCAAATAAATTCTCAACAAAAACTGAGCGATTGGGTTACACTACCATGTTAAAACATACAACAATACACATGTTTAAAAAAGGATCAGCTTATCACAGATAAACTGATCGGCCACCTTAAGTTAAACTAGTGTAATGCTTCAGAATTAATTCCTATTATAAAGCAACAATTTAGCTGCTAAAAATTAAATGTAAGCATCTTATTGATATGAAAATGTATACCTCAACAGATTTGACAAAATAAAGTCTCTCTACTGTGAAATGCATCACAAAAAACTAAACATTAGACCTAGCCGCAGATGGGCTATATGTTCCTGGATAAAAAAAGCAGTCGCTTAAACCCTAGGATGCAATAGTGATGGGACGTCGGCAATTCAGTCCGACATATAGATATTACAATCTATAAAATACACAACAACAAATCTGTCCTAAACAGACACATATAGAGGTTAACTCTATAAAACGAGGGAAAGTTTGACATGCCAGATGAACCAAGATACCTATAGGGATTATACCCTATACCGATAGAGATTAACTCTAAAGGACAACATCGTAATATCTTCAAGATCAATCCCATGAAAAAACTTAACATCCCTATGCAGCCTAGGAAGCCTTACTGAGACTCAATCCAATAAACTTTACTTCAAGTAAAAAGAGTTGCTGGCAACATAAACTTCAAAAAAGTTTACAAAATTAAAAGTCATCTCACAAAACTAAGTTCTCAAAAACTTAACCATAAACTATACAAATACTCATCTTATGCAAACTTAAGTATCAACTCATCAACAAAACAAAGTATCTCTCACAAAATCAATCATTTGATTCCTAGGACGCAATAGTAACAAAAAATATGATATCTTAAATACTATGCCCATAGACCTTAAATTCTATGCAAACAAAATATCAGACACATAGCTCGGACCTATAGATATTAATCCTATAGCCTATAGATATTGGAACCTATAGAGAATACTCTAAAGTGAGTCTGGAATAAACTGACACCTATAGATATTGGAATCTATATACCAAATGCCTAGGATACACAACAGACACATATAGATATTATAATCTATACAAAACAATAGACTCCTGTAGAGGTTGGACTCTACCTGTAGAGGTTAGACCCTACGAAATGGCACCTGTAGAGATTAGACTCTACGCCAAACACACGGACGTTAACTTTAGGAAAGAACAAAGACATCTATAGAGATTGTACTCTATATCGATAGAGATTAACTCTAAAGAACAGTACTGTGATATCCTTAATATCAATCCTATAGAACTTAAATTCTATTCAACCATCTCTCAAAAATTTACTATGCAAACTTAGGAAACTATCCTTAAGCTCAAACAAATGACTTCACTTAATCAAAAAGTTAACAAATAACCTTACATACAATATACATCAACAAATCCTTATACAATGCAATGCTCAAATTTTTTTAGGTAAAAGCAACATGGTATGGTAGTGTAACTTATACTCATTAAAAATATTTAAGTCAGACTTGTGTGCCACAACATTAGATATAAAAAAAAGATTAAAATACTAGGTGATATTATGCCTAATAAACACATAAAGGTTTCTTACATAGTTGTCTCGTCTATCGATAGGTCTATCACATCATCGCGGTACATCTCGGCACGGTTCATCTGCTTGGGACATCTGGGTTTTATCGTCATAGTACATCTCGGTATGGTACGTCATCTCGGACATCAGGGTACTACGTTATATCGTTGTAGTACTTCTTCTCGGTATGGTACATCATCTCGGTCATCTAGGTACTACGTTATATCGTTGTAGTACGTCTTCTCGGTATGGTTCGTCTTCTCAGTACTATGTTATATCGTTGCAGTACTTCTTCTCGGTATGGTGTGTCTTCTCGGTACTACGTTATATCGTTGTAGTACTTCTTCTCGTTATGGTTCGTCTTCTCGGTACTACATTATATCGTTGTAGTACTTCTTCTCGGTATGGTTCGTCTTCTCGGTACTATGATATATCGTTTCAGTACTTCTTCTTGGTACGGTTTGTCTTCTCGGTACTACGTTATATCGTTGCAGTACTTCTATTTGGTATGGTTTGTCTTCTCGGTACTACGTTATATCGTTGTAGTACTTCTATTTGGTATGGTTTGTCTTCTCGGTACTACGTTATATCGTTGTAGTACTTCTTCTCGTTATGGTTCGTCTTCTCGGTACTACGTTATATCGTTGTAGTACTTCTTCTCGTTATGGTTCGTCTTCTCGGTACTACATTATATCGTTGTAGTACTTCTTCTCGGTATGGTTCGTCTTCTCGGTACTATGATATATCGTTGCAGTACTTCTTCTTGGTACGGTTTGTCTTCTCGGTACTACGTTATATCGTTGCAGTACTTCTATTTGGTATGGTTTGTCTTCTCGGTACTACGTTATATCGTTGTAGTACTTCTTCTCGTTATGGTTCGTCTTCTCGGTACTACGTTATATCGTTGTAGTACTTCTTCTTGGTATGGTTTGTCTTCTCGGTACTACGTTATATCGTTGCAGTACTTCTTCTTGGTATGGTTTGTCTTCTCAGTACTATGTTATATCGTTGTAGTTCTTCTTCTGGGTATGGTTCGTCTTCTCGGTACTACGTTATATCGTTGTAGTACTTCTTCTTGGTATGGTACGTCTTCTCGGTACTACGTTATATCGTTGTAGTACTTCTTCTTGGTATGGTTCGTCTTCTCGAAACTACGTTATATCGCTGTAGTACTTCTTCTTGGTATGGTTCGTCTTCTCGGTACTACGTTATATCGTTGTAGTACTTCTTCTTGGTATGGTACGTCTTCTCGGTACTACGTTATATCGTTGTAGTACTTCTTCTTGGTATGGTTCGTCTTCTCGAAACTACGTTATATCGCTGTAGTACTTCTTCTTGGTATGGTTCGTCTTCTTGGTACTACGTTGTATCGTTGTAGTACTTCCTCTCGGTTTTTGTTCTCATCATTGATAATCGTTGCAGTTGGACAATCTTCTTTTAGAAGTTCTTCGTTCGTATGAAGAATATATTTGGAGCCAACAACAGACTATTTCGGAGCGAATTGCGGACTATTTGGAAACCAATCGGACAATATGGAAGCCAATCGGACAATGTGGAAGCCAATCGGACAATATGGAAGCCAATCGGACAATGTGGAAGCCAATCGGACAATGTGGAAGCCAATCAGACAATGTGGAAGCCAATCGGACAAGACATTAAGAACAAAGATGTACAAAATAAGAAATCATTCTTAACAAAGTAAAAACTATTACTAGCAAAATTCTGCAGAAACTTTGCCAGATCAAGTATTCTAAGCTTTATTTAAATAGTACAAGTAAAAACCTTTTCTCTAATAAGCTCTTCAGTAACTTTACTAGATGAAAAATATTAAACTTATCCTATCATGAATTCTATCAAGTAAAAATTTAAAAATAAATACTTAAGTCTTTATAACTTAAAAATATCAAAAATCTAATTAAACTTTGTTTCCTACTAAGTTTAAAACTATCCCACTTCTGACACCATTGTTGTGGAATCGAAAAATGTGTGCTAGCGCCATGGCCTTTGCCTCGGCTCTGCGCCTTGCGCAACGTTCTATAGTTGGCTTAGTAGGAACTCGTGTGCAAAGCAAATACTAGTTTCTATATAAGAAACACAAAGAACTGTCAGATTTACTGACACGTCAGGATGACACCACTCTGTTTGATAAAACAGAGAAAATATAACAAAAATGATTTAACTTTATAAACTAAACTAATTTTAATGAACTAAGCAAACATCTTAATGCAATGAAAACAAACGATGGCATGATTTAAATGTTACGAAATGCAATCAATGAAATTATTATTACTAAACTAACCATGACAAAATATGATGTTATAATTAAACAATGTTTGAAACAATACTCTAAAGTTATGGTCAAAATACAAGCATAATAAACTAGTCAAAATAACCTTAAGTTATAATACACTAAACTTATGATCAAAATACCATTATGAAATGTATACAAAATAACCTAACGTAATGATGAAATTAAACAGATTAAATACAATATTAAAACTGTCAAATAAACAAATGCGTCCACTTGCCAAAAATCAAGCCCAAATATTCTATTTAATGATTCTGAACTTAACAAGTATTTAAAAGCATAGCAAGCCTGCAGACTCAAAAATAGCTACTTCAAAAATATAATTAATTACCAAAAAATGTAATTAAATGTAAGTGTTAAAATAATAAGAATAATTTACTTAATAAATAATTAACCTAATCAAATACAAAAATATTACTTGAATAATTTCAACAATTTACTTAAAAGCTCCAAGATAAATGCCTAAAGTACCTAAATTATTAATTAATTATTAATTAATTAATTATCTTGGAGCGAGGATTTAAGATCCTCCTATTTCAAAAATAAGTATCAGAATGATAAAAAATGCCAAATTTACACTTATATAGACATAATTAGTATGTAAAACTATTTCTGATTGGTCAGTTACAATAATTTCAACCAATCAAAAAGTATCTAACATAACTATCTAGGCAATTAAAATTCCTTGTTTACATAAGCCCCAGACAGTATTACATAACAGGGTCCTTTGATCTCTAGGAATACACAGATCATGCAGCTGGTGGCTGATAAGTACAATGGAGATGCACAGCATGATGGCTAAACTTATGAAACATCTTAGAACTTTCTAGAATCTACAGATATTTGAACAATGGTTACAATAATTAAATGTCATCATGAGTCATATGAAATGCAACACATATATTCAATAAAGTATTAATACAAATTAATACACAAGATGGTGTTAAAATGCATGTAGATAAAGCAATATAAGCAATACACAATGTAATATACAGAGTGGCTTAAATGTATGTTCTTAATCTAATATACATGTAGACTAGCTAAATATACCCACAATGATTAAAATAGACTAGCTAAATTCCTAACACAATACAGTATATAAGACTATAGAAAGTTAAATGAAGGTATATCATTAATTAATTATGTAATCATTGTAATATTACGTAACATGCAGGAGTAAAGATCTAACTTTACAAAACTTCATTATTTTGGAATTACCTTCATTTGTTGTTTTGGATTTACCTTCATGTGTTATTTTGGATTTACGTTCACTTGTGCATTTGGATTTACCTTCATTTGGATTTATCTTCAAAAATTTGGATTTACGTTCACTTGTGCATTTGGATTTACCTTCATTTGGATATACCTTCAAAAGTTTGGATTTAATTGTGTTGTGTTTCGATATTTTTGGATTTACCTTCGCTATCATGGATTAACAATTGGATTTAGCTTTTATTTTTTTTGATGAACCAAAAATATACCGGAGATGTCTGATGATGTGCGTTCCGACTAAAATAAGCCGACGGACGGGTCGCATGAAACTGTGGTAATCCGCACATGGAAAATAACGATCTTTTAAGAGACAAATATGAACATTTTTAATATCTGAGTTTCAATATTTTACCAAGAACACTTAAGGAATTATATCAAGTTAAATGTGTTAGGAATTCATAATATTAATATGTGGAACTGGAATAATTCTGTACAGGACATTGTGTTTTCATTATTTTAAGGCTGGACTGGGATCAAACATTTATTTCTTCTAGTAGGTACTAGTAGGGTAATCAATTTTACTATATTTGTTACATTGCTGATTATTCACTTGTCTGCTTCTTAAAGCTATTTAAGAAGACTTTCGATAGTACCATTTTTTTTCGAAGATTTCAATCTCATTTGGGCCGCAATGAATTGATTTCGCTACAGCAGTTTGCTATATCAGATATAATTTTATAGCAGTTCGCTATATTATTGATGTTTTTATGTTTTGTTATTTTTAATATATGTTAGATATGCACAGCAACTTACTAGTATATGTTTTTATCTTAATTTGAGGGATAAAATTGGGGTGAACAATAATATACTCATATGTGATTGGGTGTATTTTAACTGTAAGTATTAGTTCTATGTTAAGTGACCAGAGAATTAATGTTTTATAATTCAATATGGTGGATTATTGAAAATTTCTGATCATGTTGGCAGAAATAGGGAATGCATTTTTTTTTTTATCATATTTTTAGATGTGATTTTGCAATTGTAAAACAAAACAAAAAAATATATATAAAACAGTAGTTTTTTTAATGTCTGTATGGAAAAGGGTATGTGTGTGTTTATGCCTACTTTGTAGCCAGGAGGCTCCAATCCAAAGGGAGGGCAGTGTTACAATTTTAGATATAGGGTATAGCAGGGTATTTGCGGTAGCTTTAATCCAGGAAGAGGGTCCAGTTAATGATACTAAAAGGGATCAGTCTAATGCACTTACACTGGCAGGTTTGTCTCTGTGATTTTCATCTACTTAGGGTTAAGTGGGATAGGGGTATTACTGTAATTGCTGAGGGTTAGTCACACTGTATAGTTTCATAACTAATTGGACTATGGCCAATTCCTGCCGCTATTTTACTGCCGAACATTTCTCTGCCAACCATATATGGCAAACCGGTCAGGGCTTTCCTGCCGCTAAAATTACTGCCGGCAAAATTACTGCCGCAACTTTTATCTCTATATAAGAGGGAGGGAATTTGACTGGGAAAGAAAAGAAAGGGAATTACTAGGAAGTTACTATGTCCTAATCTCTGATAGTTGCTGTGAATATCATCCCATCATTCATTAACATTTTCACTAAATTAAATATAACAGTAATAGAATATATTTGGACACATAACTGAATGGAACAATTATTGTGTGAATGAAAAATAAACTGTAGTAGAAGATATTGTCTTCGTAATTATTCAAGTTTATCTTGTGGTGGCAGCGGAAACGTTACCATTATCACCATTCTCACTGTACTGGTGTAGTGGCCGACAAACTACAAAGGGTGCGGTGCCAGAAAGGTTGCAATAGTTCATGGTCGACCAGGGTAGTTCGTGGTCAGGGGACCCATGGTTATTTGGTAATTGGCACTTGATGGTCAATGACCATGGTTTTGTAACATGGTCAACCATGGTCTTGGACCATGGTCAATGACCATGGGTTCAAGCTACAGATGAATCAGCTTGTTGCAAATAATGTCAGGTAATATTTGATTTCTTATTAGAAAGCTTAATAAATATTTTGTTGTAATTATGAATATTTTATTATGTCAAACTAATTCATAAATCTTTCTATTTTTATAATAAGAATGATATATTACTTTGCTAACATTTCATTTAAAAGTGTATTTTGGGACTTTAAAAAAAATATATATAATTTTTGTTAAAGGGAGATATAAAAGTGTGAGACAATAACATGGTTGACCATAGTCGACCATGGTCAAATGGTCAACCACGGTTGAAAACACTGACCATGTTAGACCATGGTCAAGCTTCAGTTTGTCTTTTCTCACCATGGTTGACCATGGTCAAACGGTTTATCTCTTTTTCTCACCATGGTCAACCGTGGTCAGTCTTCTCTTTAACCATGGTCGATCACAGTCAACCATGGTCGACCATAGTCAACAACTGTGACCATGGTTGACCATGGTCGACCATGCTCCTGACTATCTCTTCAACATGGTATTTGATGGTTGACCATGTTTTAACATGGTCAACCATCAAATACCATGTTGACCATGGTTCAACCATGGTCGCATTTTGCCTGGGTTGCTCAACAAAACTGCTCGATAGTGTGCTTACTAGTCACACTATCTCATTTGAACCCACAGTCACTACATTTTGACAGTTACAATAAAAGCAGGTATCAAATATCATCATGTAAACTATAACATTATTGAAGCAGCTAGCAAACACCTGATACACCATTCAGCATATCGATACAAGTTACAGGATACAAGTTACAGTAGTCGAGAAGAACAGATATTCACAATGCATGAAACCATAACATCCAAGTGTCTTATTATGCGCCAAAAAACTGCTCCCCAGCACTTTCTCTTGTTTTCGAAAGTTTGATTTAAACCTAGCTGATTTTATCCCCGCTTAGAGAGCAGTAACTATATTTCAAATGGAGACCCTGCTTTCTGTTTTTAATTTTTTTTAAACCTGTCCTGTGCATGAATACCGGTAAGAATATTTCAAATGGAGATACTTCTTTCTGTTTTTAAATGTTTTGATTTAAACCTGGTTCATTTTGTCCCTGCTTGGGAGACCAGCAACTATATTTCAGATGGAGATACTCTGCGGCTTTCTATTTTAAATGTTTGATTTAAACCTGGCTATTTTATCCCACTATGGAGACCTGGGCACTGTCTTATCAAAGAATTTACCGAAATCTTAAACTTACGCTCAAATTTAAATTCTTTATAATACTGTTACAACTGTAAAATGTGGAATTTGAACAGTAATACTAATCAAGATTCAGTTAATGAAGTCTTATAAACAATACCTGTCTCCAATGTACAGCTGTTAAATAATTATACTGAATTTAAATTTGAACGCAAGTTTATGATTTGCGTAAGTACTTTGATAAAACGGTGCCCTGTCCAGGTGACAGCAATCATATTGTTCTTTCTGTTTTTAAATGTTAGATTTAAACCTTGCTCATGTTTTTAAATGTTCGATTTAAACCTTGCTCATTTATCCAGTGCTTGGAGAGCAGCGACCATATTTCAAATCGAGGGCTCACCCAAGTAAAACTATGGTACATGCCTCGATAAATTTATGTAGTTACAATAGTTTTGCACCGACACCTCGAAATGGAGATACTACTTTCTATTTGTAAATGTTTGATTTTAACCTTGCACATTTATCCCTGCATGGAGACTGTGTAACAATTTTTCAAGCAGAAATATTGTGAAAAAAACAAAAATACCAAGCTTCTCCAAGTTTTAATTTAAACATGGCTCATATCCTCTCCTTGGGAGACCAAGCGACCATATTTCAAGCAGAGATATTGTGGAAATTTCTAACAAACTAAAACCCACAGTATTTGTAATGTAGGGAGCTTTCTCCGTGCCTGTGTCTGACTTCTATCAGGAAGATTTGTGTGAGCTATTGATTGGAAAATCCTTTACTGCCATGTGGAGGTACTTTGCTTTGTTGTCATAATGTTTCTAATACAAGCACCATGAACACGGGGGGGGGGGGGGGGGGGGGGAACTCATTTTAGGAATGAAACCTTCTACCTCCAGTCAAGTTTGATAGAACGTTAAACACAGTATGAAACACACCTTAATTTGAGAAACGGAAAACTCAAAATGCAAGAACACAGCCTAAAAACACAGCAAGTGTGATGAAAATTTAATCAAGGACTTGACTTCATGAAAAACTCAAAATGAGGGTTTGAGGGAAAACTAAATGAAGAGTATGAGAAACAAACATTTTGAGGGGAAGTCAATGATGAGTCTATTAACCAAAAATTGATGTGAAACCAGTTGAAATCTGGTAAAACTCAATTGAAACAGAACCAACCGAGTTTGAGGAAAAATTAAAGCATTGAAGAGAGAAGGCAGCTGAGGAACAGCATTTGAGAAAATCTCAGTTTATTTAGGAACAGAGTTTGAGGAAAATCTTAGTTCAGGAACAGAGTTTGAGGGAAATCTCAGTTAAGGAACCAAGTTTGAGGCAAATGTCAGTTTAGAAACAGAGTTTGAGGGAAATCTCAGTTCAGGAACAGAGTTTGAGCAAAATCTCAGTTAAGGAACCAAGTTTGAGGCAAATTTCAGTTTAGGAACAGAGTTTGAGGGAAATCTCAGTTAAGGAACCAAGTTTGAGGCAAATGTCAGTTTAGAAACAGAGTTTGAGGGAAATCTCAGTTTTTTTAGGAACAGAGTTTAAGGAAAATCTTAGTTCAGGAACAGAGTTTGAGGAAAATCTCAATTTACAACAGAGTTTGAGGAATATCTCAGTTGATAAACAGTCAGTTTGACAGAAATCTCAATGTATTTATGTAGAGAATTTGGTCTGGTGTAATAATATTTATATAAGACGTATCCTTATGTATGCAATGATTCAACCAAATGGCGCTTTATACATTTGCATAAGCTGCCAAGCAGTAAATATTCATATAGATTTTAATGTTTATCCCCATTTGATTAAATGTGCAAAATTATTGACCTGGCCCCAATTCCAAGAAAAAAACTTTGCAAGTTAGTTTATATAAATTTATTTAAGGTTGATTGTGAAACAAGTTTCCAAATTTTAATCATTCTCAACACCTCATTCCTGATGTTATCCATTGCAACAAGGGTATGAGAGAAGAGAAGCCAGATTCCCTTTTAATGCTGCGGGTCAAGCTACCATTTTTATTTCTTCTTTGGAATGCAAAGCGGCCAGGGATCGAACCGGGGACCTCTCACACTCGAAGTGAACACTAACCAACTAGACTATCGAGGAGGTTATCAAGTTATTGCTTAGCTACAATGTAAGATTGCTATTTCAATATATATTAAATAAATTACCCAACTTTAAGATACTAGTAACAGTGTTAATAGAGTAAGATAGTTAAGAGCAAGATTGTCAAAATAGAAGGGATTATAATCCAACTCAATTTGAAATAACAAACTAAAACATTTAACATTTTAACTGTCTGACTGGAAGTTAGCAATTTTAAACAATTTAATTTTTTTCAATATGATTTGATTTAGCAATAAATTGGTATGAAGTAAGGAGAACCCAGTGAACCTAGATAAACATAGTTTACCTGACAGCCTACTCAATGTTTATAAACATCTGTACATTATGCTAATCAAAAGGTCATGTTTGAGTGACAGAGCCTGACCTATTATTGAATCACCATAATTTAACAGTCGATATATTGCCTACGTTTACAACACCGGGTGTATGTTTTCATAGTCGGGGAGAATCACGTTGACACTCGAGATGTAATACAAACCCAAATCTTAAATGCCGATATTGCACGATTTGCTTTTGGAAATTGATATATTCAAACCAAGAACCTTGTAATATATTCTTGCATAAAGGTCAGGCTCAGGTTAAAATAGCCAAGCTATAGTAACCATACCAGAACATTTAAACACAGACACAGTCTTTATGAAATCAACAAATTTCAACATGAAATGCTCAATAGCAAGTCTATACTATAGTTGCCGTTTCAAACATAATTTAAAGGACTTGGTACTTAAGCTTTTCACCAACATAAGTACATGCATGAATTTTTTTTATAATTATTTACTCAGGAATAAAATGTCCAACGTTTTTTTTTTTCATCAGTGTATTACAGGCAAACCTCGAACCTCAGTCTTAAACAGCCACATAAAGAGATAAAACCCTAAACACTGAGCTTAATACCCGATGGGCTTTGATGAAGTAAATTTACTATTGTGATAATATTGAAGGCCTAAAATGAAAGATTCTGTTTAAAGTTCCCATCCCACTATTTGAGTCATTCAGCTCATTTAGAGTTATGTAGATATATAAAGGAGAAATTATTGTTGATACATTCATTTACATTGGTCTTTTTCAATTACTATCTGAAGTTTTTTAATCATAATGTTGAATGACTAGCGTTAATTTCTTCCCAAATTAAAAAGAAAGGTGATTTTGACAGGTTAACTACAACTGTAGGAAGGGGAAGCAAACAGTATCTTATTTCAGGCCCAGAAGACTCGACTGTTTGAGCTTTATTGGCATTACACCAGTTGTCAATCTTTGCCCTTAAAATCAATTTTAATAGTAAATTATAATCACATGGTCCAACAGATTAACTTGAAAACTTTTGCCAAACACCTTCCACAAACAATAAGGTTGAGCGATCTCTACTCTTATACTACAAAACAACTAGGTAGTTTTGAGATCCCAAGTATAATAGTTATTGGACATTTTGAGATCTAATGTAAAATTGGACATTTTGAGATCTAATGTAAAATTGGACATTTTGAGATCTTATGTAAAATTGGACAATTTGAGATCTAATGTAAACTTGGACATTTCGACATCTAACGTAAAATTGGACATTTCGAGATCTAATGTAAAATTTGACATTTCGAGATCTAACGTAAAATTTGACATTTTGAGATCTTATGTAAAATTCCATGGACATTTTGAGATCTAATGTAAAATTGGACATTTTGAGGTCTAATGTAAAATTGGACATTTTGAGATCTAATGTAAAATTGGACATTTCGAGATCTAAATGTAAAATTGGACATTTCGAGATCTAATGTAAAATTGGACATTTCGAGATCTAATGAAAATTGGACATTTCGAGATCTAATGTAAAATTGGACATTTCGAGATCTAATGTAAAATTGGACATTTCGAGATCTAATGAAAAATTGGACATTTCGAGATCTAATGTAAAATTGGACATTTTGAGATCTAATGTAAAATTGGACATATGGCGATCTCAAGAAACTTAAAATAGATGACCTTGACACTTTGAGAGTAAAATTGCTAATTTTCATTGACAATTTGGAAGTGAAGTTGTTAAATGACTTGGACAATTAAACTGGCTAATTAACAACATAGACATTTTGAGTTTAAATTTACCAAACTACCTTGAAATTTTTACTTTTATATTTACTACAACAAGCTAGAGACTGAGAGTAAAACTCATTATGTTTATCATATTAATGACCTCAACATTTCAAACATAACACATAATATTAAAGCTTATAAGTCAACCTAACGACCTGTCACTCAAGGCTTGCCGGAGCATGCTGTACAACATTGCCCTTAATTATGTAAATATGTTTGAAAATGTGCAATCAATTTTCAGAGGCCTGTGGAGACTCAAAAAAACACTATGACGAGATTGAAAGATGGAAAAACATCAAGAAATAAATTTTCTGTTTTCCATGAATACTTGAGGAGTCAAACAGAGACTACGAGAATTTACAACAGGAACTTTCCAATAATCATCAAGTTTTGTATTGTTTTTCATGATACCAGTATCTGCATTTAGTTTTCACCAAGTTCTTGATTCAAGATCGTTTTGAAATATAATTGAAATTCAACAACCCTGGAACATCCCATTTTTGACCAGCCCTCTCTAGAAAAGCACTTTCCTGACTTATGTTTCATTATGTAACCAAACAGTCACACTAACCCGACATGCACTCTCCAGAGTTTCAGCCACAAAGTAGCCCTTCTTAACAAAATCTCTCTGGAACAGCCCTCACACACAATCAAGACAAAACTTCCACTGCAACAGCCCTCACACAAAATCAAGACCAGATTCTCTCTGGAACAGCCCTCACACTCAATCAAGACCAGATTCTCTCTGGAACAGCCCTCACACTCAATCAACACCAGAATCTCTCTGGAACAGCCCCCACACTCAATCAAGTCCAGATTCTCTCTGGAACAGCCCTCACACTCAATCAAGACCAGATCCTCTCTGGAACAGCCCTCACACTCAATCAAGACCAGATTCTCTCTGGAACAGCTCTCACACTTGATCAAGACCAGATTCTCTCTGGAACAGCCCTCACACTCAATCAAGACCAAATTCTCTCTGGAACCGCCCTCACACTCAATCAAGACCAGATTCTCTCTGGAACAGCCCTCAAACTCAATCAAGACCAAATTCTCTCTGGAACAGCCCTCGCACTTGATCAAGACCAGATTCTCTCTGGAACAGCCCTCACACTCAATCAAGACCAGATTCTCTCTGGAACTGCCCTCGCACTCGATCAAGACCAGATTCTCTCTGGAACAGCCCTCGCACTCGATCAAGACCGGATTCTCTCTGGAACAGCCCTTAAACTTGATTCAGACCGGATTCTCTCTGGAACAGCCCTCAAACTTAATTAACACCGGATTCTCTCTGGAACAGCCCTCACAGACTTCATTGACCACTGTACCTGACTGTTGAATTAAATTTGATTGCCTAAATCTACTAATCAATGTCTAGAATAACAATAAATGGATTGTGAATGTTTTTCTGTAACACATAAGTTAGCAGTTTACCAAAATCCCCGGTTCACCAAAATCCCCCTTTTACCAAAATCCACAAACGTAAAAGTGAAATATGAACCCAAATTATACAATAAATACATGATAAGGAAATAACTTTCAAGTATCAAGTCCTATTTCAGGATTTGAATATTTTCCTCATTACTCAGCCTCAATTTTAAGTCCACCTAAACCAGAAGACCTGGGGCCTTATTCATCAACGTTGAAAGCCTAAAACATAGACTTAGACTTTATATTGTCAACTGTTCTATTTGCTCTCATGTTGTTATAAAGGTACCGATTTTGATATAAATTGGTGTACATGTTCAGTGGGTAAAACCAAACAGTCAGACAAAATTTCACATGATTAAATCTAATTTCAAAGAAATGGCAGCAATTATGAATAATGACATTGTTAAGTCTAAGTCTGATTTAGAGACTTACAACGTTGATGAATAAGGCCCCAGTTTCTTCATTCAATCATCAATGATAAAACTAATTGAGAGGGTTTTGCATTGTGGTCTTTTTTTTCATATTGCCGTTTTATTATACAATATAAATAGATGTTCTGCCCTCAATTCATTTATAGGCATACACATTTTGTCCTGCCCGGCTACAAGTAACCCTTAACTTGGGCCCCTAATTTTATTCATCGACCCCCGAAAGGACCAAGACCAACAAATCACCAAAGGACAAGAAAGGTCGTTAGTGAATTTCGTTTGTGAATTTTAGACAAGATTAAATCCATTTAGTTTCAAACACATTTCATCAGATGACAAAATCTAGCAACATAAATGATTGTTACAATTTTCTCCAATATCTAAGCCAGGAGACGTCACAAACTGATAGCGGGAGAGACTTTTAAGCGGATAGCTACAACACTATGGAACAGAACGGAACAGAATGTGGGTATAACTATGCATTATTACCAATAGTTATATTGCAAAAATGCCAGCTATTATATTCTCCTATGTGCATTATGTACTCTGACACTATACTTTGAAAAGTACAAGTTAATAAAAGTCACTCTTACATTTACATTTAAACTGTGTAATTCAACAATTATTGAGTTAAATACCTTTAAGTTTTCATGACTAGAAATAATAACTGATATAAATGTGTGACTACAACATTTTATACTCACCAATTTGTACTTAACAGTTTCAACTCATACAGTATCATTTTGACGCTTAATTTCAGTAGCAAAACATAACTTAATGTGATATCATTTATCCCTGAAGGTTAAAAGGCACACTTGGCCTTTATGTTCTGTTAACATACCAGATTCACAATTTAAGATGTATGCCTAGCTTCATTTATCAGAACCTTCAATAATGTAATACATTTAGACAGTGTATGCCTAAACATGTAGCTCAGACACCCATAAAATCGCCACCTGTCTGGAATCTAGATTATTGATTCAACTATAAGGTCAACTTAAGCCTTGTGTCAGTACATTTAAAATGGGAGTTCAAGTGTGACTTTAAATACTATCTCAATAAATTTTAAACAAATACCATCAATAAACTCCAAAGCAGCTCTCCATAGAGTAAAACAACCTCTCTTTGAATAAGCGAAATAATCACTGAGTTCAAGAATTTGTATTAAACCAAACCCTGAATGACTTATTGGGATACTATAAAATTCAACGTGTATGACTTCTTGCGATTAAATTCACGTGTAAATTCCAACCACTGTACAACTTATTGGGATAGTTATATTTCAATGTATATACCTTATTTTAATAACTGGAAATCATCTTCTACATACCTGATGAATTAATATAAATACTACCGCTTTAGAGCAACTTAAAGCAACATCCTCCAGGCCCGCATCGACAATCAGGCAGTGGCACACTGTGGTGCTTGCCTCAATGAAATTTGAGAAATTGCCAAAAGAAAAAAATAAATCAATGTTTTTGAAGGCAAAACTGCCCCAAATAGACTAGAAAATATCTCTGGACATAGCCCTACTCTCTACACAGCAACCAATGTGTGTCAAAATGGTGTGTTTCCCACAGGGTATTGTTGCAGAAAGAATGCTTAAGTTTAAATTACTGGATTGAGATGAGAAAATTTGTAAATCATGACAATCTAAGTTAACACAGTGTGAGCCAATATGAGTCATAAATAGAGGATATTGCAATACATACAAGTTTTATTCAACGAAAATGGACAAAATAATATGACAGGAGGCTTTGCCGATTGTCGAGTGTGGTATTGTTTTTGTCAATGAGTTTAAATAAAACTTGTACATAATGTTAGTACAGTTAGATTGTATTTATCACATAATCTTTGTTAACTTAACCCTCATTATACTTCAAAAGGATGTTGAATAGGTTTCAAACAAAATGTAGCGGTACTTAATTGCAGCGCAAAGCCCTGACGTCATGGGTAGATCAAGGCATTGATTGGCTAACACTAACAGCCCTTCTGGCTTATTAAGGAGTGGAACCAGCGACTACAAAATACACAGTTAACATAAACCAATCAAGCTTAAACCCGTATAAAGACATGCCAATCATTTAAACAATATTTCGGAGCACGATTATTGTAAACCAGCGACAAAAAGAGTCACAGACAACTAAAATTATTGGTGTTTTCCTCTCAGGCACGGGCAAATTGTTAAGACTATTGATTCGTCATTGTCATCCGTAAATTATAATAACAATTATATAAATTCAAGCCAAAAAAAACTGAAGATTTCTTAACTTGGCAAGAGAACTGTTCAGTGTTCAACATACAAGACGTGGATCTGGGAAGCCATGTAGGCTGAAGCCAATATCACATTGGAGAATGTAAACCAGTGTTTATATCGAGTTTTCCCCGAGTTTTCTTCTCGCAGAGTCACAAATGGCTGAAACGTTCGAGAGAAAAAAAACCTCACAACACTGACATCCACGCAGAGAATTCATGGGGAAGTATTGAAAGACAGGTAGGCATACAAGTCTGCATAATCATAACAATAGAAGAGATTTACAATTTATCAATTTCATGAAAAGAATAAAGCAGCTTTCACAAGAATGTGAAGACTGCCTTGTTCTAGGACAAGGCTCTCCTGTCAACTTGACCTTCCAGGAAATGATATGGTCCTTCACAGAAACCTTGACCTTTGATATTGCAGGCAAAGGTCAAACTCTTTCTCATAGCAATGCCCTTTCAAGTCACCTTGAGCTTTTGAGTTTGACATTACAAGGGCACAGACCTTGACAAGCTCTTAATTATCACAATGGCAGGTACCCATTCACCTTGACCTTCGACAGTTCAAACTCTTATCCAATGTCATTCCCAAACTGTCACCTTGACCTTTAACCTTTCAAGGACAGATCGGCTGACCAATTTCTTACTCATTGTAATGGCCTTCCTGAGTCACCTTGAGCTTTCACTTGCGGAGGTATATCGAACGATTTTCTAAGAACTAAAATATACCTTATCAAGCCTTATAATCAAGGACTGTGAAATTTTATTGACTCGGTTACTTATGTACCTATACAGTACTTGTTTACCCATGTCTGCCATAACCTGCACTTTTAATAGGTAGTATAGCTTGGCTATTTTGACAAGAGCCTGACCTTTATGCATGAATAGATTACAAGGTTCTTGCTTTGAATATATCAATTTCCGCAAGCAATACGTGCAATATTGGTATTTCAGATGTGTGTTTGTATTACATCTCGAGCGTCTTCGTGATACTCCCGATTATGAAAACATACAAAAGGTGTTGTAAACGTAGACAATATATCAACTGTTAAATTATGATAATCAATAGGTCATGCTCATGTCCAATTGGCCAAGCTATATGACCAGACTATTTGACCATGTGAGAACCCCACTAATGCCTCGGTTGACAGGTACCATGAGGCTAACCATGAAATGTCTATCATATGTCTGTGGAATAAAACAAGTTCAGTAGGAAACAATTGTCTAGTTTATCATACTACATTTCTATGAGAGATGGGTGGATTTTATGAGTTCTTTATCAGCTATCCTAGACAGCTTAGTAGTACCTAGTCTGTCTAAAATACCCTATGTTTAGAAAGACAACTCCTCAATCTACTCTTTTCTCATGAAATTATTTCCCTTTGCACCCTCAAACATAGATAATCAAGCCCAAAATAAAATCTAGCAAAAATTGAAAAATGTTATGCTAATTGATTTTTAATAAAATATATTATCTAGTCGGGTGGCCAGACTAAGTAGTACCAAGTTAGTTGCTTACTGTATACTGTAAAATCATTCATTTTCCTGGAGAATTAAATTTTGTGGATTTCGTGGTTCACCTTCAACCACAAAATCAAATCCCATCGAACTATAACTTTGACCCATGTATTTATTACCTACAAGAGGGCCATGATGGCCCTATATCGCTCACCTGATTATAAATGAAGCCCTGCACAATTTAGACTAACAAAGGTAGAGCGTAAATATAGAAACTGGTGACCCCCGGGGCGGGGTCAATTTTGACCTCAGGGGCATAATTTGAACAATCTTGGTAGGGGACCACTAGATGATGCTACATACCATATATCAAAGCTCTAGGCATTGTAGTTATAGAGAAGAAGATTTTTATATGTTTTCCCTATATAAGTCTATGTAAAACGGTGACCCCCGGGGCGGGGCCAATTTTGACCTCAGGGGCATAATATGAACAATCTTTGTAGGGGACCACTAGATGATGCTACATACCAAATATCAAAGCTCTAGGCATTGTAGTTTTAGAGAAGAAGATTTTTATATGTTTTCCCTATATAAGTCTATGTAAAACGGTAACCCCCGGGGCGGGGCCAATTTTGACCTCAGGGGCATAATATGAACAATCTTGGTAGGGGACCACTAGATGATGCTACATACCAAATATCAAAGCTCTAGGCATTGTAGTTTTAGAGTAGAAGATTTTTATATGTTTTCCCTATATAAGTCTATGTAAAACGGTGACCCCCGGGGCGGGGCCAATTTTGACCTCAGGGGCATAATATGAACAATCTTTGTAGGGGACCACTAGATGATGCTACATACCAAATATCAAAGCTCTAGGCATTGTAGTTTTAGAGAAGAAGATTTTTATATGTTTTCCCTATATAAGTCTATGTAAAACGGTAACCCCCGGGGCGGGGCCAATTTTGACCTCAGGGGCATAATATGAACAATCTTGGTAGGGGACCACTAGATGATGCTACATACCAAATATCAAAGCTCTAGGCATTGTAGTTTTAGAGTAGAAGATTTTTATATGTTTTCCCTATATAAGTCTATGTAAAACGGTGACCCCCGGGGCGGGGCCAATTTTGACCCCAGGGGCATAATATGAACAATCTTGGTAAGGGACCACTAGATGATGCTACATACCAAATATCAAAGCTCTAGGCATTGTAGTTTTAGAGCAGTAGATTTTTATATGTTTTCCCTATATAAGTCTATGTAAAACGGTGACCCCCGGGGCGGGGCCAATTGTGACCCCAGGGGCATAATTTGAACAATCTTGGTAGGGGACCACTAGATGATGCTACATACCAAATATCAAAGCTGTAGGCATTGTAGTTTTAGAGAAGAAGATTTTTATATGTTTTCCCTATATAAGTCTATGTAAAACGGTGACCCCCGGGCCAGGGCCAATTTTGACCCCAGGGCCATAATTTGAGCAATCTTGGTAGGGGACCACTAGATGATGCTACATACCAAATATCAAAGCTCTAGGCATTGTAGTTTTAGGAGAAGATTTTTATATGTTTTCCCTATATAAGTCTATGTAAAACGGTGACCCCCGGGGCGGGGCCAATTTTGACCCCAGAGCCATAATTTGAACAATCTTGGTAGGGGACCACTAGATGATGCTACATATCAAATATCAAAGCTCTAGGCATTGTAGTTTTAGAGAAGAAGATTTTTATATGTTTTCCCTATATAAGTCTATGTAAAACGATTAGTAAGGTTGCATAAGACTATAATTACAGCTTAATAATTGTTTAATAGTTTGTAAACATACAATCACTGTAAACGATGATAACCCTAATATCCACATTCTGCATTTAATTTAAATTAAAGCCTCAAAGCTGCTAACAAGTACACATTTCGTAGTTCTGCAACTAAAGTATAGTAAGGGAGACAACTCTTACATGATCACAACCAATATAATTACAGAGTACACTCCCTTTGAAACAATGAAAAACAAGGTTTTTCTATTACTTGACCTAGTAGCCTAATTTTTGACCTCAGATGACCCAATATCGAACTTGACCTAGATTTTGTTAAGATGATCATTGTGACCAAGTTTTATAAAGATTAGGCCAACATTGTGACCGCTAGAGAGGACACAACCCAATTGTTGACGGACAGACGGACGGACGGACGGACGACGGACGAAGAGTGATCACAAAAGCTCACTCTGTCACTTTGTGCCAGGTGAGCTAAAAATGCAAAATGATCCATGATAAAGGTCCCATCTATATTATAATTGGTCTTTTTTACCAAAACCACAAAATTTCGTCCCATCAAAATTAAATAATTTTACAGTGGTTACGTTAAAAACTTGTATGGAAATTATGATCATATTTTTTCTATGAATTTATGCACATATCAATATCATCTATCAATATCCTGCCATTTAAGGGGGCAGACTTGGGGAATAGAGACATTTGTTTCTTATGGGGTCAAAGTCCCAACCCATAGAGAAAACCCGAGGGGCTCGCCATTTTACTGGCCTTAATTCCACAATACCGGATCTAAAATTCGGTTCAAGTCTTAGAATTTCCCCTGACTCAGATTCAGTTGGACTCAGATTCAGTTGGCATGTCAAATTTGACTGTTGGGAGCAGTTTTCAAAATATTGACAGGTGGTGCATTAGTGCATGAACTAACAAATTCCACTTTTCCATTTCAACTTGAATAATACAGATAAATTTTTAAATTCTCTTAAAAATATTAATTTCTGCATTAAATTATGACTTTGAATCAGACACCGACACTTAAATGATTGAGTTACTTGAATAGACTGGTTGTACCGTATCTATATATCACTGGCTAAGAATGAGAAGGTCGTAACTACAAAATCAATGTATTGAGAAAACAAGAAAAAACTGTCTGACAACCACTCTTTACTTATGGTTAACCAAGCTTTTTCAACTTCAGTTTGATCAACATGAAAAGTTCCGATTTTCATGAAAATAGACTCATAAGAAGCGCCTTATGATGTAAACTTCAAATATGCATTAGTCTTATAAGGCGGGTGCACTTATGGCCTTCTCATTCTAAGCCAGCGATATGTTGGAAAAATCAGTTATTTAAGCATGACACATATGTTTTTTATAGCTCGCAAACGATGACTCTATTTAGCTTTGTTTGTATACAATACGAACACTGATAATATCCAACGGACATGGTCGAGTGGCAGCTTATTTATAGTGTTTAAAAGTGTAAATGATTATTATAAAATTAGATAATATTTGAGAGCTCAGTGCAAAACAATGGTAACTACATCAATTTATACAATTTATATTCAGATTAAACAAACAAATATCAACACATGCAATCGTCAATTTTTATTAATAAAGTTTAGGCTTAAGTGATATCGTAAGCTAACTGTAGTCCACTAAATGTAGTCTGTACGAACAATAACATAGTATGAGTCAATGGTCTAGATATTTCCACTCCCAAGGACAGTCAAGGTCAATAATCATAAATTCTGTACACACCTTCACAGTACATTATATATAAACCAGTCAACTTCTGGTCATCAGTCAACTTCAAGGTTATCGCAAGAATATTCTCTAAAATAAGTCATATAGGTGCTTTTACTCGCAATAAGTCATACAAGTCGAATTGTATCATCTCCCAATAAACCATACAGTGTCAGATTAATCATTAAGTTTATAAACAGTTACTGGTTACTGGGGTACCAGGACAAGACAGAATTTATATCAAAAAAAATCCAGATAAAACAGAAGTTTTCCTATTGTATAGCTTGGCTATTTTGACATGAGCCTGACCTATTTGATTACCATAATTTAACAGTCGATATATTGTCTACGTTTACAACACCGAGTCTATGTTTTTATAATCGGTGAGTATCACGATGACACTCGAGATGTAATACAAACACAAATCTGCAATACCGATATTGCACGATTTGCTAGCGGAAATTGATATATTTACAACAAGAATCTTGTAAAATATTCTTGCATAAAGGTCAGGCTCAGGTCATAATAGCCAAGCTATATATAATGCTCAAACATTTCGAAACATCTGATTTGGAAATACCATCTGAAGGACATGCTGGATATAAAGTGCAAATTTTGGGGATAACCTGGTACATACTACAGTACTCTACCTAGATAATATAATAACTTGGTTGTACTTGGTTGCTTCTGGTAGGACAAAATAGGTCGTAAAAAATAGATGAATTGCAGTGAGTTGGTAAATCAGTTTTTTTTGTCACATATATTAAGATGAGCCATTTTGTCAAATTCAAAATGGCTGACTGGCAGTCATTTGTCAAATTTAACATGGCCGACTGGCAGCCATTTTGAATGTGGAGCATACAACTTATTAGATGAAGGAATGTCTAATAATCTGCATGATGTGTGGCATCCATTGATTTTTCAATGCACACCAAAGTATTTAAATTTCAAAATGGAGGGCTATCGGCCATCTTGAACTTAGTCGGCCATCTTGGATTTTCTCAAGAGATATACATCAGTGTGACAATTCAAGCAGCATCATTTTTCATTCCATCCAAAGAGGCTCCACAGTAGACGAATCAACATTTTATAAGCTAACAAGACAATGTTAACCTAAATGTTACAAGAATAAGTGATTTATACAACAATTTCTCCAGTGCAAATATTTATGCACAAATACCGGTAATCTATTATCTTATCGGTAATCTATTATCTTATCGTCAGACTTTGTGACACTGTCGAGAATGAAAAGAGGAAAATCCTGATTAAATATACAGTAACTTCCTGTTGATCTGTCAAAACCAAACCAGTTGTTGGGGTTTTTTCGAGGAAAACATATTCTGGACTATCAAATATACCAGAAACCAAGCTTCTTGAGACATTTGACCATTGATCTTGAACCTCAAAATCAATGCATCAATTCATTTTCAGCAAATTGATCAAATCTCCTGCATTTCTTTGATTACTGGAACCTTGACATTTTTTGTTTGCATGATGAAAATGATAACAAAAATTAATTTAAATAGCTTGATGAAGCATGCATGGTAATGTCCTACCAGTAAAATAGATGACAACTGCATATTAACTTCATTTAACTTTCAGTTTAAAGTTTGAGCAAGAAAAATCTCATGCATTTCAATCACCAATGTCTTAGGCTTCAGGAAAATATGGCGTGTATGCTGAATAGGGTCATCCAATATGGCAATATCAGGGCTTTCACTAGACTCCAAAAGTGATGAGAGTCAAAATTAATTTACCCCTGACCCTCAATTTTCAAGAGTCATCAAAATTTTGCGAGAAATTATTATTATAAGTATAGTTAAACTTTGACTCTTTAGCTAAGAATCCCAATAGGCAATAATTATGAACTTTTGTCAAATTCTATAGACAAAATGCAGATGAAAGCCCTGGATTATATATATTCATTTATAATCAAGTCTATTAATATCAGTTTAGGGTATCAATTTGAGGTGAATTAAGGATTTGGAAATTTGACAGTTTTACATGTTGACATTCCCGGCTCCCGGGCAAGGGGCTACAATTATTCACTGAATGTCCATTGTAGACTGCACATAGATTTTTATTTCACCCTTCAATTTCCTTTAGCATAATCTAATAGCTATAGTGTGCCAAGGACAATGTGAAAGGCAGGACAATTTGGTATAGCCTACGTAGGTGGTTAATCCAAGTGTGCAGAATTTATCAGTGCTATTTTATTAAAGAATTGATCATATGTGTTTCCTTAAGAAACTCTGTTTTCAACAGTATGTAAGTGCCAGTGTTTGTAAAGATCACATTATTCTGGGTGCACAATTATTGGCAATTCAAAAATGTCTGTCAAAACCGCCATAATGTTCCATTTCTGAATATTTAGCTAATTGCAGCAAGTATAACCACTAAGCTACAGGACCATTAGCTTTTTATTCATTTAAGTGTATTATTGATGGTAGAATTTAATCCTGACACACCTTTAATAATCAACCAGGGTGAATGTTTGTTTACATGGTCGTGACAGAGATCTTGAATCAACTATATATCATGTATAATAAAGCTTACCTGCAATTTGGAGGGGGGTCTAAGGTGATCTCAGCAAGTTCTTTCTGTATCCTGTAAAATAAAAATGTAACAATTATTGATTAACTCTATAGAATTGATCATTGACACCAAAACAAAAGTGGCTGCTCATGTTCATGTAGCTGTTAAGTATAGCTTGGCTATTTTGACCTGAACCTGACCTTTATGCAAGAATATAATACAAGGTTCTTGCAAGCAATTTCCGCAAGCAAATCGTGCAATATCGGTATTTCAGATTTGTGTTTGTATGACATCTCGAGCGTCTTCGTGATATTCTCCGAGTATGAAAACATACAATCGGTGTTGTAAACGTACACAATTAGTCGACTGTTAAATTATGCTAATCAAAAGGTCAGTCTCGTGTCGAATTGGCCAAGCTATAGCTGCTGGTAACAATCACCTTGTCGCTAGCTAACACTAGTATAATAGCTTGACCAGATTTAGTAGGCACTCATTAAACTTCGGAAGCGTGTATTATTTTCCGTAAGCGTAGTCGGTACTTATCGGAAATAGTTGTTTATTTTTGCACCGACTTTGTCCGAAATATGCACGGAATATGTCTGGAGTGCCTACTAAATCTGGTCAAGCTATAACAGCTAGTGTAGTGACAGGTCTCATATTTCCATGTAACCAAATACAAGTATAGTCCAGTTAGGATATTATGACAGTGATGTCATCGTTTATGTATACCCAAAAGATTAAAACCACTGCTTAAACAGGTAGAGTTTAGCTTGATATAGAACTGTTGGTAAATCTTTTATACTTGTTTTTACACCGTACTAGTGGATTGTTCCACTGCGTCACTGTATTCTTATCCTAACTGGACAGTAGACCATGACTATGCAGCATTTTCCCATTCTTCCCATAAAAGGTACTTTCCCAATCAGAAATAATGAAAACATTTCCCAATTTACAAGTTTTTTGCTTGGATGGGTCGGGAAGGGGAAACAAATAATCTTGGATGGGTCGGGAAGGGGAAACAAATAATATTTTATTTTTGGTCTAACCTTGAGTCATAAAACTGACTTTTTAACAGGCTTTTATGTCTTAAGACACAATGAGATTCATAACCCCTTTAAAATATGCAAATTTGTATCTTCTTTCCACACTTAAAGGTACCCGCCCGGTTTTAAACCACCTGTCCAATTAAATATTCAACTTTTTAAAAGAGAAAGTTTTCTTGTGAGATGTTAATAATTTTTTGTATTAAACTATTACGAACTACTGCTGAAAATCATTGTCAAATTTTAAAATTCTTTTCAAATGATTCACCCCAAAATACTCGGGAGGGTTTTATTGATTCACATTATAAACATTGACCAGTTTTTGTCAACTATAACATTGATTCAACCTAACGCTATTCAAACATACTAGTCGATAGACGTCGTACAGTCGAGTCACTATGTATGTGTTACAGTACAACAAAATGATCTTATAAACCGTTAACCAGTTGACATAGACACTGAAATCTTTTGATTGTCCAATTCATTTGAATTGTTTACCCTTTAATGCATAGTGACATATTTTAATGTGTCTGCCGTTTCAATGTGCAGATAATTATTTTAGTCCAATAAATTAAAATAGTTTGTTTCCAGTCACAGACCAAAATGTTTTTAATATTATGTAACTTATTTGAAGTTATCATCTTTTGTGATCGCTCTTTTGACCATTGTCCTTCAACTGTTGACACTCAGAGGTAGGTTGTTCATTAAGATTAGGTTATTAATGTGACATCTAGTGTGTTAACAGGGTTTTTCAGTGATTTGACCTAGTGACCTAGTGCTTCACCCTAGATGACACAGTTGCGAAATTACTGTACATTTCATAGAGATGAACATTGCAACCAAGCTTCAGAAGGATGAAGTGAAAAATGTGACATCTAAAATGTTAACAAGGTTTTTCTGCAATTTGGCCTGGTGACCTTGTTTTTGACCCCAGATGACCCAATTACTAACTTCACCTAGATTTTTCTAAAGGCCATCATTGCGACCAAGTTTCAAAAGGATTAAGTAAAAAATGTGACCTCTAAAGTGTTTTAACATAGCTTCTAAGTGATTTGGCCTAGTGACCTCATTTTTGATCCCAGATGAATCAGTAATGAACTTGGCCTTGATGTCAAAGGATTAAGGTAAAGAACCATTAAAACCTCCGCGGACCAAGTGGTGATACACTCAAGTAGTCCTTAAAAAAACTTTGGTTTGCCTGTAAATGGAGATATTTCTTGACAAATGTGGAGTTGAATGATGAAATTGAGTTTAAATGGTTGGTAAATATGCATGTGGTGTAGTAAAACTGTAATATTTGTATTATTCCACTATTTTGTTCTTGATACCAAAGTGAAAGTAGACTAGGGTAAAACCCAGGACTCATAAATCCGGACATGCGTAAAAACGGATAGACCGTGTTTGAAGGACAAAAATTTTCTTAGAAGATACATGACCCCCCTTTTTTATTTCATTATTTTGAAGCTTAAATGCCCCTCTTTACAATGATATATGTGGTCCAGGTGGCCATAGACTAAAAAAAGTTGAAAATTGGGGCCTACTATGGCCAATTTACATTGAGCTATAGAGCAAATCTATTTGGTGGTTTCTAACCTAAAGAAGGGCAAAATTCTATTAAATTCATGTTTTCATTTTTTTGCATTCAAATGTATGGAAATGCATCCCAGATAGGGTTTTGACCATTTTTATCTGTTTAAATTGTCTAAAAAAGTGAAAATTTGGATTTTTATCATGAAAATCTAGAAAATTTCAGATTCTTTTCTTCTAAAATTGACATTCTTATGCCAAAATTTACCTTATTTTAGTGTCAGACAGGGGTAATTGTGATTAAATATGAAGAATAGACACATTATTAGGCATCTAAAGCATAATTAGTGTTCAGTGAAACAGTTTTTCACAAATACAACCCAATTTAAAATCACTATTTATAAGATTTTGCAGGTGCTGGCCAAATTTCTCCTTAAAGGCGCATATGCGTGTCTGTCATTTTTTATAGAATTCATGCACAATTTGTCTAGAATTGATTGTTGTGTGCTGCATATACATAGTAGTATTGAAAAAAATGCAAAAATCACTTAAATAAGTAAAACTAGGCTGTCTTAAGGTAAAGAACCACTAAATGCCTCCGCGGACCAAGTGGTGATACACTCAAGTAGTCCTTAAAAAAACTTTGGTTTGCCTGTAAATGGAGATATTTCTTGACAAATGTGGAGTTGAATGATGAAATTGAGTTTAAATGGTTGGTAAATATGCATGTGGTGTAGTAAAACTGTAATATTTGTATTATTCCACTATTTTGTTCTTGATACCAAAGTGAAAGTAGACTAGGGTAAAACCCAGAACTCATAAATCCGGACATGCGTAAAAACGGATAGACCGTGTTTGAAGGAAAAAAATTTTCTTAGAAGATACATGACCCCCCTTTTTTATTTCATTATTTTGAAGCTTAAATGCCCCTCTTTACAATGATATATGTGGTCCAGGTGGCCATAGACTAAAAAAAGTTGAAAATTGGGGCCTACTATGGCCAATTTACATTGAGCTATAGAGCAAATCTATTTGGTGGTTTCTAACCTTAAGTGAAAATTGTGATCTCTACAATGCTAACAGTCCAATAATTGTTGACGAGGGACGACAGACAAAAATGGGTGAGCAAAATTGATTTCAACCACGAAATCCATGAAATTTAATCCCCCACGAAAATTAATGATTTTACAGTACAACTACACCCGGGTCAAGATGGCAGGCCCGATGATGGCCAAGAGGCCTTTAGAGGGTTCCATAGAGTACTCTGGAAAGGTTGTACTGTACTCTGGAAAGGTTGTACTGTACTCTGGAAAGGTTGTACTGTACTCTGGAAAGGTTGTACTGTACTCTGGAAAGGTTGTACTGTACTCTGGAAAGGTCGTACTGTACTCTGGAAAGGTTGTACTGTACTCTGGAAAGGTTGTACTGTATTCTGGAAAGGTCGTACTGTACTCTGGAAAGGTTGTACTGTACTCTGGAAAGGTCGTACTGTACTCTGGAAAGGTTGTACTGTACTCTGGAAAGGTTGTACTGTACTCTGGAAAGGTTGTACTGTACTCTGGAAAGGTTGTACTGTACTCTGGAAAGGTTGTACTGTACTATGTCCAGACCCAAATAAAGCTGCAGACTATATAGGTTTCCAAATGGTGTAACTAGAAGACTTGGTGGCAATTATTCATGAACTCAATATCTATATTTACATCTAAACCCTCATAGCTACATGTCGCTGGCTTAGAACCAGAAGGTCGTAACTACAAAATCGATATATTGAGAAAACAAGAGAAAACTGTCGGTAATTTACTCTTTACCTATGGGAAAACACGTTTTTAAAACTTCATTATGGTCAACATGACAATTTCAGATTTTCATGAAAATAGGCTCATAAGAAGCGCCTTGTGAAGCAGATTTCAAATATGTATGAGTCTTATAAGGTCGTAAGCAGTAGTTACGACCTTCTGGTTCTAAGTCATCGATGTTATAACACATCAAGTTCAATGCTGGTTCATGAAGCTTCATTTGCGAGTCTTACAATCAAATTAAATGTATTGTAAAATCATTTATATACTTATTTGAGGGGGATTTAATTTCGTGGATTTCATGGATGATCTCAACCATGAAATTAAATCCAAGAATATTAATAATTACGTCTCTACGAAATAATCTAAAACTACGGAATTTCGTCCCATGAAAATTAAGTGATTTTACAGTATATTATTATAATATACTGTGTGATGGGTACCAAGTAGGGACTTAAATCTCAAGACTTGACTTGAAAACCATTTTAATTAATCCAGACTTATTCTGGAGTAATTTAAAAGTGTTATCAAGATTCCTAATAGTGGACAAAAAAGCCAGACTCATCCCTAATAAGTTTAACCCAGATTTAAACCCAGGGCTGTGACAGTGGCACCCAGCACACAGTGGTCACTGGTCACACAACTAACTAAAAATGAGCCCGGGTAGCCATAACTGACGTTACTATGGCAGCAGTGCCTTTTTGTACGACACACCCTCGTGCGTTTGATTCGTGGTACAATATGTATCATAAATTGTTCTATTTAAATACAAAGTTTGAAGTAATTTGAACATACAATAAACATTATAGAGCACTTTTCCTCGAACTTTTGAAACCCCCCTCGTATTTATGAATGACAACAACGGTTTAAACCATCAGGTGAAAACAAATTAATATTGTGGTTCTGCTTTTCTGGTAAAAAGCTGAACAACAATATGTTACATAGGTAGATATAGGATTTGACCATACAAGTTCTGAGAATCTGACTACAGCAGCCCACTATAGTAAGCCACTGATTTTTAATACCAGTACTATTAATTAAAACTTGTGAAGTTGTTTTAAATTAAAACTTAACGACAGTAGTCAGTTACTGTCAGTATAATATAGTTAATAGGTAAAGTCCAATATTAAAGCAGATAATTAAGTCATCAATTAAAACCACCTGTTTACTAACGAGATAATAATTATAGAATTTATTAATAAAATTAAAACCATGCACACTTGACTATGTGACATAAACAGCTTGTTGACACTATAGTAGTTACACAATAGGAAATTTAATTCCAAGGCCAGTTGTAAATAGGCACATTATAGTATTAAATTCAGTCAGAGAAAAAAGAATAAGTTCTGAATACATTTTTTTACAAAGAGCAAATCACAATAGTGACTTAATCACCACCATAAATTTATCCTTCTGAATATCTATCCATGGCAGGTTTAACCCCTGAAGGGCCCTAAAGGGGCCTGATACATGTAGCATAAGTCATAACAGATGACATTTACAAACCATCACTGCATGGGTACAACTACCAGTAAGATTTTTAGCCAATATTTTAAATGTTAATTTCTCAAAAAGTACTGAACTGATCTGAAATAAAAACATACCATGGCAATCTAGATCACATAAGCAATTGAAATTGTTAAATATCAAAATTCTAATTAAAGGAATTAAAGCAGAGTGATTCTGCAAAGCTTATATGCAAATGAGCTATGATTACCGTATATACTGTAGCATGTAAGTCAAATACAGACCAGCCTAGGCAGAAAAATATTTAGTCAGTTTAATATAACAAAATATCAATTGATAAATAGTAATAAGAACCTTTTAAGACTGGTGCTCATGAGTTTGTTGTTTGCGGTTGACTTCGCTGTTTTAGGGGCTGCAGAACCCGATTGAGAGGGCCCGGCCCCTTCATCATTTCCATTAGCTTGGGCTCGTGATCTTTTCTTTCCACGACCAGAGTTACTTGTAGACATTTTACGCGTTCCGAAACTTTACGATTATGCTACCTGGAAAATTAAAAAGGAGACAAACACCTTGTTATACTAGAAAATTAAATTCTGTCAATATCAATCAAAATGACATAAATTCAGTTATCAATTTTTTACATTAAAATATAAAAATACAGATTATAACGTTTAAAAATTCCAATATTCATTGAATAAACATACATAATTACAAAGTCATGACTTAATCAACATGGTATTAATTGTAGGGTCTAATTGCATAAATGAATATTATTTTACGCACTAGTCACATCAGTTGGAATGTGGCTAGTCTATATTTGTAGCAAAGTGTGATACCGCATTTTAACAAAGAGCTTGTTTGGTTGAAACGATCTTGTGATGAAACTAAACAAAATTGGTCAAAACTGTTCGGCAGATATAATAAACAAATATTTACCTTCCAGAAAATGTAAAAATACCACAGATTTAATCCAACACAACGCCAAGAAAACACATCAAATATAGCACAATTTTCCCTAACGTACCAAGACGTGCAGTTTTTCTTAAAAGCTATTCGAATTTACTCCCCCGTTAGTCAGGAAAAACGGAAAAGTAGAAAATACTTTAAAAATGATAAAAATCACGCAATAATATCATTCAGACACAAAATCTAACTTGTAATGTACAAATACATGACGAGACAGTCTTATATAATTCAGTATGTGAAAATATATCGAGTTTTGATTTATCTGCTCTAAACGAGGGCGTAAAACGGAAGGACCATAATCCATCGCGATCATTAGACCGTGTGTGTTTTTGCTCAGGGGTATGCAACCAATTTACACTGAGTTTAACAAGGTCAAGAGTCGAATACCAAAAATAAGGACCTTCCCGACTTTATCATTCCAAAATCTCATCTAATAAATATCCTTCTAACAACAGACAAGCGATCGATTAAAATCTTGATAATACAAAGCATGATCGAGACTTATAAAATAAAATAATCAAAGTTCGAATTTTGCCCGATCTTAGTAGATTCTATGGAGATATTTTATTAAAGTTGCATTTTACTCTTTTAAAATATTATCCAGGGACAGATGCTTGATAAATTAAAAATTATTTACTGCAATTTCATGAGCTAATTAACACACCTTTTGGGAATTGAAAACATATATTATATCGGAAATTAATTAATATGTCACGTGCATTCCTTCATGTTATTTCAGATAGTTCAATTAACTTTTAAGCAAAATCGTAAATATCAGATATTAAAATCATATCTGATAAACATTTCAGATAACATATCATTGGATTTAAATCATGCATGGCGTGCTGATTGTAGATGATAGAAAACAAATATATAATAATACTTACCTGAAAATATAGAGCCCTGAAATATTCGCCACCACCCTGTGGGTTTAAAGGTGCTGATCGTTTATACTAAGCATTTCGAGACTCACTGTGACCAGTCAGTTGCATCCACACCCTGTGTCTGTGGTTTTGACAACCCAAGAGTAAAAATCCCGGTCCATCCCCGGGGGTGTAGGGGCGTGGATGCAACCGACTGGTGCATAACGTTACATTTTTTTCAAACTTGGTTGAGGTATCATTTTTCACCGCATGTATGTTACCATACGAACTCACTTTTTTCTTATATTATTTAATTAAGTCATGATAAATTACTCACGAATAGATCAGACCTGTCGTCCACTAGGACCCGAAGGGTTTCCGAAGCTGATATTCACCTGGGATGGTTCGGTATATCTTTGGGTATTCTGGAACGCTTCCGCATCATTCCGCAACGCTTCTGGAAGCCTTCGGGACCGAAAAATCTTCAGCATCGAAATTTTATAAGTTTATCAATTTGGTCGCCGAAGGTCTTGTTCGGTAGTGCTTCGGGAAGGCTTCGGTGTAATCAGGAAACCATCGGCGACAGTTTGGGGTGTTCGGGAACCCATCGGCATTCACTCTGCATCATCGGGACGCCTTCGGCAAGGCTTCGTTAGACCCTGCCGTCCACTGGGACCACGAAGGGTTCCCGAAGCTGAAATTCACCTGATCTGGAAGGATCGGGATGGTTCGGCATGCTCTGTAACCCTTCCGCATCATTCCACAACGCTTCGATAAGCCTTCGGAACCGAAAAATCTTCGGCATCGGAATTTTAAAAGTTTTAAAATTTGGTCGCCGAAAGTCTTGTTCGGTAGTGCTTCGGGAAGGCTTCGGGGTAATCGGGAAACCATCGGCAACAGTTCGGGTGTTCCGGAACCCATCGGCATTCACTCCGCATCATCGGGACGCCTCCTTCGAGATTTCTTAATCATTTAGCTATCCCGAACGGTTCTCGAAGGAAAGCCGAATCGATGCCGAAAGCTACCCGATAACGCCGAAGGGGTGAGTTCTACACACGGAAGCCAAACAGTTGCCAAAGGCACCAGTTGATCACAGAAGGGATGCCGAGTCGTTGCCGTATATCCCGAATGACAGTGGAAGCGATGCCGTCAGTTTGCCAACAAGTTGAGATAGTATTTCGGTATTGTCTTTATACATCGGTAACCTTTCGGCAATCCATCGGCATCGATTCGTAAACCCTTCTGCATACTCCGCAACGTTACCTCGTCCTTTCCGCACGATCGGGAAACATTCGGAACTAACTCCTGAACTGTCGGCATTCAGTCGGGATACATTCGGCTACTTCAGATATGCTTTGGCATGTATACCCCGTGTATACCGCAACCATTCGTATACCGATCCCCGAATACTTCCCGAACAAGAACCACGACAAAGCCCCTCCAATTGTTATTGATAAATGATCCCGAAGGGTTCCCGAATCGAGCAGATTGTAATCGGCATCCCTTCCCCATAGCACCGGGGTCTAGTGGACGGCAGGTCTTATCATTTAGCTATCCCGAATGGCTCCCGAAGAAAAGCCGAATTGATACCGAAGGCTCCCCGAAAACACCAAAGGGATGAGTTCTACATATGGAAGCTATGTCGATGATGCTAAGAAGGTCGTAAGTACTATTAAGACTGACACTGATACATATTTGAAATCAGCACCACAAGGTGCTTCTTATGAGCATAAACACTATATAATTATATTGTTCCTGTTATGAGCATATTTTCACGAAAATCAGAACTTGTCATGTTGACCAAGCTGAATTTGAAATTTGTTTTACCATATTAGATCTAAATTAAGAGTAATTTCGGACAGTTTTTCTTGTTTTCTTAAAATATCGATTTTGTACTTACAACCTTCTCATTCCAAGCCAGCGAAATGTTTGCACACAGTCCTGTGGTATTCTGAAGTTACTACTGAAGGTATGGAACGCCTAGACCACATAAACCACTAATACGTATAAATTACGGGGCGGTTTGTGGCTTAAACTCACTATTTTAAAATACCACTGTCTATTACATGATATACTTCAATGTCTCTTTAAAATTAAAGTCATTATCATATCGATGACTTAGAATTAGAAGGTCGTAACTACCAAATCGATATTTTGAGAAAACGCGGAAAAACTGTTAGACATTTACTCTATACTTATGGTAAAACAAACTTTTACAACTTCATTTTGGTCAATATGACAAGTTCAGATTTTTATGAAAATGGGCTCATAAGAAGCGCCTTGTGATATTTATTCTAAATAAGCATGAATCTTAAAAGATCGTAAGTGGCACTTACGACCTTCTAATTCTAAGCCATCGATATGTTCGTTGTGTAATATTTGCAATGTACTACTAACGTTACGCTCGTGATTGTTAGTTTTCATTTCAGGTGGTTTAAAGATCCTTTTCAGTTTATATCCTTCTCACTAAATATCGCCCGTAACTCGGATTTTGATCACATTTTGCATGCATATACAGTAAAACTTCGTTATGACGAGCATCGATATCACGAGAACCGGTCTATCTCGAGCAAATTTTAAAATATGCCCTTTGGTTATTTCGAGCACTCGGTTTGCCACCAGCATTTTACCTGTCCCAATTGCTCCTCGAGATAACGAAGTTTTACCGTAGTATCAAGTGTTGGCTTTATGATTTTGGTGGTTTTATTGAGAAATGTCATGTAAAACCACCAAAATCAGAAAGCCAACACTTAATACTTTATGTATGCAAAATATCATCAAACTCCGAGTTGAAGGCGATTTTTAGCGAAAAGGTTCTAAACCACCGTAATAGCGTAACAACCGTCATGGCAATAGTCTATATGTCTAGTAACAAGTTACAACATCATTTTATCATAGGGACCATATTCACGCAGAGACACAGACAACTTGGATGGGAAACACTGAAATAATCATGTTACTCGCTAGAATTTGCTAGTGACCAAAAATTTATATTGAAAAATAGGTTAAATAATACTATACATAAAGACCGAGGTGATGGGCCTTATTCTGAGACATACTACATAAATGTAGTAGAACTCACACGAGTATTCATTAATGCCATTTTATCAGCCATTTTGTCTTCTACTCAAAGTTGACCCAATATTTGTGCAGTTCAACTTTTCAATGCGTCTGAGGATACTCAATGTCAAGAGTCCACTGCACGAGTCCACTTCATGACCCTATTCCATAATTCTATCACACGACTCCGCTCCATGGTATTGTTTTATCAAAACCGTTAATTAACGTTGAAATCTAAATTCTGTATAAAAAACCTGTAACAACTGAAAATTGGAAACAGATATTGTTTGTAGGAGTTCATTAACTGAATATTTGTTAGTATGCCAGCTCCATTTACCATATTTTATATTTTGTAAAAATATTATAAAGAATTTAATTTCGATCATATGTTTACGATTTCCGTAAATGCTTTGATAACTCCACGACCCACCCCAGTCCATGACTCCATCCCATGTTTTGAAGAATGCCAATTTTTCATCAATGTACAGACTGCATGCTAATTAGCACTGCAAGTATAGTTGATAATAGAAAACGTGAAAACTGTTAAAACTGTCACCGTATTGCAACTGAAACACATTGACGTTTCATTTGGTGTGGGCTGTAACATGAGATAGAAACGAGTATTACTTATGCAATTGTTAGAATTGAAACATCGGCTATTTCCGCTTTTTGTTACTAAACTAATAGCATATTGTAATGCATAAAGGCTGAGGCGATCAGAATGGCGATGGCGCCAAATACGGATATTAACTAAATATGGCAAAGACTCTTGGCTATTATTATAGTCCAGGTAGCCATTTAGCATTCACCTATAGCCGCAGCAGAAGTGATGTTCTTCTTCCATGTAATTTGCAGGGCCCACTCTGGCGCATTATCATCGCATTTTTAGAGACAGAGATGTTAGGGTTAAATTAAGGGGTTTTGGCTATGGGTTGGGGTTTGTTGGTTTACGCGTACGCGTATAGGGGCTAGGGTAAGTTTTAGGGGTTAGGGGGAAAAGTTAGGGTTAGGGTAAGGTTTATGGTCTAAATTTGGGTTAGTGTTTGGGTAAGGTTAAGGGCCTAGGGTTTGTGTTATGGTAAGGGTTTTCATAAGGTTTGGGGTTAGGGGCTATGGTTAGGGTAAGGTTTAGGGGTTAGGGTATATTTATGACCAGGATATTTGGTTGTATATGCCTAGGACGATAGCCAAAGTGTGGACTATAGAAAAGAGACCCCTTAAAGGCGGGCATCGAAATCCAGATCTGCTTATCAGTTAGATCCTGAAAATAATTATGTGTGGCTAATATGTGCTATTTTATAGAGAAGTGATTAATTTGCCAATACTTTTGAATATCAATGTTTTATTTTCGTGTGTTTCGATATCAGATATTTTCCTCCAGTAAATACTTTTCAATTATCAGCAATTATGAATAAATCACTAGTATTAAGGTCGAAGGGAAACAACTCAATATTTGACTGGACAAGTTGCTTATGATGACCTCCCTTGTATGGACATAATAAGTCTCGGTACTTTCAACTTTGTTATCTCAATATTAATCAAAATAAAATGATGGTCGACCTTTAAACATAACTGACACAGTTTATATACTTGTCTCTAGATAAGATACGTGTGCCATTTAAATATTATATAATGATTATTTAGTCACAGTTAATTACATTTGTAAGCCCTGTTCTAAGAGATATATAGCGACAAACTTATTGATACTTTACTATATTGAGGATTAACTATGGATGAGTTTAAGCGTTTGTTTATACATTTTATACTTTTGACTTTTATTGCGTCAGCCACGGGAAATGTTCGGGCTTCTGGAACCGATGAACAGAATGTATACTTGAGCAACCACCTGTTTCAACAATTAGGTGACCGACTAAGTGCTCTTGAAGAACAGGGTAAAACCCAACAACACCGTATGGCGAACCTTGAGAAACAGAACGAAATACAACAGCAGCGAATTTCGGAACTCGAGTCACGTGACCTTGCTCATCAGAAGCAGAACGAAATCCAACAGCAACGAATTTCTGAACTCGAAGCGCACGATCTTGCTCAACAGAAAACCATATCCGAGCTGGAAGCAGCAGTAAGATACCAAAACCAACAGCTGAAAGAATTGAATTATTCACTAATCAGAAATTCACTATTAGAGACCAACCATACCTTCAACAATATCAAAGACGTCCTGGTGGCTCAGACAGAAGAATCCGCCGAATACGAGAATGGAGAGCAGAATGAAGGTTTGTTGTTGTTGTTGTTTTTCGGCGTCGAAGTTTTACGGTGTTTGTATTTCATGTAAATATATATTTCTGTTAAATATACGCCAAGCTAAGGGGTAGGGTAGGATTGTTCCTCAGCATATGGCAGATCTGTACAAAAACTGGACTGTTTTGCAAACACTCTGCTGGGAAAACGGCTTGAAACTTTAATATGACACTCCCGCCGGGATGTCACCGGATCTTTGCAAAAACGGATAGTTATGGTATAGAGACATCATACATTAAGCAAAGCTTATATTTTTCCCTTAGCGTGGGATATATATTTCACAGGAATTCATCGGAGAAGAAACAAAATATTTACGACTTTGTTCATTGTCTAAGTTAAACAACTTTAGTCTAGGATATAGTAGCCCAAAAGCACGTGGTATTGCTAACTGTAAGTCGATAATGCGTTTATAAGAATAAATCCGTTAACAACAACCAGACTTTGATTTCACAAACAAGTTTTGATTATATATTTATTAAATATTTTATTTCAGATTTGTCCACCGATACTAGAATACGAGCACGTAGACAGCAGACCGAAGTAACGAACGTTGCGTTTAGTGACCGCCATCCTTGTACACCAAGAGAATAATATGGGACTGAACCAGAATGTTGTGTTTGACAAAATAGAAACCAACATTGGAAACGCTTACAATTCACACCATGGCGTCTTCACAGCACCCGTAGCTGGAACGTATGTTTTCCACGCGACCATATTGGTTCTGGCCGGGACTAATGAAGGATGGTGTAAAATTGTTGTAAATGGAGTGGACAAAGTTGAACTATACGCGTATTCTGAAACCGGTCATTCCGATCAAAGTAGTCAAACGCTTGTTGTCCATCTAGGCCAGGGAGATGACGTTGCGGTTCAGAACAGGGAGGTATATAAATATATGTATTTAAATCCTTGTTCAGAATAATGGACACCCATCACGACAACGTCTTCGGGGATGGAAATAACTGGACAACATTTTCCGGATTTTTGCTCCGCGCTGACGCCGAGATAAATACAATCATTGGCTAACTCACCGTGTGTACATTTGTACATGTCCATGATTGTTTGTAAACTACATCATGTTACTCAAAGGAATAAAAACAAAAAGTTGAACTTTTTTTGTCATCAATTTCTAACTGTTTAAAAACATTTATACAGAACAGAACACATAGTTTAATATTAAGCTTTAAGCATAATTATACAGCTAAACGCTATAAATAAAATAAAATAAATAACATTGATAAAAACACGGCAAGCAAATTATAAGTGGAAAAATAACATAGCAAACTATTAGATTTGATAATGTCTACTACCAAAGATGTTGGGACGTCTTTGCTACTACTCATATATCAGTACATAAGCACTGGAAATTTTTCGGTGACATTTTCCTAATCTGATGTTGTTTGTTTGCTTGCTTGCTTTTATCCTCGTAGCCGTATGATCCATATAGGTGAGGCCCCCTAATGTCTTTTTTTTACGGAACTATATCGAAGTGTTTGAGAAAACTACGTGATCAATCGTGGAAAGCAGGGTACCAAAAGATTCAGTAGAGAAGCCATTGAGTGCTGGCCGGGGTGTCCATAAATGAACGAATCTTGATGATATATATTTACCTCAAAATATGGGTTAAGTCGACGTTATTTGGCAGCCATTTTTGTGGTGGCTCTTACCATTGAAACCACGTGATTCACCAACGTGAATATAACAAGTTCCGATTTTCATGAAAATAGGCTCATAAAAAGCGCCTTGTGGTGCTGATTTTAAATGTGTATCAGTCTGGTCACAAGTCCGTGCGACCTTCTCATTCTAAACATACACTCTCCAACTCTGTAAAGCAAATGTTATAAGATTAATAAAACATGGCGCTAAGTAGTAAGTTCGAATACCTGTGTACATGTATTAGTTCACCAAAGATGTCTGAATTCACAGACCAGTAATTGTTTCATTGAATCATAAAGCTGCTTTAAGCATACATGTCATATTTTCCTGAAGCCTATCTATGCAGGAGATTGGTGGTGTAAATGCAGGAGATTTCAACGAAATGCAGGAGATTGTTCTTGCTCAAACTTTAAACTTAAATAAATGAAGTTAATATACAGTTACCATGCATCATGCAAACCCAAAATGTCAAGGTTCCATTGTTCCAAAGACCTAAATTTAGGTCTTTGATTATTCCAAGAAATGTAGATTTTATCAACTTGCCGAAAATCATGCAAGAGCAAATGCAGTTATATATCTGGCGTGTATGCTAAGGAAAAAATATGTTCCCATTTAGATAGATAGATAGATTTATTTCGGTAAAGGTTGTACATATACATGGTTATAATAAAACAAAACATGGATATAATTAAAAATAAATTATAGCATGATTATTAATAACCATGTCATGCACACCAACACCAAGGATTACACAAAAAAGAGAAAACTCTTATTTCCATTGTGGTCCGGGGTGTTTTTTTTTATCGATGATACCTTTGATTAAATAGTGAATCAGAATAAACTTATTGGGCGCTGTCAGGCACATAGTAGTTTGGCTTGCTATATGTACGGGCACATTAAAACTACATTTTTTTGTAATATAAAACCAAGACATTACAAACATAAGGGAAGTAACTGCTGTTTAGTTTGTCATCGTTGTGTCAAAGTAGTGCCCCGTTAATTGATTATCGCTATTGACCAATGAAATTGCGCGACACAACCGCAGCAGCTGGCTTCGTTAATTGCAAAATCGAAAGGATTGTCTTTTACGAAAGATGTATTCTGCAATTGTAGCGTTTTGTTTGTATTGATAATAAATATAAAAGCTATTATTAAATTGAAGTTATTTATATCTGAGTATAATGTTCACATTTTAAGAATGAAAAGTATTGAAATGAAGTACTTAATTCAAGTACCTGCTGAATCCTCGTTTCCGAACTATCCTTTCGAACACGGTGTTTGATTGGTGCAAACGGATTCAGAAGCTGACAAAAAACCTCAATTGATGGAAATTCATTCATTCTATGTCGAAAATGTCTTAAACGACGGTAATGGGATGCAACGATTATGAAATCAGTTGTTAAGACTCGTTATGAAACCATCAACCACATTTGTTTTACCAAGATGAGAGGGTTTCGGTGTTCTTCACCATAGAAATGCCTACGAGCAATGCCATTCGCATCTCAGGTGTGAGATTTATGATATTTCAAAACTCTGCCTACCGCTTATCTGCATCTCTTTACAGCCGTGTGAACCAACCTGTACCTGTATTTTGGTGTATATACTTATCTACTCTCTGAGAGAACTAGTTGTTGTATCCATACATCTCTGTAGGCAATGCGAGCAGGAGGATCATAATTATAACGTACACTAGGTCAGCTAAGAACTGGATTTGTTTTGGCAGTATCCAGTCGACTCAATGTGCTATGCTGGTCTGTGTATAAGAGCACAGGAAATGTATCAGGTTCCTTTGATTAGAGTGATACTAATCATCAATTCCTGATTCGTGTTTTGATCCTGCAACTTGTTCTGAAGGAAGGAATGCCCAGCCAATACTTAGCGTCCCAGTTAAGAGCATAGATATTCTAGTTCTATTTGGTTACTGCCCAGGGCTTATAACGCATCATGGGCAAGATTAATAGCATTAACATTAATAGTATATTAATATATATCTGTGTTAAGAGTAAATGCATAGATTATATTTATATCTTTGGTAAGGTGATTTCTTTAATAATTTAAACTGTGGCAAGAATCCACAGGGGTCCCCTTACTGGGGCTCATACCCCCAAGGTTCACACCTTTAATACATGCTGTGTCCTGCCTCTCAAAATTTTCTGGACCTAGGAATGAAACTAGTTCTAACGGAGCAAAGTGGCCGAGGTTACTATCACAGCAAACATTTCACAATTTATCACAGACTCAGTGTTTAATGTACCGGCAATTGTTAAAGCCCAAGAAACAATGTTTAGATAGATGCGTATACATAAATTGATAATTATTAATTGTTCTGCTTATCCACACTGTATTAGCTCTAAAAAGTGTGTATTGAATATTATAAGTAACTGAATGGTGATAACATTTTGTTTGATCTGTGCATATTATATGTCTTTTTTAGCAGATCTATACCACCCAACTTCTTTGGGATTCATGCTTGGATCCAGAAGTTTTAGAGCGGGGATGAGTGCACAGGAAAGTTATTGCAGGTTAATGATGGGGGTGGGTGTCAGAGATCTTTTCATTTTTCAAACTAAATTTAAAGTCATGCATTTTCCTGCATTATAAGCATTTAAAATATAAAAATAAAGTTTCAAAGTTGTTGTGTGTACTGCACAGGCCCGTTGTGTCCCCCCGGTGGATCCGGGCCTGAGCTTCGTGAAGAAGTCTGCTGTAGCAAAAGTTCAGCAATCATTTAAATTTAATGAAGAGCTTTTTGAACACAGACTTTTAATTAAATCAAAGTGTGTCTTTTTGGAAAAATAAAAATTCTGCCATTCTGAGAATCGAAACATCAATTTATGGTTGAAATAAAACTCACAATTATTTTAGATTTCACACCATCCATTTTATCTGGAGCTGTCATATAATAATATAAGTATATCGTTAAATCCATTTTTATTATACTCTGCAGGTCCACTGTCAAATCTGCAAAATAATTTCAGATTTGTTCCCCTTATGGAAAGTTTATTCCCCGATGAAAATTAATGATTTTACAGTACCTTCTACTAGGTAGTAGTAATGTCTAACACTTGTTGACAAGAAAGTTACACAATTAATATCGATGGCTTAGAATTAAAAGGTCGTAAGTGCCACTTACGACCTTTGAAGATTCGTACATATTTAGAATAAGCAACACAATGCGCTTCTTATGGGCCCATTTTCATAAAAATCTGAACTTGTCATGTTGACCAAAATGAAGTTGTAAAAGTTTGTTTTACCATAAGTAAAGAGTAAATGTCAGAAAGTTTTTCTGTGTTTTCTCAAAATATCGATTTGGTAGTTACGACCTTCTTGTTCTAAGCCAGCGATATGTACATAATGATGGTGTTTAGGATTAGCATTAAATCCTCTACAGGTGTTTATGGATGTGTATAAGTCTATGAATATGTGACAAATTTTTATTGTCAGTTCTGGCTTAGATAAACTGTTAACATCTACAGGCAATAATCTCTTTGGTACAACATGATTGTATCTTGCTATATACAACATAAAAAATAACCTGCCTTGATTGTGTCGCTACATTTACACTTCGGTGTCAGAGTTGATATTATATACAACATAGTGTGATAATCAACCTTATTGCGTCAGAAGGGGCAACTTCCTTTAAATGATAAGCCATTCTGAACCCATACGAGGCCCGTCTGTGAATATGACGAAGTACATGTTATTGCTGTACATTGTTTACAAGCGACACACCTAAATAAACCGAATAACAAGGGCCTCCCAAGTCTTGTCTTCATAACAGCAATCTCAATCCCGCTGATCACGGATTGTAACGGTTAAATAATTGATAGTAAATCATCAATGGAATACCAGATTACCTCCCTGCGTTAAACTGCAAATACGCATGTAATTTCAATATGTAATAAAGAATAAATATCTTTTAATTGGTGCCTAAAAATTATGAAATTCAAAATGAGACTAGGTAGGAGGTTATTGTAGTTCTGTGTAATTTTTTACCAAAATCTGATGAATAGATTTTTAGAAATCTTTAAAAAACACGATTTTTTTCTATCGCAAACTAGCTATACAACTGTAGAACAGCATTTACAAATTTATGTAGAAGCTCTTCATTGACTTGCTAAAAAAACACCTTTGTTTGGTGGGGATTTTATTCAGAAAATAGATGGATAATGTAAATACATTTAGGAGGGGAATGGTCTAATGATGGTCCTTGTTATTCGATAGTCTCAAATTTCTTTAGTTTTTAATTGATGAAAACCATTTTTCATGCCCGATTTAGTCAAAATTCAATTCTGGATAGTATGGATCAAGAAATTAAGTTAGTCTGGTCAAATCAAAGGAAGCGCTTGTTCACACTATACACGTACATGCCGCATTCTGAATCCTATGATATAATGCTTTAAAAACTTTTGGGTGGCCAGGGCTTGACACTAACTATTTTTGGTCACTGGTCCCCCAGCAAAGGAACGTAAAATTTGTAAATAAAACAGTTTCTGGTCCTTCAAGATTTTCACTAGTCCTTCTTGATTTTCACTGGCCTCGGACCAGGGGACCAGTGTTAGTGTCGAGCCCTGGTGGCCATCAAAATTAGTCTTGTTTATACATGAGTATTTAGGAGGGGAATTATCAAATGAGGGCCCTGGTTATTTACATATGTATATGTATGGTTTCAGGGTAAAAGAAAGAAAGGTATGAAGGGAAAGTATCAGAAACGTTCTGACGGGAGTTTCTCTGACAGTTCTAACAGTTACATACGTCAGGTAAGTCATTGATCTACACATCGATGGCTTAGAACAAGAAGGTCGTAACTACCAAATAGATATTTTGAGAAAACAAGAGAAAACTGTCTGTAATTTACTCTTTACCTATGGGAAAACACGTTTTTAAAACTTAAATTTTGGTCAACATGACAATTTCAAATTTTTATGAAAATGGGCTCATAAGCGCCTTGTGATGATTATTCTAAATATGTATGAATCTTAAAAGGTCATAAGTGGCACTAACGACCTTCTAATTCTAAGCCATTGATATTGTAATCACATCTTGATAAATCCACCTATCCCCCATACTCATTACCAAAAGGTATGTTTTCATACTTGTGTGTTTGAGACAAAAGAGGAATGCCAGGGATAGTTTTCTCATGAAAAACCTTCTCGTAATTAATTATACAGTCTTCACGAAAAACTTATCAAAGTACTAGCCAGTCGGGCTACCAACAAGGCAAAATTTACTAGCCCTGATGGTATTGTGTTCACATTGCCTGATTCTCAGGCCTAGACTTGTACAGCAGCAAGAGTAGTTGGAAACCCAGAGATAGTCAAGACTGCATGTATCGGTGCTCTACAGCGGACACTTTAAAGAACCTAGGAATCTATTCGAAACGAGCTAGGGTATCGCACCCAGACTCCTTGTATCTCACTGCTGACTGTTGTTTCTTCATTGATATTACTTCTGCCCTTGTCAGACCATGCCAATATCTCGAATAGGGGCGTTGAGCAGTTTAAATAGATATATCCGGAGTAGGTCTATTGCTTTGGTGTTGGGCATGCTGACACCTTGGTTTGAGCAATACCTACGAAATGCTAACAGCTAAGACAAGGCTGTCATTTTGTTTTGTATTTCTGTATCACTCGTGTACCATGTGTTTATGTATCAATGTATCAAGGAATTGTTGCCAAAAGAAACATGTTTGATGTAAATGTTATGAAAGTTATATATCAACATTGTTAGCTAGTATTTTCCAAAGGTAAAATATGAGTGCTGAATTTGGCATGTGTGTGGGTGGGCGTCGACATGATTTATTACATGTCCCTTGATTATCCTTAAGTATTTTACAGCTGTGATTTGGTGGTCAAGATAACTGAAGTCAAGATAGATGAGTCAGAATGTCTACCAAAAGACAACCAAAGTAAAGACCCTTGATGTATAATAGATGCACTGCTGGCCCCCCTTTCAGAAGTTCAGTAGAAATTTAAAGATATGTTTATATCTGACATACATGCCAGATCTCCTGCATCATGCAGGAGTCTCCTGCATTTGAGACTCTACTCCCGCATGATTTTCGGCGTTCGGCAATTGATCAAATCTCCTGCATTTCTTGGAATACTGAAACCTTGGCAATTTTGGTTTGCATGATGAAAATGATAACAAGTATTAATTTAAATAGCTTTATGAAGCATGCATGGTAATGTCCTAAAAGTAAAATAAGTGAAAACTGCATATTGACTTCATTTATTTAAGTTTGAAGTTTGAGCAAGAAAAATCTCCTGCATTTCATTGAAATCTAGTGCATTTTCATCACCAATCTCCTGCATAGGCTTAAGGAAAATATGGCACGTATGATATCAGTTTACCCATCCTCGAAAACCCAGTGGTGACTCCACTCCCGAAATCGCTACTTTGATGTAGCTAGTGCAGGAGAGGAGTTTCACCTGGATTTTCAAAGTTGGAGTTTACCGACCAGCATGATAAAGTTATGCACAAGTTACGCTGGCTGGTTTTGTTTTTTTGGAAGCAAGTTTCAAAGTTGGAGCTTACCGACCAGCATGACAGTGGGGTGACAATTGGCCCAAAAGTGGCTTATTTAAGGAATAGGTGACAACTCCGGTAGAACAAGCAATGTTATATACCAAAATGTTCGCCTATGTCTGTAGTATATAAAACTGCCGGCATAAATTGTCAACGCGTGGTGCGAACCCGGAGATCCAAGATGGCGTCCAAGATGGCCGCCATAAATTTCAAATACACCTGGAATTCTATGTTCAATTGTGATTTTTTTATTTATGTATGTAGTAACAAATATTTGCATGGATATTGTTCATATGATAAAGTGCATCAAATTGGCATACTACACAGACGACTTTGAGGTCAAGGTCAAGGTCATTTCAAGGTCAAAATACCGAAAAATACCTAAAAAAGTGTTATATACTGCCTTCTTTTGTCTTTTTTGAATTTTTTTAAAGTTCTATTTAGCATATTAAGTGATGTTAATAAGTGTAAGGGTATAATAACTTATTACAAGTAATATGCTTAACTTTTAGAGCAATATTTTTATGACCACAGCCATTTTTCGAATTCCTATAGTAAGAAGACCAAAGCCGCATGCTCAAAACATGTATCACACATCTGAGATATGTTCCAGCATGACATCTTTATTTGGATGTTTGTATAACATATTTACGTGGATATTATTCATTTGATTATGTGCTTCAAAAAGACATACCCCACTGACCACTTTGAGGTCAATGTCAAGGTCATTCCAAGGTCAAATTGAGAAAAATAGCTAAAAATTGTATTTTCGTCCTTATTTTCTTGTTTCAACAGATGTTTTATATCACATTTGGTTTTAAACACGTAAAGTGTGTTGATAGGCACATATTCTCTTATTATAAGGTCAATTTTAAATTGAAATTATTCAAAATTTGTAACAACTGACATTTATATATGTACGTATTGGCCGAGATCGTACATATTCTGAAAGCACTGCTGCCATAATGACATTTCTTTTAATTTAAGTATGACTGTTTCATTATGATGGTATAATTAAATGTTTGTATAAACCATAATAACTTTATATTTTACTCTTACTTGATATGAAAATTGACCACTTAAGGGCAAGGCCAATGTTAGGTCAAGGTCATTATTACTACAAAATTGAAAAAGTACCTGCAGATTTTCGCAGCTTTTGTGTCCTGCCTGTAAGGGTCCTAAGTCTAACCTACTTATACCTGGTGTTTGCAAGGGTGTATGGATGGGGCAGGGTATTGGAGGCACAGAACCACAGAACCTCTATATACAGCCCTACCAGACCCTGTTTTGTACCTATCACATGCAAGAACAGCCCTACCAGACCCTGTTTGCTACCAACCGCCTCCAAGAACAGCTACACAACACCTTATTTGGTACCAACAACCACCAAGAACAGCCACCCAACATCATATTTGGTACCAACAACAACCAAGAACAGCCACCCAACATCATATTTGATACACATCACCACCAAGAACAGACCAACCAGACCCTGATTGGTACCAACCACCACCAAGAACAGCCACCCAACATCCTGTTTGGTACCAACCGCACCAAGAACAGCCACCCAACATCATATTTGATACACATCACCACCAAGAACAGACCAACCAGACCCTGATTGGTACCAACCACCATCAAGAACAGCCACCCAACATCCTGTTTGGTACCAACCACACCAAGAACAGCCACCCAACATCATATTTGATACACATCACCACCAAGAACAGACCAACCAGACCCTGATTGGTACCAACCACCACCAAGAACAGCCACCCAACATCCTGTTTGGTACCAACCACCATCAAGAACAGCCATCCAACAGTCTATTTGGAACACATCAACACCAAGAACAGCCATCTAACATCCCATTTGGTACCCATCACCTCTTTAAACAGTCCTACCAGACCCTGTTTGGTACCCATCACCTCTTTATACAGCCCTACCAGACCCTGTTTGGTACCCAACACCTCTATATACAGCCCTACCAGACGCTGTTTGGTACCCATCATCTCTATATACAGCCCTTCCAGACCCGGTTTGGTACCCACCACCTCTATATACAGTCCTACTAGACCCTGTTTGGCACCCATCACCTCTATAAACAGCCCTACAAGACCCTGTTTGGTACCAACCACCACCAAGAACAGCCACCCAACACCCTGTTTGGTACCAACCACCACCAAGAACAGCCACCCAACAGTCTATTTAGAACACATCAACATCAAAAACAGCCATCTAACATCCCATTTGGTACCCATCACCTTTTTATACAGCCCTACCAGACCCTGTTTGGTACCCACCACCTCTATACACAGCCCTACCAGACCCTGTTTGGTACCCATTACCTCTATATACAGCCCTACCAGACCCTGTTTGGTACCCATTACCTCTATATACAGCCCTACCAGACCCTGTTTGGTACCTACCACCTCTATATACAGACCTACCAGACGCTGTTTGGTACCCATCCACCTCTTTATACAGCCCTACCAGACCCTGTTTGGCACCCATCACCTCTATATACAGCCCTACCAGACCATGTTTGGTACCCATCACCTCTTTATACAGCCCTTCAGGACCCTGTTTGGTACCAACCACCACCAAGAACAGCCACCCAACACACTGTTTGATACCAACACCCACCAAGAACAGCCACCAAACATCCTGTTTGGTACCAACCACCACCAACAACAGCCACCCAACAGTCTATTTAAAACACATCAACACCAAGAACAGCCATCTAACATCCTGTTTGGTACCCATCACCTCTTTATACAGCCCTACCAGACCTAGTTTGGTACCCACCACCTCTATATACAGCCCTACCAGATGCTGTTTGGTACCCATCACCTCTATATACAGCCCTTCCAGACCCTGTTTGGTACCCACCACCTCTATCTACAGTCCTACTAGACCCTGTTTGGCACCCATCACCTCTATATACAGCCCTACAAGACCCTGTTTGGTACCAACCACCACCAAGAACAGCCACCCAACACCCTGTTTGGTACCAACCACCACCAAGAACAGCCACCCAACAGTCTATTTGGAACACATCAACACCAAGAACAGCCATCTAACATCCTGTTTGGTACCCATCACCTTTTTATACAGCCCTACCAGACCCTGTTTGTTACCCACCACCTCTATACACAGCCCTACCAGACCCTGTTTGGTACCCATTACCTCTATATACAGCCCTACCAGACCCTGTTTGGTACCTACCACCTTTATATACAGACCTACCAGACGCTGTTTGGTACCCATCACCTCTTTATACAGCCCTACAAGACCCTGTTTGGTACCCATCACCTCTCTATTCAGTCCTTCCAGACCCTGTTTGGTACCCACCACCTCTATCCACAGCTCTACCTGACCCTGTTTAGTACCCACCACCTCTATATACAGCCCTACCAGACCATGTTTGGCACCCATCACCTCTTTATACAGCCCTACAAGACCCTGTTTGGTACCCACCACCTCTATATACATCCCTACCAGACCCTGTTTGGTACCCATCATCTCTATATACAGCCCTACAAGACCCTGTTTGGTAGGGCTGTAACGGTACGCTCACCTCATGGTATGATACGTACCGTCAATTTTTCTAACGGTTCGGTATATTTTAGTATGATACAATATTCTCTAACAGCAGCTAAAAAACTACAAATTTTAAGTGACAATGAATTTGTTGAATCTATAACAGCAATTATAATGTTGCTATCAACTATTTTAAATGAATTTCGACAATATGAGGCATATTTTGATACAATTAAAACGCGTGATGCATGGTAATTTTACATAATCAGAGGAATTTCAGATATTTTTGTCCTCTTAATATTATTTTGCTCATTAAAAAGATTATACCGAACTGTACCGAAATTTGCCATTCTTGTACTGTGAACCGTGTGGGACTGAAGTCTGCGGTCTTTCGTGTACCGCGGTATACTGTTACAGCCCTACTGTTTGGTACCCACCACCCCAAGAACAGCCACCCAACACAAGAACAGGTACCCATCACCTCTATATACTGCTATCAGACTCTGTTTGGTACCTACCACATCCAAGAACATCCATACCAGACCCTGTTTGGTACGAACCACCATCATTAACAGCCACCCAACATCCTATTTGTTACCCACCATTTCCAAGAATAGCCACCTGACACCCTGTTAGGTACCCGTCACCTCCAAGAACAGTCCTATGAGACCCTGCTTGGTAGCCACAACCTCTAAGAACAGCACTACCAGTCCCTGTTTGGTACCCATAACCTCCAAGGATAGCCACTCAACACACTCTTAGGTACCCATCACCTCCAAATTGCTATGGACAACATATGTCTGATAATCACAACTTACCGCACGATAAAAATGCAGTGAGAATATCAAATCTGCTGGTACTTTTTCAATTTTGTAGTTATAATGACCTTGACTTGACCGTAAGTGGTCAATTTTCTTGGCAAGGAAGAGCAAAATATAAAGTCATATTATTTATGCAAACATTTAATTATACAATCAAAATGGAAAAATCGGACTTAGATATTAAGAAATATCATTACGGCAGCAGCGATTTAAGAATATGTACCATCTCGACCATAATGCACATGTATAAATGTCAGTTGTTTCAAATTTGGAATTTAAAATTGACCTTATAATAAGAGAATATGTGCCTATCAACACACTTAACATGTTTAAAACCAAATGTGAATTAAACATCTGTTGAAACAAGAAAATAAGGACGAAAATACAATTTTTAGCTATTTTTCTCAATTTGACCTTGGAATGACCTTGACATTGACCTCAAAGTGGTCAGAGGTGTATGTCTTTTTGATGTACATAATCAACTGAATAACATCCATGTAAATATGTTATACAAACATCCAAACAAAGATGTCATGTTGGAACATATCTCTGATGTGTGATACATGTATTGAGAATGCGGCTTTGGTCTCCTTACTACAGGAATTTGAAAAATGGCTGTGATCATGAAAATATTGCTCTTGAAGTTAAGATATTACTTATATTAAGTGAGTATACCCTAAGACTTATTTATATCACTTAATATGCTAAATAAAATGTAAAAAAAAATAAAAAAAGACAAAAGAAGGCAGTATATAACACTTTTTTAGGTATTTTTCGGTATTTTGACCTTGAAATGACCTTGACCTTGACCTCAAAGTCGTCTGTGTAGTATGTCAATTTGATGCACTTTATCAAATGAACAATATCTATGCAAATATTTGTTACTGCATACATAAATAAAAAATTCACAATTGAACATAGAATTCCAGGTGTATTTGAAATTTATGGCGGCCATCTTGGACGCCATCTTGGATCTCTGGGTTTGCACCACGCGTTGACAATTTATGCCGGCAGTTTCATATACTACAGACATAGGCGAACATTTTGGTATATAACATTGCTTGTTCTACCGGAGTTGTCACCTCACCCCAAAAAATCACCAATTGTCACCCCACTATGAGTTTAACAAGGTCAAGAGTCGAATACCAAAAATAAGGACCTTCCCGACTTTATCATTCCAAAATCTCATCTAATAAATATCCTTCTAACAACAGACAAGCAATCGATTAAAATCTTGATAAAACACTGCATGATCGAGACTTATAAAATAAATAATCAAAGTTCGAATTATGCCCGATCTTTAGTAGATTCTACAGATATATTTTATTAAAGTTAATTTTACTCTTTTAAAATATTATCCAGGGACAGATGCTTGATAAATTAAAAATTGTTTAATGCAATTTCATGAGCTAATTAACACACCTTTTGGGAATTGAAAACACATATCGGAAATTAATTAATATGTAACGTGCATTCATTCATGTTTTCAGATAATTCAATTAACTTTTAAGCAAAATCGTAAATATCAGATATTAAAGTCATATCTGATAAACATTTCTTATATCATAGCATTGGATTTAAATCATGCATGACGTGCTGATTGTAGATGATAGAAAACAATTCTAATACTTACCTGAGACTAGAAAGCCCTGAAATATTCGCCACCACCCTGTGGGTTTAAAGGTACTGATCGTTTGTAGAAGATCACTAAACTAAGAATTTCGAGACTCACTGTGACCAGTCAGTTGCATCCACGCCCTGTGCCTGTGGTTTTGACAACCCAAAAGTAAAAATCCCGGTCCATCCCCGGGGTGTAGGGGGCGTGGATGCAACCAACTTGGTTGAGGTATCATTTTTCACCGCATGTATGTTACTATACGAACTCACTTTTTCTTATATTATTTAATTAAGTCATGATAAATTACTCACGCATAGATCAGACCTGTAGTCCACTAGGACCCGAAGGGTTCCCGAAGCTGATATTCACCTGGGATGGTTCGGTATATCTTTGGGTATTCTGGAACCCTTCCGCATCATTCCGCAACGCTTCTGGAAGCCTTCGGGACCGAAAAATCTTCAGCATCGAAATTTTATAAGTTTTTCAATTTGGTCGCCGAAGGTCTTGTTCGGTAGTGCTTCGGGAGAGCTTCGGTGTAATCGGGAAACTATAGGCAACAGTTCGGGGTGTTCGGGAACCAATCGGCATTCACTCCACATTATCGGGACGCCTTCCACAAGGCTTCGTTACACCTGCCGTCCACTGGGACCCCGAAGCGTTCCCGAAGCTGAAATTCACCTGATCTGAAAGAATCGGGATGGTTCGGTATGTCTTCGGGGTGTTCTGGAACTCTTCCGCAGCATTCCGCAACGCTTCGATAAGCCTTCGGGACCGAAAAATCTTCGGCATCGAAATTTTAAAAGTTTTAAATATCGACGCCGAAGGTATTGTTCGGTAGTGCTTCGGGAAGGCTTCGGTGTAATCAGGAAACTATCGGCAACAGTTCGGGGTGTTCGGGAACCAATCGGCATTCACTATGCATCATCGGGACGCCTTCTGCGGGGCTTCGTAATTATTTAGCTATCCCGAACGGTTCCCAAAGGAAAGCCGAATCGATGCCAAAAGCTCCCCGATAACACCGAAGGGATGATTTCTACACACGGAAGCTATGCCGATTATGTTAAGAAAACATGCCGAACAGTTGCAAAGACACCAGTTGATCGCCGAAGGGATGCCGAGTCGTTGCCGTATATCCCTAATGACAGCGGTAGCGATGTCGTCAGTTTGCCGACAAGTTGAGATAGTAGTTCGGCATCGTCTATATACATCGGTAATTTTTCGGCAATCAATCGGCATCGATTCGTAAACCCTTCCGCATACTCCGCAACGTTACCGCGTCCTTTCCGCACGATCGGGAAACACTCGGGACTAACTCCTGAACTGTCGGCATTCAGTCGGGATACATTCGGCTACTTCAGATAGGCTTCGGCATGTATACCCCGTGTATACCGCAACCATTCGTATACCGATCCCCGAATACTTCCCGAACAAGAACAACGACAAAGCCCCTCCAATTTTTATTGATAAATGATCCCGAAGGGTTCCCGAATCTAGCAGATTGTAATCAGCATCCCTTCCTCATAGCATCGGGGTCTAGTGGACAGCAGGTCATATCATTTAGCTATCCCGAACGGCTCCCGAAGGAAAGCCGAATCGATGCCGAAGGCTGCCCGAAAACGCCGAAGGGATGAGTTCTACACACGGAAGCTATGCCGAAGATGCTAAAAGGGTCGTAAGTACGTATTAAGACTGATACATATTAAGGTGCTTCTTATGAGCATGAACAATATATAATTATATTGTTCCTGTTATGAGCATATTTTCACGAAACTCGGAACTTGTCATGTTGACCAAGCTGAAGTTGAAATTAGTTTTACCATATTAGATCTAAGTTAAGAGTAATTTTCGGACAGTTTTTTCTTGTTTTCTTAAAATATCGATTTTGTACTTACGACCCTCTCATTCTAAGCCAGCGAAATGTTTGCACACAGTCCTGTGGTATTCTGTTGTTACTCCTGAAGGTATGGAACGCCTAAACCACATAAACCACTAATACGTATAAATTATGAGGCGGTTTGCGGCTTAAACTCACTGTTTTAAAATACGACTGTCTACTACATGATATACTTCAATGTCTCTTTAAAATTAAAGTCATATGATCGTATGTTTGTAGTGTAATATTTGCAATGCACTACTTACGTAACGCTCGTGGTTGTTAGTTTTCATTTCAGGTGGTTTAAAGATCCTTTTCAGTTTATATCCTTCTCACTAAATATCGCCTGTAACTCGGATTTTGATCACATTTTGCATGCCTATACAGTAAAACATCGTTATGACGAGCATCGATATCACGAGAACCGGTCTATCTCGAGCAAATTTTAAAATATGCCCTTTGGTTATTTCGAGCACTCGGTTTGCCACCAGCATTTTACCTGTCCCAATTGCTCCTCGAGATAACGAAGTTTTACTGTAGTATCAAGCGTTGGCTTTTGTAATTTTAGTAGTTTTATGGAGAAATGTCATGTAAAACCACCAAAATCAGAATGTCAACACTTGATACTTTATGTATGCAAAATATCATCAAACTCCGAGTTGAAGGCGATTTTTAGCGAAAAGGTTCTAAACCCTCCTTAATTAATAGCGTTACACAGGCGTCATGGCAATAGTCTATATGTCTAGTAACAAGTTACAACACCATTTTATCAGGACCACATTCACGCAGAAACACAGATAATTTGGGAAACACTGAAATAATCACTGCTCCAGAAACAATTATTTACCTCGGTGATGTTTTGTCTCTAAATACGCATGGCTCAAAAGCACTTGGTAACTTTTTTCAGAACATGCATAAATGACAAAATACATTATTTCCCAACATGCAATTGGATAAAATCGTCAAAAGATATTTTTGCTTAATCTTGATACTAAAAACTAATCCTTTGTGAAAACGAGGCTAGATAATCGTGAACTGGGTGGAAAATGGGTCGAGTGGTAAGAGGTACCGACTACTGGCCCGAAGGATTTTGGAACGACCCAGTCTCCAGTTGGATTAAAAATACAAATGCTTTTCAGTGTTTCCCATCCACACACTAACTTCACTTACAGTCTTTCGGGTGAAACTTTTTTTTAAAAAAACCTAGGTCCCGTGTAGGATGCTTTAATGATTCCACCAGACGCGTAAAAGAACCAGGGATGCTTCTGGGACCGGAGAATCTTCTTTATCATACACTGTCCCACAGAAACTAAAATAATAAAATATATTCAGCATAAGACGGATGTCTCGAAATATATTCATGCACTATAAAGTTAGTTTGTTCGGACTATACAATGGCGCGGTTTAATGGCGTCGTTTGCAGCTTTTGTTATTAACCTGCGGCCTTGAGCCGCAGGTTATATTTGTATGCAACAAGAAAAATTTCCATGTAGGGGCACGTGACCTGTTCTGGATGGTTTACCATTTCAAAAAAAATCATCCAAAAAATCAGCATTTTTTAAGAATGTCGTGAACCAGACTAATACCATTTATTTTTTATTTATTTTTTTATTTAGATTCGTATAGATCTATTTTATTTTAAAATAAAGTATTAACCATAATTTACCCCTTTATGTAATAATTAATAAGAAAAAAATGTGTTTCGAAATGTGTTTCAACGCGCACTTGACCTTTCGTTAGTCTGGTTCACGCGTTCAAAACTAAATCCAAAAAAATGAAGCACTTTGTGCGAATGTCGTAAACCAGACTAGATCACTATTATTTTATTTTTTATTTAAAATAAAGTAATGTAAGTTAATAACTATAATTATTTCTTTTACCCCTTTAAGTAATTAAAAATAAGAAAAAAATGGGTTTCGATATGTGTTTTGGCGCGCACCTGCAGTCTGGATTACCTCTCCTAGATCTACGTTAACTAGGTCAGGACGCGTCGGCATTAAACACCCAGATCTTACCCAAATCTTACCCAAATAGTAACGTTTTTACCCAAATACTTGTATTTAACTAACAATATGGGGTTGATTAACTATATTACGCATTTTAATGACCAGTGATGACTAAATAAGCGTATAGATCTCTTAAAACTTTTAACGAAGTCGACTTCAGAAACAGTCTCAGTATACAACCCTGGTCAGTCTTGGAGTCCTTTGATGACCCAGATGATGCAATTGATTGCTTCAATAAATTATTTTTAAACGTGTTAAATGAACACGCACCAGAAAAACAAAAACGAGTAAAACATCAAAATCAGCCAGACTGGTTCAATAATAAAATATCTGAGACCATTAAAGCAAGAGACAAAGCAAAGCAAACTGGGGATAACATTTTATTTAAAGAATTGAGGGAACATGTTAAGAAATTATCATTTGATGCGAAAAAGTCATTCTTTTCGAATTCAATTAACAAAAACAAAAATAATCCGAAATCTCTTTGGAAAAACCTTAAAGATCTTTCTGGTAAAAATTCAACTCATCAGTCGAATATAATTCAAGATGAAGCTGGAAATCTTATTACTGAACCATTAAAAACAGCGGAAGCATTTAATAACTATTTCTCCAGCGTCTTTAAGAAAGCCCCAACTTTTGATTATGATAATTATAACTTTAACAAACTAATTAACTTTGTAAATACAAACCTAAAAACGGAGCAAGAATTTGAATTACCAGAAATCTCACTGGAATTCATAGAAAAAGAACTTAAAACTCTTGACCCTAGTAAATCTACTGGAGTTGATGGCATTGGGCCAAAATTTCTAATGATAGGGTATGACATGATATCTAAACCAATTCAATACATTTTTAACCTTTGCATTTCTAAGTCAATATATCCAGCAGCATTCAAAATGGCAAAAATAACACCTATCTTCAAAAAAGGGTCAAAGTCAGAAGTCAACAACTACAGACCTATTTCTATCCTACCAGTTCTTTCTAAAGTATTTGAAAGACATGTATCAAATCACTTAAAAATATTTCTTGATAAAAATAACCTAATAAGTAATCATCAGTCAGGCTTCCGAAATTCCACTCATGTGAGACAACACTCATACACATAATAGACAATTGGATTGATTCCATAAATGATCATAATGTTGTTGGAACTGTGTTACTAGATCTAACTAAAGCATTTGACCTTATTAACCATGAACTACTACTGAAGAAACTAGAGTGTTATAAGCTAAGCTCTAAATCTGTTAACTGGTTCTCTTCATATTTAACAAACCGTTTCCAAAAGGTTAACATATCAGGTCAGTTTTCAGATGCCAAAGGTATCAATGCTGGTGTTCCACAAGGATCAGTTTTAGGACCCTTACTTTTTATTATCTACATAAATGATCTTCCCCTCTATCAACAAAATAACACAAACATTGACATGTTCGCTGATGACACTACATTGTCTGCTTCAGGTAAAACATTCAGTGACGTACAATCGGCCCTACAAGAACAAGTTAATATCACAGAACAATGGTGCACACAGAACGCCATGTTACCAAATGCACAGAAAACTAAAGTTATGTATATTGCTGCATCTCACCAAAAACTAAAAGACAGATCTGAACATAGTGATTCAAATATAATTCTTAACAATCAAGTTCTTACGAACTCCAAAGAAGAAAAACTTCTTGGTATCAAAATAGATCAAACTTTAGCATGGAAAAGTCACGTTGATCATGTTCTTAAAAAATGTAATTCTCTTTTATACTTACTACTACGCATCAAACATTGTCTCAATCTAGACTCTCGTAAGCTCTTCTTCAATGCATATATCCTGCCCCACCTTGACTATTGCAGTACAATTTGGGGATCATGTGCAAAGGAACGCATAGATAAACTTTACAAATTTCAGAAACGGGCAGCTAGAGTTATTCTAGATAAACCATATGACCACCCGTCAGATGAATTATTCATGAAATTAAACTGGATGAAAATTGACGAAAGAATAATATATAAAAAAGCTATTTTAATGTATAATTCAATGCACAATAAAGTTCCAAAATATCTAAGTGATAAATTTGTATTAAACTCTAATCTTGGATTAAGATCAACAACAAATGAAGAATTGGTTGTTCCATTCCCAAATATGGAGTTCTTTAGGAAATCATTTTCCTACTCAGGAGCTTCTATTTGGAATGAAATTCCATTACATATTAGGCAGGCAGAGAACATCAATTCATTTAAAAGACAGTTCTTACAATGGAAACAAAATCAATAGTACATGTAAATTTTGTCATTTAAATGTGTGTTGTCCCTTGTTCTAGTCTTGTCGCTTGGTTCTTGCCCCGCATAGTTTGACTGACTGAGGCGGCAAACGCGCGGGGTGGGATTTCGGGTTTGTGTAATTTGTATACCAGTTCTCTTCAAGTTGTACTCTGGTATTTGTGTCGTGGTGTTTCTGATTTCTGTGCTCGGCTGGTTGGGTTGAGTGCTGCCTTCCATGTCGGATTTTCTCATACCTTTTTTATTATGTATACACTATGTACAAAGTTATTTATTTATATATGATTTAATGCTTTAACAACATGTGTGTTTTCATATTCTGATCATCTCATTAAGTTATATGTGATACTGTTTGTATTTATCATTAATATGTTTGTATATTATCATGTAATTAATGTATATAAATTCTTTATGTAGACCATATTGAAAATTGGTATATTACCAAATATGTTATCTACTATAAATAAAGTCGTTACTAAACTAGCAAGTTTTTCGGTAAGACTCGGCCCAGAATCATTTCGAACCGGCATTTGTCCATAATATTTGCACGTCGTGAGAATCGCTTTATTTTACTTTCTGACTCTGCGGGCGCCGATATCAAATATACAAAAGTATGAACGTTTTTTACCCAAATACTTGTATTTAATAAACTATTTGTCGTAAATAAACTATATTACGCATTTGAATAACTAATAATGAAAATAGCACCATTTTTCGGTAAATTATACTAGGTAAATATACCCAAACACACATAAGCCTACTCAATCAGAGAGGTTTGTAAAATTCCGGGTTTTTTTTGGCGGGGACTTGGACTTTTAATTGTTTCTTTGGCTCACGTGTGTGCATTGCTCATTGTACACGTGTCGTGTTGTTACTGATGCGAGTCTTTGCTTAGCTGGTAAAGTGTGCTGCCTCCCCTGTCCGATTTCCTCATGCCTTTATATCAAGCCTTATTTAAAACACCTTAAAAAGTTCTAGTTTTTAAAATTATAAAAAAATGTCTCTCACAATACTGGTCTGTAAAACAATTGGCCGCAGGAACTATTTAACTTGTCTACTTTAAAATTGAAACTCGCAGACATATGTGTGGCTCATATGTGCTATTTTATGGAGAAGTGATTAATTTGCCAATACTTTTGAATATAAATGTTTCTTTTCTTGTGTTTCGATATCAGATATTTTCTTCCAGTAAATGCCTTTCAATTATTATTTGTATGTACTCGCACTGGGCTAGAACATCTTCTAACGCACTTACAGAACCAGATTATGTATAAATCACTAGTATTAAGGTCAAAGGGAAACAACTCAATATTTGACTGGACAAGTTGCTTATGATTACCTCCCTTGTATGGACAAAAAAAGTATTTAAAGCGACATTGTCGGAGACAGATAAACTGCTCGCCCATATGGGTTATCCCGGTGGCGAGAGTAAATAAATCCAACAACTGACAGATAATTCTTGGTCCTTTCAATTTTGTTATCTTAATATTAATCAAAATAAAATGATGGTCGACCTTTAAACATAACTGACACAGTTTATATACTTGTCTCTAGATAAGATACGTGTGCCATTTTAATATTATATAATGATTATTTAGTCACAGTTAACTTAATTACATTTGTAAGTCCTGTTCTATGAGATCTATAGAGACGGACTTATTGATAGTTAACTATATTGTGGATTAACTATGGATGAGTTTAAGCGTTTGTTTATAAAATTGACACTTTTGACTTTTATTGTGGCAGCAACGGGAAATGTTCGAGCTTCTGGAACCTATGAACAGAATGTATACTTGAGCAACCACCTGTTTCAACAATAAGTTGACCGACTTAGTGCTCTTGAAGAACAGGGTAAAACCCAACAACACCGTATGGCGAATCTTGAGAAACAGAACGAAATACAACAGCAACAAATCGTGGAACTCGAGTCACGAGACCTTGCTCATCAGAAACAGAACGAACTCCAACAGCAACAAATTTCGGAACTCAAGTCACGTGACCTTGCTCATCAGAAGCAGAACGATCTCCAACAGCAGCGAATTTTTGAACTCGAGGCGCACGATCTTGCCCAACAGAAAACCATATCCGAGCTGGAAGCTGCAGTAAGATACCAAACCCAACAGCTGAACGAACTAAATGATTCACTAATCAGAGATTCACTAAAAGAGACCAACCAAGCCTTCAACAATACCAAAGACGTCCTGGTGGCTCAGACAGAAGAATCCGCCGAAAACGAGATTGAAGAGCAGAGCGAAGGTTTGTTTTTGTTGTGTTTGTTGTTTTTCGGTATCGAAGTTTTACGGTGTTTGTATTTCATGTAAATATATTTCTGTTAAATTTACGCCAAGCTAAGGGGAAGGGTAGGATCGTTCCTCAGCATACGGCATATCTGTACAAAAACTGGACTGTTTTGCGAACACTCTGCTGGGAAAACGGCTTGAAACTTTAATATGACACTCCCGCCGGGATGTCACCGGATCTTTGCAAAAACGGATAGTTATGGTATAGAGACATCATACATTGAGCAAAGCTTATATTTTTCCCTTAGCGTGGGATATATATTTCACAGGAATTCATCGGAGAAGAAACAAAATATTTACGACTTTGTTCATTGTCTAAGTTAAACAACTTTAGTCTAGGATATAGTAGCCCAAAAGCACGTGGTATTGCTAAATATATGTCGACAATGTGTTTATCAGAATAACTGCGTTAACAATAACCAGCCTTTGATTTCGCCAACAAGTTTTGATTTTATATTTATTAAATATTTTATTTCAGATTTGTCCACCGATACACGAATACGAGCACGTAGACAGCAGACCGAAGTAACGAACGTTGCGTTTACCGCCATTCTTGGTCACCGCGAGGACAATATGGGACTAAACCAGAATGTTGTGTTTGACAAAATAGAAACCAACATTAGAAACGCTTACAATTCACACCATGGCGTCTTCACAGCACCCGTAGCTGGAACATATGTTTTCCACGTGACCATATGGGTTTTCTATGGGACTAATGAAGGATGGTGTAAAATTGTTGTAAATGGAGTGGATAAAGTTGGCGTGTACGCTTATGCTGAAACCGATCATGCCGATCAAAGTAGTCAAACGCTTGTTGTCCATCTGGACCAGGGAGATGACGTGGCGGTTCAGAATAATGGACACCACCACGACAACGTCTTCGGGGATGGAAATAACTGGACAACATTTTCCGGATTTTTGCTCCGCGCTGACGCCGAGATAAATACAATCATTGGATAACTCACTATATATGTGTACATTTGTACATGTCTATGATTGTTTGTAAACTACATCATGTTACTCAACGGAATAAAAAAGTTGAACTTTCTTTTTGTTATCAATTTCTAACTGTTTAAAACATTAATACAGAACAGAACAGTACAGAACACATAGTTTAATATTAAGCTTTAAACATAATTATACAGCTAAACGCTATAAATAAAATAAAATAAATAACATTGATAAAAACACGGCAAGCAAATTATAAGTGGAAAAGTAACATAACAAAATATTAGATTTGATAATGTTTACTACCAAAGATGTTTGAATCTACTACTCATATATCAGTACATAAGCGCATTTCCGTTTTTTTTATCAATGATACCTTTGATTAAGGTAATTTAGACCCTTTTCGCTAAATATCGCCTGTAACTCGGATTTTGATGATATTTTGCATTAATATAGTATCAAGTATTAGCTTTCTGATTTTGATGGTTTTATGGAGAAATATCACGTGACGTACAATGAATAGCGCCACCTAGCGGGGCGTAATTTTTGCGTGCTTTTCGACGTTTTTCACCTTTTTTTTCGAGTTAATACTTATTTCATTGAAAATCGAAAATTATAGTTTTGTAGGGCAATAAATGCTGCGTCATATGGTGCAAAATAGAGAAAGAAATTTTAAATATTATTAACGTGACGCTGAAATAACCGCGCCACGGCCTCGATAATAACGGCGTTTTAATCGCGACATTTCTTTTATTCACACGCATTTAGCAAGAACTCAAGGTGTTCAAATTTTATTTTATTTATTGCATAAGTTTATTTGAAGTGTCTTTTTTAGTTTAGTGAAATAAAAAATGGGGTGTTCTGGGGGCCGTTTTCGCGCTTTTTACAATCAAAAGTTTTTAGTCAGGGTAAAATTACGCGACGTAAACGTTAGCGTGACGTGTGCTCACGACTGGAACATCGGCTCTTTCTTTTCTTTTAATAACGCAATTAGCGAACGAAAAGACGATAAAAGTATTTTTGATAATTCTATGATTTGCTTGAAAGAATAGTTTTGATTTATATCAAATATAATTTGTTTGGTCCGTTTTCGCGCGTTTATTAATCTAAGGTCGGAATACAAGTTCTTTTCAATTTTGCCGTTAAACGTTAACTGGTGAGGTTTGGCGAACCATACCATATCAAATATGAAAAATATTTCGTTGCTGAGGAAACATATGGAGTTGTGCAGGTATCAATTCATTTTGGGTTGATTTGTATATTCTGGAGTGACGTGTGATGTTATTGTGATGTTTGACGCTGAACATAAATACACTTAGTGAAAGTATATTTTATGATATGCGTCAGTTCAGCAAACTGCACATTTCCTGCGAACCGGTTATAAAGCCACATGTGGACGGTCATAGTGTATTGGTCCTTAGGTACCTAATCATACATCTGTATATTAAAGTGAAGCAATCTTGATTAATCTTGCTTTTAGGAAATAAGCACTGGTACGTATGGAGACCGACCTCGTACTTCTCAATAAGTATGAGTATACATGTCCTTCATCTAGGTACGCCCATCGTACGATAGTAAGCTCACCCCCAGTTTACAAGAATGCTATTTCATTATTGATGTTTAGGAGTAGAGAAGAATGGATTGGTAAATCATGTGTTCCTATTAAAATTTCGGGCAATATTCTTACTTTAAGTTGTTTCCTGTTTTTAAATATCCTGCTGTCTAGTTTATGCAGATATTTTCCAATGCAATGGTCATTTGAATGACATTCACTTACTCGTTTTCCATATTAATACATGTACATAGTTAAAAAAACCTCAGACCTTTTTCTGGCTTTTTTGGGAAAAAGGCCTCTGCCCAATTTGGGAATTTTGCGTCGCGGATTCTTACAAATTGGGGGAAAAAGCGGTTAAATGGCAAAATGGGATTTTTTTCCTTTTAAAATATCTTAAAACCATGGATTTATATCCATTTTTATTGGAGGATGGTTAGACGCCGTACCGTTCCGTACTGAACCGGAGGAGTCAATGCATAGTACAGACCGTACTGTGACCAAACAAACTCGATATACCGTCCAATAAATAAATTAGATATTTGGTATACCGTGTTATATTTAGTAATAAACATTTTTCGCTCTGGAGTAAAAAAATTGGGATTTTTTTCAGCAATTGGGATTTTTTTTCACCAATTGGGAATGGAATTTGAGGCCGAAATTCGGCCTCACACAATGCCAAGAAAAAGGTCTGAACCTATATAGAATAATTCTTATACAAACAACTACATGTATATCCTATAAACCTGCGATCGAGTCTCCCTTTCTCATGTGGGTGTGGCAGCCACCATCGACGAACTATCTCTCGGTCGCCGCTCTCAACTTAACGGCGAAGTTGGAAATATTATGACTGATTGAGATGTAGAATTAGAAAAACATATATGAAATGTGCAATGAATGATAACATCAATATTAAAAGTGCTTCAATTCTCACTCCATATTTCACAGATAATTAATAACGCAACGTGTGAACTATGCACTATGATGCTCCAACCGCCTCGATGGCTTTGTGGTAGAACGTCCACTTCGAGTGATGGAGGTCCTAGATTCAAATCAGGCTGCATCATTTCCGAGACAGAAACTTTGTATTAGTGATGCCCTCGCTGAGCTTAAAAACTCGTTCTATCACACTCTCTCGAGTCGATGTTTACATTCGGGATTAATGCTACGGTCACAATACTCGTACGATGACCATTCGGATTTTTGCAACTCGTACGAGTTCAATATATTTCAAATCCTAACGGTATGTGTAGGTTCTTGGGTACGGACCTCGTACGAATAAAAGAGAATGTCTCTTACGAAGTCAGTACGGATATCATAATCTTCGCACGGAGATAGTACGGGATCGTCGTATGGGGCTCACAAGTAACTCGTACGGTGTCCGTAAGGTACTCGCACGATGACCGTACAAGGTCCGTGCGACAAGAATAAAATTCTTCGGCACATTTCAATTTTCCCTAACAAGCCCGCCAAGCTCAGTCGGTATAGCCCGAGACTAGTAGTTATATTATGAGATGAGTAAACATAGTCTAATTATTCTTATTTTACAATTGTTATGTTCTTCTAACTTAAGAAATTAATGAAATTAATTTGTGATTTTTGCACTTTGTTAACTTTAATTTGGCACGGGACTGTACAATGATCGGTTGACGTACATTTTGGCTAATTTGACTGAAGCCGAATGTTGTCAGGCAGCAGATCGGGGTTACAAGTTGTGTAGAATCGAGTGACGGCGACCAGGGTAATTTAAAGTATCTTAAAAAATATACATTGCTACTCACCGGCCGGTATCTGTGCAATCATTAATTAACAACGGGTACATATCGGAAACAAGGGCGGTGAAAGAGACTGAATGTTAAACGAAATCCGGGAACCCTAGATTGTATACAACTTGGTTCTTTAACATTTTATGTGTATACCACCTATGGGTTTTTCAGCTACTCCATTTATTGTTAGGTGGAATGAGAATGTGTCCCGGTCGAGATTAACACCTTAGATCCGTAGTCTAAAGTATTACCCACTCGACCACAGTCGGAGTGTCACCCGAATGGTTGGTTATACCACATGTTAAAAGACATGCTGACATACTTATATATTGGGTCTTCTTAAACTCATTACAATACTTCTTCCAAAAGCAAGTAGCGCCATTATTACGATATAATAGTAATAACTTTATTATAAGAGGCAACCCGGATGGACAAGCCCAATCTTCCCTGTAGGCCTCTATTTGTACCTGATGCTTTTTAATAAACAACCATTCAAACAATGACTCATAAAGTTTCTGTATGCCGAACATTCCATTTTGGGTGAAAAGAATTGTCCCATCCCTTCAAGGAAAAATCCGGCCACCTAGATTCCTAGACCTACATACACTAGTAATATGTCGGCACCCTATATTTCGTTCTGGCTAACACATCGTTCATTCCCCCAACTTCTAAATCAGAATGCCGACCCGATCGCATCGTCAGCGTTATAACAATGAAAAGTGACACTCATGTCAGTATTTGAAGGTCTGATCCTTTTATGCATATCATAATGTCGAACGTTTCACAAAATTAATATAGTGCATTTTATTGCAATGTTTTAAGCATGCATATCAAGCATATATTAACTTTTGAGTATAACCATTTTGTGAATAATTATGTCGCGGCAGATATAAAAATACGTTCAAAATAACGACATTCTTTGTTTTTTGAACGCTTACAGCGTCACTAAAGAACATTGCATTGCTTCACTAACATAAAGCAATAAATTTCATCGCAAATCAAAAGAAAGTTTTCTTTCGCTAATGGCGTCGAAAAGAAAGAACATGGACGTATTGAACGACGGCCGCACTAGTTACGTCGCTAGTAACAGTAACGTTGCGTAACTTTACCCTGACTAAAAACTTTTGATTGTAAATAGCGCGAAAACGGCCCCGAGAACACCCCATTTTTTATTTCACTAAACTAAAAAAGACACTTCAAATCAACTTATGCAATAAATAAAATAAAATTTGAACACCTTGCGTTCTTGCTAAATGCGTGTGAATAAAACAAATGCCGCGATTAAAACGCCGTTATTATCGAGGCCGCAGCGCGGTTATTTCAGCGTTACGTTAATAATATTTAAAATTTCTTTCTCTATTTTGCACCATATGACGCAGCATTTATTTCCCTACAAAACTGTATTTTTCGATTTTCAATGACATAAGTATTAACTCGAAAACATGGTGAAAAACGTCGAAAAGCACGCAAAAATTTCGCCCCCACTAGGTGGCGCTATTCATCGTACGTCACGTGATATTTCTCCATAAAACCATCAAAATCAGAAAGCCAATACTTGATACTATATTTATGCAAAATATCATCAAAATCCGAGTTACAGGCGATATTTAGCGAAAAGGGTCTAAATTACCTTAAATAGTGAATCAGAATAAACTTATTGGGCGTTGTCGGGCATACAATAGTTTGGCTTACTATATATGTAACGGCATATTAAAACGAATGTAAAGCCAAAGCATAAGGGAAGTAACTGCTGTTTAGTTTGTCGTAATTGTGTCAAAGTAGTGCCCCGTTAATTGATTATCGCTATTGACCAATGAAATTGCGCGACACAACCGCAGCAGCTGGCTTCGTTAATTGCAAAATCGAAAGGATTGTCTTTTATGAAAGACGTGTTCTGCAATCGTAGCGTTTTGTTTGTATTGATAATAAATAAATTAGCTTGTATCGAATTGAACTTATTTATATCTGAGTATAATGTTCACATTTTAAGAATGAACAGAATTGAAATGAAGTACTAAATCCAAGTACCTGCTGAAGCCTCGTTTCCGAACCATCCTTTCGGACACGGTGTTTGATTGGTGCAAACGGATTCAGAAGCTGACAAAAAACCTCAATTGATGGAAATTCATTCATTCTATGTCGAAAATGTCTTAAACGACGGTAATGGGATGCAACGATTATGAAATCAGTTGTTAAGACTCGTTATGAAACCATGAACCACATTTGTTTTACCAAGATGAGAGGGTTTCGGTGTTCTTCACCATAGAAATGCCTACGAGCAATGCCATTCGCATCTCAGGTGTGAGATTTATGATATTTCAAAACTCTGCCTACCGCTTATCTGCATCTCTTTACAGCCGTGTGAACCAACCTGTACCTGAATTTTGGCGTATATACTTATCTACTCTCTGAGAGATCGAGTTGTTGTATCCATACATCTCTGTAGGCAATGCAAGCAGGATGATCATAATTATAACGTACACTAGGTCAGCTATGAACTGGATTTGTTTTGGCAGTATTCAGTCGACTCAATGTGCTATGCTGGTCTGTCAGGTCTGTGTATAAGAGCACAGGAAATGTATTGGGTTCCTTTGATTAGAGTGATACAATTGACGATTTCTGATTTCATGTTTTGATCCTGCAACTTATTCTGAAGGGAGGAGTGCCTCGGCAATACTTAGCGTACCAGTTAAGAGTAAATGCATAGATTATATTTAGATCTTTGATACAGTGATTTCTTCTATGATTTTTAACCGTTGCCGGAATCCACAGGGGTCCCCTTACTGGGGCTCATACCCCCAAGGTTCACACCCTTAATGCTAGCTGTGTCCTGCTTCTCAAAATTTTCTGGACCTAGGAATGAACCTAGTTCTAACGGAGCATACTATCGCAGCAAACATTTCACAATTTATCACAGACTCCGTGTTAAATGTACCGACAATTATTAAAGCCCAAGAAACAATGTTTAGATATGCGTATACATAAATTGATAATTATTAATTGTTCTGCTTATCCACATTGTATTAGCTCTAAAAAGTGTGTATATATATTATAAGTGACTAAATGGTTGATAACATTTTGTATGATCTGTGCTTATTGTGCGTCTTTCTTAGCAGATCCATACCACCCAACTTCTTTGGGATTCATGCCCGGATCCAGAAATTTTAGAGATTGGATGAGTGCACAGGGAAAGTTATTGCAGGTTAATGATGGGGGTGGGTGTCAGAGGAGTGAGACAGAAATCTTTTCATTTTTCGAACTAAAGTCATGCACTTTCCTGCATTATAAGCATTTAAAATATAAAACTTAAGTTTCAAAGTTGTACTGCACAGGCCCCTTGTGTCCCCCCCGATTGATCCGGGCCTGAGCTTCGTGAAGACGTCTGCTGTAGCAAAAGTTCAGCCATCATTTAAATTTAATGAAGAGCTTTTTGAACACAGACTTTTAATTATATCAAAGTGTGTCTTTTTGGAAAAAACAAAAATTCTGCCATTCTGGGGATCGAAAGATCAATTTATGGGTGAAATGAAACTCACAATTATTTTAGATTTCACACCCTCCATTTTATCAGGAGCTGTCATATAATAATGATAGTATAACTATATAATTAAATTCATTTTTATTATACTCTGCAGGTCCACTGTCTGTCAAATCTGCAAAATAATTTCAGATTTCTTCCCCTTATGGAAAGTTTATTCCCCGATGAAAATTAATGATTTTACAGTACCATCTTCTAGATAGTAGTAATGTCTAACACATGTTGACAAGAAAGTTACACAATTAATATCGATGGCTTAGAATTAAAAGGTCGTAAGTGCCACTTACGACCTTTGAAGATTCGTACATATTTAGAATAAGCAACACAATGCGCTTCTTATGGGCCCATTTTCATAAAAATCTGAACTTGTCATGTTGACCAAAATGAAGTCGTAAAAGTTTGTTTTACCATAAGTAAAGAGTAAATGTCAGAAAGTTTTTCTGTGTTTTCTCAAAATATCGATTTGGTAGTTACGACCTTCTTTTTCTATGCCAGCGATATGTACATAATGATGGTGTTTAGGATTAGCATTAAATCCTCTACAGGTGTTTATGGATGTGAATAAGTCCATGAATATGTGACAAATTTGTATTGTCAGTTCTGGCTTAGATAAACTGTTAACATCTACAGGCAATTATTGTCGATTCAAAGATGTCTGTCAAAACCGCCATAATGTTCTATGTCTGAATGGCTTATTGTAGTTAGTGTAACCACTAGGCTATTGGACTATTAGATGTTTAATTATTTAAGTGTATTACTGATGGTATAATTTAATCTTGCCATACCTGTAATAATCCACTGGGTTGAATGTTTGTTTACGCTTTTGTGACAGAGATCTTTGAATCAACTATAGTCTCTTTGGTACAACATGATTGTATCTTGCTATATGCAACATAAAAAATAACCTGCATTGATTGTGTCGCTACATTTACACATAGTGTGATAATCAACCTTATTGCGTCATAAGGGGCAACTTCCTTTAAATAATAAGCCATTTTGAACCCCGGGACTAAGTTATCCAGCTCCCTATTGAAATGAATCAATTCTATATAGGATTCGACTTCCTTGTAAAAAATAATTGTTACATGTTTCATGATTAAATATCATTTTACCAGATTTTCCAACTGGTTGTTAAGTTGGCGATTATGGGAGCGGGCAGGTGTCCGCAAGTTTCTGATTGATAACTTTTGCTATCCCATCTTTATGTTATCAGGGCCCTTAACTTGACTTTGGGGACTGGGATAATGGGCTTTCAAATCGGAAATTTCGCGCCGTTTTGAAGAAAAAGGGGAATTCTGTGTTTTATAAATAAAAGTGTTATCTCAAATTTTACTGCATGAAAAGCCAATGCTAAAGTATATAACATCTACAACTGTAGAACAGCATTTACAAATTTATGAAGAAGTTCTTCATTGACTTTGCTAAAAAAACACCTTTTTTTTGGTGGGGAATTTATTCAGAAAATAAGGGGAAAATGTAGATACATTTAGGAGGGGAATGGTCAAATGATGGTCCTTGTTATTCGATAGTCTCAAATTTCTTTAGTTTTTAATTGATGAAAACCATTTTTCATGCCCAATTTAGTCAAAATTCAATTCTGGATAGTATGGGTCAAGAAATTAAGTCAAATCAAAGGAAATGCTTGTTCGCACTATTCATGCCACATTTTGAATCCTATGATATAATGCTTTAAAAACTTTTAGGTAGTCATCAAAATTAGTCTTGTTTATACATGAGTATTTAGGAGAGGAATTATCAAATGAGGGCCCTGGGCACTGTTTTATCAAAGTACTTACGGAAATCGTAAACTTACGTTCAAATTTAAATTCATTATAAATATTTAACAGCTGTATATTGGGGACAGGCATTGTTTGTAAGACTTCATTAACTGGATCTTGATAAGTATTACAGTTCAAATTTCCACATTTTACAGTTGTAACAGTATTATTAAGAATTTAAATTTGAGCGTAAGTTAAAGATTTCCGCAAATGCTTTGATAAAACAGTGCCCTGGTTATTTACACATGTGTATATATGGTTTCAGGGTAAAAGAAAGAAAGGAATGAAGGGAAAGTATCAGAAACGTTCCGACGGGAGTTTCTCTGACAGTTCTAACAGTTATATTCGCCAGGTAAGTCATTGATCTACATATTGATGGCTTAGAACAAGAAGGTCGTAACTACCAAATCGATATATTGAGAAAACAAGAAAAAACTGTCTGTAATTTACTCTTTACCTTTGGGAAAACACGTTTTTAAAACTTAATTTTGGTCAACATGACAATTTCAGATTTTCACGAAAATGGGCTCATAAGAAGCGCCTTGTGATGATTATTCTAGATATGTATGAATCTTAAAAGGTCATAAGTGGCACTTTCGACCTTCTAATTCTAAGCCATCGATATTGTAATCACATCTTGATAAATCCACCAATCCCCCATACTCATTACCAAAAGGTATGTTTTCATATTTTTGTGTTTGAGACAAAAGAGGAATGCCAGGGATAGTTTTCTGATGGAAAACCGTCTCGTAATTAATTATACAGTCTTCATGAAAAACTTATCAAAGTACTAGCCAGTCGGGCTACCAACAAGGCAAAATTTACTAGCCCAAGGTGGAATTTACTAGTCTGACCATTAAATTATTAAAATTATTACAATTTACACTAGCCTTTCGGACTAGTCACCTAGAGAAAATTACTAGCCCGACCCAGTTTTTACTAGCCTCAGGCTTCGGACTAGTGGCCAAATTCGAAGACTGATTATATTGTCATGTATCATATGATATATCGTTGATATGTTCTCGTCTGTCCTTAGCTGCAATTTCTTCAAAGGTTGACACAAACCATTTTCATAATATTTGACGATGACAATATTAATTTAAAAATTGAGGGCTCGGTCCAAAACTATGGTAACTACATCAATTAATAGTGGCATGTGCCACCATAGTTTTTCAATGAGTTCTCAATTAAGTAACAATATAGATCATCCCATTCCGAGTGCTGGAAATCTGTTGTAACGTCATACCAAGGAGGTACCGGTAATAAAAATGGTATTGTGTTCTCAGGCCTAGACTTGTATAGCAGCAAAAGTAGTTGGAAACCCAGAGATAGTCTTGCATGTATCGGTGCTCTTACTACACCGTACACTTTAAAGAACCGAGGAATGTATTTGAAACGAGCTATGGTATCGCACCCAGACTCCTTGTATCTCACTGCTGACTTCTGTTTCTTCATTGATAGTATTAAGGGTGTAATGGTACGCTCACCTCACAATATGATACGTACTGTCAATTTTTCTAACGGTTCGGTATATTTGGGTATGATACAATATTCTCTAACAGCTGCTTAAATACTACAATTTTTAAGTAAAAATGATTTCGTTGCTTCTATAACAGCAAGTATTATGCGCCTATCAACTATTTTAAGTGAATTTAGACATTATGAAGCATATCTCAATACAAAATGTACAATTAAAACGAGAGATACATGGTAATTATATACAGGGCCTTTTTTCCAAAAATTGGGAAGAGGCCTTAGCCTGTCAGTTTGGGAAATTCAAGCGCGATTTTCGGCCAAATTGGGAAAAAGGAAATTAACTTAAGATACATCAAAAAGGAAACTGCAGTCCACATACATGTTAAATCATCCAGGGCTTTCATGTTTTATTATAAAGTTAAGAAGTCTAACTTTTCATGAACAACAAAATCCCCATTTTAATATAGCCCACAACTGTCACCATGGAGTTACATACAGTATTTTAGGTATGTAACTCCATGCTGTCACCTTTAGTTTCTCTAATTTATCATTCTTTCTTTAAAGTTCTTTTTCAAACATAATATACCTTTCCATTGTATGAGGCTATGAGCTGTCAATTAATATTACGATTTTTGTCCTTGATACATATTTTCGGCCCGGATACGAACGGTACGGTCCCGTATCGGACTTTAGCCATTCTGCATAACAAAATGGCGACCGTGTCGTCGAGTCGCTTTCCACGCTCGTAGATAACAAATGCAATCTTGCTTCCGCAATGTCGCACTCGTAATTAATTTTTAAAATAAATTGACGGCCGTCCGTTTAATTGATTAGTAATGCCAATCGAACGATACGTATTTTTTCTTCATTTTAACTGAACAACGGATAAACGCCATTACGTTCCGTACGAACCGTTCCGTACGAAATTTCAATATTTAGCATTGGTTTTTTTGGGAAATTCTTTTACGAAATTGGGAAAAAAAGAAGCTTTTTGCGATTGGGAAGTCACCGAAGATCGGCCTCTGTTTTAGAAGGAAAAAAGGCCCTGATATATAATCAGAAGGCTGTCAGATGTTTTCGTTGTCTGGATATTATTTTGCTCATAAAAAGCTTATACCGAACCGTACCGAAATTTAGGAGTCTTGTATCTTGAACCGTGTGGCACTGAAGTCCCCGATATTTTGTATACTGTTGCAGCCCTAGATAGTATGTCTGCCTTTGTCAGACCATGCTAATAATACTCGAAAAGAGGCATTGGGCAGTTTAAATAGATATATCTCAATATCCGGAGTAGGTCTATTGCTTTGGTGTGGGGCATACCAACACCTTGGTTTGAGCACTACCTACGAAATGCTAATAGCTTAGACATGACTGTCATTTTGTTTAGTATTTCTGTATCACTTGTGTACCATGTGTTTATGTATCAATGTGTCGAGGAATTGTTGCCAAAAGAAACATGTTTGATGTTAATGTTATGAAAGTTGTATATCAACATTGTTAGCTAGTGTTTTCCAAAGGTAAAATATGAGTGCTGAATTTGGCATGTGTGTGGGTGGGCGTCGACATGATTTATCACATGTCCCTTGATTATCCTTAAGTATTTTACAGTTGTGATTTGGTGTTCAAGATAACTGAAGTCAAGATAGACGATTTAGAATGTCTACCAAATGGACATTCCAAGTAAAGACCCTAGATGTATAATAGATGCACTGCTGGCCCCCTTTCAGTTGAAATTTAAGATACCGTGTTTCCTCGTATAAGCGCTCCCCCTCTAATTAACACTCCCCCCGACAATTTTTGAAAAAAAAATCTCACCTTCAATAATTGGTCCTACAGTAATCCAATAAAGTATCCACACAAATCCAGAATAACAGTCAGTCATGATATGGTAATCCATTCGAACAAACAATTAATTACCGCCGAGTAATTATTTACCGGTATTTACAGCGTAGTTTATTAGCCATTTTTGCATACGATTGGCAACAAAAACAAAGACCGGTATTTTTTAGAAGGGGTACTGGTTAAGGTAACGGATAAGTGCCGTACTATACCCCCCGGGGGCGATAATACAAGGTAATATGGTATGTTTATATCAGTTTACCCATCCTTAAAAACCCAGCGGTGACTCCAATCCCGAAATCACTACTTTGATGTAGCTTGTGCAGGAGCGGAGTGTTGGCTGGGTTTTCGAGGTTGAAGTTTATCGACCAGCATGAGAAAGTTATGCACAAGTTACGCTGGCTGGTTATGTTTTTTTGGAAGCAAGTTTCAAAGTTGGAGTTTATCGACCAGCATGATAAAGTTTATAATGCACAAGTTACGCTGGCTGGTTTTGTTTTTTTGGAAGCAAGTTTCAAAGTTTGAGTTTACCGACCAGCATGATAAAGTTTATAATGCACAAGTTACGCTGGCTGGTTTTGTTTTTTTGGAAGCAATTTTCAACAAATACTTATACCTCTGCTGTCTTGCACTTGTTTGAAAACCTTGTTTTTAAGGAATTTCCAATTGTTTTGTTTGAGTTGTTGTTCCTATTGTTGTTGTTGTTGTTACATTGGTACAGTTTGTTTATATTGTATTTGCCTGTCAGATACAAGCATTGTAAATGATGACACAAAATCATTAGTTTGAAAAACTAAATCTACAGTAAAATCATGTTTCATGATAACAGCCGCTCAAGGTAACATGTGTTCATGAATCAGGCCACATGTATGATATATCTTGTTTTCTGTTTTATGTGACTCAGGGGTCCAAAATTCCGGAATATTCCGGAAATCCGGAAACTAAATATACAGTTCAATCTCTGTAGAGTAACACCTTGTGAGAGCTGTAATTATTGGCTGTTCTTTAAACGACCAAGGACTTGTGTTGTAATTGGTCAGTGAAAATGTAAATGCCAAATAAAGTCGTGGAAATTCTGGGAATTCAAGAAATCTCAAATGTTTGCATGGTCTTCTTTCAGCTACTTCTGTAAAATCATCTCAAATTGAGATTTTGCCAAAATCAGAGTCTGAATTTAAAATAAATCTGATGTTATAACTCATTAAAATTTACTGAAATAAACAAATTAACATTAATTAATTAATTAACATATTGCTGTTTTTGAGTCCATCCTCCCTCGGAAATTATCCAAACTACACATGGAAATATTTGAGATGAGATTTAGCTCGAGATGTGTCGGGAGACCGAGGCCTGATTAACTTACAAATATCGATGACTTAGAACAAGAAGGTCGTAACTCCTACTTACAACCTTATAAGACTCATACATATTTGAAATCTGCTTCACAAGGCGCTTCTTATGAGGCTATTTTCATGAAAATCTGAAATTGTCATGTTGACCAAAATGAAGTTTTAAAAACGTGTTTTCCCATAGGTAAAGAGTAAATTACAGACAGTTTTCTCTTGTTTTCTCAATATATCGATTTGGTAGTTACGACCTTCTTGTTCTAAGCCAGCGATTTGTCTAAGAATGTGGTTGTGGTAATGTACCACACGTGTCAATGTATGCATACTCCTCCTAACGAGGTGAAAACTATGTGCTAACTGCCTATTTAAGCTTATAAGTTCTATAACTACTGTATGCATTAGAATTGATAGTTCTCCAGAAAATTAGCTGAAGTTTTGATTTCATAGGGACAGCCTGATACCGGTAAGTGGGCCCAGGGGAGTGGTGGCCTAGTGGCAGGGCACACGCTTCAGGATTCAGAGAACCCGGATTCAACCCTCATCTGGACCACTTGTTAATTTCTCTGATCAAGAATAACCCACACGCCCCACTGGACCTAGGAGGGAATTAGTACCTGTGAGGGCAGTGTCTATATTCCTGTATAATGTCATGATTTCCGTATGCGGAAAAGTTGGCAGTTTGGCAGCTCCTGTAAAAACCAATTAGTACTGGTAATTAATTAATTCCAGGAAATATTGGTCAAATCAACTGTCTGCCTCATTAAAACATTATGAAACATTACGACAGTGATATACTATGATAAACAATGTATTAGCATTGTGATTAAAGAGGCGTTCCCTATAACTTTGATCGTTTAAATAGATTTAGGAATATTATACATTAAATGAGAACCATTATTGCTTAAACACCTCAAATCTTAAACAAAAATCTCCCACCAATTACCGAGAAAAAAACCAAAACATATTTACTTAACAAGCCTAAATAATCACGAGTTGTTTCCCTTTGACCACATAATAATAAATCGCTGGAAGTGATAAATTATTATTGATGATTTGAATATATTTTTGACATTATAGAGACATATTTGCGCACACTTTCTTCTGACAAATAATGATAATTGATAGTGCTTTGTACCATAGGGGTCTGTAGCTTCTTCCACCCCATTCACTGTTAATGAATAACAGGGGGAGAACTCTTGTCGAGATCGTAAAGTCACCAAGTTTACAAAAAGTCCTGAGACGTTTGCGAAATAGATGATAACCAACTACTGTTTTATTCATTAGCTAACTTATACTTTTTTTTACAAGTTATAATCATGTTTTTGTCAAACTGTTTCATAATCGAGACGTTATTAAGCAAAACACACCGAAAATATACCGCTTTTGAAAATCTCGACAAATCGATGCACAGGCGCTTAGTCGCCGCTTACCATACTATATGGTAATTCATGCGGAAGTGACAAAGAAAACAAGGACATGGACAGATATGCACACACCTTTTAAAACTCTGATCAAATGCTTACCTCTGAAGAATAACACGAACGCTAGTGAAGTCATTATATTATTTTCCATCCAAGAAATTGACATTTGGCTTCCATGTTAGCTAAGCCGAACACGCGATAATACAACCCATTTCATTGGACGACATGATGGACATGTCATCAACTCATTTACATGCTGCTGGTTCTCCGTTTTCATGCGCCGATAATACATTTAGCATACATACATGGATTCAATATATTAGTAAACAGTAATACCACGTATAGGCCCACAAGTTATGCACGATAAACTCGTGTACTGTTCCAAGTGAGTAGGTAAGGATTTTCGAAGGGTTGTAAATATTACTATTACCCATGGAAAAAACGTGCAAATCATGCAGGTTTTAAACTAATAAATAAGAGAGGGATGGTCAACAAATTTCACATGAAAATGTTCTGACATCTTTGTTTCGGGACCAAATTGCTATATAAAACAACTAACATAAGGGCGTATTGTAAATACAACATTTAAAAAGCGATCAATTTTAAAGCAATCATTCAGCTTAACCTGTTTGTTACAAAGTTAAATCGGATAATTTGATTACAAAATGTATGTCATGTGTAATACTTTAAGGATGTATTAATTGAAAGTCAGTACTATTTCATTGACATTAAGACATTGATTGTCCTCGGTTACTTAATCGTACATTGTGTTAAGTTTTGTTATACCAACGCACATTTAAAACACACCTGCAGGAAAACCATGATAAGAATGAGAATGTCGTAATTACTACTTACGACCTGATAAGACAGTAACTTAAATAATTGAAATCTGCATCATACGGAGCTTCTTGTGAGCCTATTTACATGAAAATCGGAACAAGTCATGTTGACCATACTGATGTTTAAACAGTTTGTTTTGTCATAAAGCGGTGGTCACAACTGGACGTACGTGCAAGTATGTGGTGTCTGTGTGTACAAACGCATGTGATACGTAAGAATACGTACGTCGTCAGTACGGTCGCAGTACTATTTTTCGGAACACACCTACACGACGCAGCATGTTTTATGTACGCAGAACTTTCACTGCGTTTGACCTGCGTTCGACCTTCGTTCAGTCTACGTGTTCCTACCCTTAAGGCTTACGTGCGACGTGCGTGCAACGTGCGTGTCTTCTACAGCCAACTAACAACAGAAGGACAACGTACATGAGCGATACGAGCAAGTACGGTCTCCGTACCATAATTGGGCAATCGCTTGAAGAACGTACTCTGTGTGCACTTTGCAAGTACACACCATTTACTTATCAGGTGCGCGACGCACGATGCACGCAGCCACTTAAGGTCAGGGAAAGTCTTGCGTGCAACGTGAGTCCACGTTGTCTTCCATACTTCCTTCCTACGTTATTTGTCAATAAAAAATGTAGCGACCACTGCCTTAGAAAAAAAGGTGCGTGCTAAAACACGCACGTCGGGTTGTGACCAGGCCTGACACGCGGTAACATGTAAGTGGTATTACAAATATTGCTTATTTGCTGATCAACCCTGGTCAAATTCCATTCATGAGCGTACGCGAGGACTGTGACGTTGCATATCTCACAGCTCGTCCAATGAAACGGGTTGTATTATCATGTGTTCGGATTAGCTAACATGGAAGCCAAATGTCAATTTCTTGGATGGAAAATAATAAAATGACTTCACTAGCGTTCGTGTTATTCTTCAGAGGTAAGCATTTGATCAGAGTTTTAAAAGGTGTGTGCATATCTGTCCATGTCCTTGTTTTCTTTGTCACTTCCGCATGAATTACCATATAGTATGGTAAGCGGCGACTAAGCGCCTGTGCATCGATTTGTCGAGATTTTCAAAAGCGGTATATTTTCGGTGTGTTTTGCTTAATAATGTCTCGATTATGAAACAATTTGACAAAAACATGATTATAACTTGTAGAAAAAAGTATAAGTTAGTTAATGAATAAAGCAGTAGTTGGTTATCATCTATTTTGCAAACGTCTCAGGGCTATTTGTATACTTGGTCTCGACAAGAGTTCTCCCCCTGTTATTCATAAACAGTGAATGTGAGGGAAGACGTTACAGACCCCTATGCTTTGTACATATAGCTCATCTAATTTGATAGTAGAGAAAAATATGCTAGTTATAGGGCATGCCTCTTTAAATACAACATCCCAGTAGTTCTGGTGTGAAACTGGCTGAAAATAACAACATGAATTATTTATGTACATTTATAGGCTAGCCAGTTCTCGGCAGGCCAATTATCTCCTTCCATCAATTTGTTATTCAGTCTTTAATGCTAATCATGTATTGTTTCTATTCATTAAGGGAATATCAGTGGTAAAGTCGTTATGGAATATATTTTAATAATTCATAATTTTTTGTTATAATGATGCCCAGTATTATTGTTGAGACGGTACTTTGTTTGTGATCTTATTATGGTAGCAACTATGATATGGTGGACTGTACTAGAGTATGGTAGACTAGTAGTGACATTGTTCAGTTTGACGGTGCCGAACCAAAACCCTGTAACTCAATTTTGACGCGAATTTTTTTTGCAGCATCCGCAACTGCTAGACGCATTTCTGTCTTGTCGCCATTTAAATAGCCAATCGTGTTACTTAGATGGCGACAAGACAGAAATTCCTGGGACGTCTAGTAGATGCAGATGCTGCAAAAAAGTTTACACTTCATTTTGGTCAACATGACAAGTTCAGATTTTATGAAAGTGGGCTCATAAGAAGCGCCTTGTGATGCTTATTCTAAATATGTATGAATCATAAATGGTCGTAAGTGGCACTTTAGACCTTCTAATTCTAAGCCATCGATATATCTATGTATAGCTACTGTCCAACATTGCACATGTGCAGTTTTTACTGAGGTAGCAAGTTAGAAGATAATCTGCCCTGGCATTGATTAACAATGCTTAGAAACCATTCAGTGAAGGGATGCACTTCAAGTTGCATTTAACATGAATTTATTTTCATATTTTTGGCCTGTGTATATTATACCATTTATCTATTCATTATGCTAAGATCTCCCGGGACACAGTAGGAAACAAATTATACCATCTAATATTTTGATCAATATACTTGTACTTGGTCTGTTTATACTAGTACAGTCCTTTCAAAGTTAAATGAAAACAGTTTGTTAATATAAGCTCGTCCATCAAGTAAACTTTGAATAGTCCAGCCCGGGTAATATGACAGTGACGTCACACCCAAAAGATTAAAACCATTGCTTAAACAGGTAGAGTTTAGTTTGGTATTGAACTGTTGGTATAAGCATTTATACTTGTTTTACACCGTACTAATGGATTGGTCCACTGCGTCACTGGATTTTTATCCTAACTGGACTGTATTTCTAGGTTTAACTGGGTATACCTGAGTTATCGGTAATCCCTGCTATTCTTTCCAATGTGATAGATAATGGCTTATGATAGTTGATTATCTTCCCCTGCCATCCTCAAAGTGGTGCCACTAGTCCCGGTCCATCAGCATTCTTGTTATACTCTTCAGGGCTCGACACTAACTATTTTCGGTCACTCGTCCCCCAGCAAAGAAACGTAAAATTTGTAAATAAAACAGTTACTGGTCCTTCATGATTTTCACTGGTCCTTCATGATTTTCACTGGCCTCGGACCAGTGTTAGTGTCGAGCCCTGCTCTTAGAAAACACCCACACAAGATATTACTGATTGAATCGACAATAGTTGGTCAGTTTATTTTTCAGCATTTTTTCCTGATTATGTTGTTCCAAATTAATTAACGAAATATCTATGATAACCATATTTTTACGATACTGTTAAATCATTAATTTTAGTAAGGTTTTTAATTTTTGTGGATTTCATGGTTCATCCCCCACGAATATTAATGATTTTACAGTACAGTGTAGCAACATATTGACACGAGCTGTAACAATTTAACAAATCTTAGAAAAACCTGGTGTTCAAAATTTAGAAAAGCGTTGTGTACACTCCAGAGGTCACCATTTTGTTTCAATCTTCATGAAACTTGGTCAGAATGTTGTTCTCCATGAAATCTAGGTCAAGTTTGCTGAATTTACGAAACCACCAATTAACCATTGTATAATAATTGCAGCAACATATTAACATGAGCTGTAACAGTTTTCCTGGAATTATGGTACCCTATCAACCAGTTAACTTGTAACAATGTGTAACAATGTGCCTCACTTTACATGCAACTGACAACACATCAGCACATGCTGAATGCATGAGAAACATGTATATGATGTAATGCTTCAATGTCATGCTAGAAACATAACAACATCATGATATATACTAACTGCTTGCTTGTATAGCTAGTATAACTAGGTAATAAGCTACTGTGTTTCTCTGGGAAAAATAACCAAAAATTGTTCCTAATTTTCAGTTGACTCTGGTTGACTGGTAATTATAGGAAAAATAACCAAAAATTGTTCCTAATTTACAGTTGACTCTTGTTGACTGGTAATTATAGGAAAAATAACAAGAATGTCTCCACTTTCTTGTATCCATTCCGCTACTGTAAAAATCATTAATTTTCGTGGTGGATTAAATTTCAATTTAGGTTTCGTTGTTCATCTTCTACTACGAAGTTTAATCCCATCGAACAATAATTTTGACCATTGTATTTATTACTTGAAATGCAAAATCCATGAATAAACGTCCCATCGAATTGGTCTTTTTAGCTCACCTGTCACATAGTGACAAGGTAAGCTTTTGTGATCACTCTTCGTCCGTCATCGGTCCGTGAACAATTTGTTTGTGTTCACTCTAGAGGCAACAGTTTAATCCAATCATCATGAAACTTGGTCAGAATGTTGTTTTGTTCTCCATGAAATCTAGGCCAAGTTTGAAACTGGGTCATGTAGCGTAAAAACTGGGTCACTAGGTCAAACCTTAGAAAAACCTTGTTTACACTCCAGAGGTCAGGGTTTTGATCCAAACTTCATGAAACTCGGTCAGAATGTTGTTCTTCATGAAATCTAGGCCAAGTTTGAAACTGGGTCATGTAAGGTCAAAAACTAGGTCAAATCTTAGAAAAACCTTGTGTACACTTCAGAGGTCACGGTTTTGATCCAATCTTCATGAAACTTGGTTAGAATGTTTATCTTCATGAATTCTAGGCCAATTTTGAAATTTAGGTCAAATCTTAGAAAAGCCTTGTGTTCACTCTAGATGTCACTAATTTGATCCAATTTTTGAGAAACTTGGTCAGGATGTTGTTCTCCATGAAATCTATACCAAGATTGAAACTGGGTCATGTGGTGTCAAAAACTAGGTCACTAGGTCAAATTTTCGAAAAACCTTGTGTACACTCCATAGGTCGCTGTTTTGATCCAATATTAATGAAATATGGTCAGAATGTAAGTTGTATTGATACCTAGACCAATGTGTAACAGGTGAGCGACCTAGGGACCTTTGGGCTCTCTTGTTGTGACGAGTTAAAGAAATGTTGACCTCAAAGACAACGAATGACAGGTAACCTTTTTAACACACTACCATAGTTTCAGAGTCAAAACGATGTCAGAAAGGGCGACTTTACGTTTTTGCGCTGTCATGCATTTGTTATCACGCATGTTGGAGAAAATGTTGTTCCTGCATGGAATATCAAGCTATTTTTGTGATAAACTTTATCTCCCACCTGGTCCCCAGAAACTTTTGCAAATATTTGTTATGGCCTAAGTGATGTAATTAATTATGTTATAAATTAATAATCTGACACTTATTGGTATATATGATCTTGATGATTGTTGATGAGTGAACTTTATTGTCTGCACCCTGTAACATTGATGATAAAATTAGATTTCAAGAAAGAAGATTTTGATGTAAAACTATAATAAATTAGACGGCTCAGTGCAAAACTATAGTATGTGCGTCTATAAATTGATGTAGTTACCATAGTTTTGCACTGAGCCCTTGTTATTTGCTAAGGTAGATTTTGAAAATCAAGTTACAGAGTTGGTTATCAGTAACTTCACTCTCAAAATACAAGTTACAAAATACAGACTCTGTCTGCACTTCATTTAAGGTCAAAGATGGATGAAAAGTTTGGTCTGTTAAGAAGCTAATTTCAGGCCATAATTAAAATTTGTTTGTTTGGCACATTTAATTTTGCAGACACTTTTGTAGCTTTTTATGTCGCAGGAAGCACATAGTGATTGTCTGTTCGACTGTTTGTTCTTTCATTCGTCCGTCTGTCCGTTTGTCTGTTGCAAAATGTTGAAACTCAAATAATTTCTCGGTCCATCAATGCATTGCTTTCTTACTTGGCATACTTGTTTAAAATCATAAAAACATTGCAGTATCAAAGCCATGTAACACTATCAAACATTTCAACAGAATTATGGCCCCTGAATGACAAGGCTAAACCACCAGGGCATAAGCGTTTACTGAACGCAGTCTTATTACTTTTTAGCTTTGTGGTCTATGATTCGCCGAGTTCGCCGAGTTAATGTACTCTTTACAAATATTGAATAGGTGTTATATCTTCAGGTGTATTTTTAGTTTCACCACTTGTTAAAATTATGAGACCAAATGCATTACTCAGGTGCTAGCTGATTAAAATGTCATTATTGTTGACTTTCTTACTATACAGTTTGAGGTACATCAAAGTTAAAAAGACAAGAAAATGGTTCAATCCAGTATAAAGTTAACCATCAATATGGGAATATTAAAATAATAAAAGACAAAAACATTGAACTGAAAACGACAAGAATGGGCTCCATGATGCTTTTTCGCGTTTTGCTGTATAATCCTTATTAAGAGATGGCAATATTACTAGTATAGGTCAGAGGCCACTAAAACCAGCACGGCTGCCGATTGGTTGAAAAAGTGTAGGGAAACCCGTAAGCATAGAATTGCATACAGTGTGATTGGATAAAAATGCTTTGTTTACAATTTTAAATGGTTGTCAAAATCAAGGAATACAATGTTTTCTGTGCAATTTGAAACATTTGACAAGTGCCTAGCTGTATAATTTACTTTTTGGTGGCCTTTTTAGAAAATTGTGTGATTGGCAGTATTTTGGGCATTTTGGTCACTCACTGTGGGGGTAGGGCTGTTTCAATGAAATTTGTGAAAAATCAAATTGGCTTTGCCTATATACTGAGGTTATTTTTTTGTCATTTATGAACTAATTAAATAAATGAATATTGATTTTTGTGCCAACACTCGATTTTAAGAACTGATTTGGGGACTTATGCTATAATGTAGGTCTATGGGAAATGCAATAGTGGTCTCTGACCTAAAGCCAGAAATGGTAGGAAATGTCTCGCGCTTGTTATGTGAGTAAATTGTTGTTGTTTTGGTTTTGTTCATTACTACACATGCCTAGGTCACAGATAAAACAGGAAATATCTAGTTTAGATAAGTTTTTTGTAAATAAATACAGAAAATATTGAAGAAAAAGCTGTAAATCTGATGGAGGGGGAGAATCAGTGTATCTATTGTGGGTGGGGAGTGCTGATAGATGTAGTTATGGGAGAAAGATGGTTAAATGGCCAGATGGGACTGTGTCAACTGAAAGGGCTCACAGGATGTGGCATATATTTGTTGCACCATAATTTGCTGAAACATGATGCGCGATTCCCCCACAGGGTCTCGGCTGTCAGTTCAACTTTTGCGGTCAGCGAAATGCGCAACCAAAAACTTTGCGTAAACCCTAGACATTTAACATTAGAAATCCATGACATCAACATGTCGCGCATTCACTGCTTTCGTGCCAAGGTTTTGAAATCTTGCTATTTGACAGAACCACTATAAGTCTGGCGTGTATACCGGTCGTTGTCGTTGTTGGAAGGGCCCGGCTCGATAACTTTCTCGGACGCCTTTTTCGCAACAGGGCTGGTCAGTCTTTCAATTGTTGTGCATTTGCATACTGATTTGTTTCTCTATTTCTTTCATGTAGACTATACATAATTGCATGCCTCTTCATTCTGTTTCATATATCATCTCTTGGTGTTTTTTTAATTTCAGCGCGTAACTGATCACTGCGTAACTGTATAGCTACATGGCCGTCCACTGGTATTTGGCATTTCGCAGCCTTGTAGAGTTTTAAACCAGAGTCCGCTGGCCCATTGTTGACATAGTGAATAGGTACTGGTAGCACTGCTGAGCCTACCTGGAAAATTGTTTGTGTTTTTTTAGGTAAGCTTCTTATGACAGTTTGGTTGGTTCCCTCAACCCTTTTAGTGTTGGGGTTCAGGCGCGTTATATGTAGCCGGGGAGGGGGGGAGGGGTAAAAATATACCCTCACACTACCAAGAAAAGGTCAGATTGGTATAAGTTGTTGTATATATATATGGGACTTATCACTGCACATATGTATTATGTGAGATTTAAGGTTATTCCCATCTAAGAAATAATATTGGACATTCACTTTGTCAATTATTTTGCATTTCTCTCAAGTTTTCTGTGGTATTATTTCAGTATAAGTACCAGAGCATAGACAATAGGAAATTGGCTACTGAGGGATCAGATATGGTTCAAAATTAAAACAAAAGACATATTTTTGTTTGCAATAGTTTATATTTATTAAATAATGTAAAACATAGTATTAGAAATAGAATATAATCTGTCTTTAGGTCAGAGGCCACTAAAACCAGCACGGCTGCCGATTGGTTGAAAAAGTGTAGGGAAACCCGTAAGCATAGAATTGCATACAGTGTGATTGGATAAAAATGCTTTGTTTACAATTTTAAATGGTTGTCAAAATCAAGGAATACAATGTTTTCTGTGCAATTTGAAACATTTGACAAGTGCCTAGCTGTATAATTTACTTTTTGGTGGCCTTTTTAGAAAATTGTGTGATTGGCAGTATTTTGGGCATTTTGGTCACTCACTGTGGGGGTAGGGCTGTTTCAATGAAATTTGTGAAAAATCAAATTGGCTTTGCCTATATACTGAGGTTATTTTTTTGTCATTTATGAACTAATTAAATAAATGAATATTGATTTTTGTGCCAACACTCGATTTTAAGAACTGATTTGGGGACTTATGCTATAATGTAGGTCTATGGGAAATGCAATAGTGGTCTCTGACCTAAAAGTATATTTATCTATCATCTTTTGATGTGAGTCCAATGAACAGATGCAGGGGGGGGGGGAGGTGCTAGACTATTACTGTACCTTAATTATATGACTGTAAAACCATTTAATTTCAATGGGACGAAAATTTGTGTTTTGGTGAAAAAAATTGCCATTTGGTTGGGACATAATCAAGAATGTTGTTCTTCATGGAATCTAAGCAAAGTTTGAAACTTGGTCATGTTGGGTCAAAAACTAGGTCACTAGGTCAAATTTTAGTAAAATATTGTGTACACTCCATAGGTCACCATTTTGATCCAAGGATATCTTATCCACCTAGTCATACACTACAGAAATGATTCATATTTGTTGGGATTTAATTTTCGTGTTTTTGAGATCATCCACGAAATCCACGAAATTAAATCCCTCTCGAATATTAATGATTTTACAGTATTATAACTTGAACTTGCTGGCCAATCTCACTGAAACTTTATCACACATCTATATAATACTTGGCATTAATATGTTCCGATATTGGTATAATATTTTGTGTGTCGCCAACTGTTTACTCTGTAGAGATGTTTTTGTGTCTGCAGCAAAGTATATATGATAATTACATACTGCATAAAAAACTGATTGACGACGGGACGACATGTGGTTTGTGTTTATTTTGGCATTAATGTTCTATTGTACGACATTGTAGCATCACCATGTTAAATGGTACCACATTGTGAATGCTACCATAACTGCAATGTATCTTCTTTATATTCAATATGCATTTTCTGCTTTCTATAGAAGTTGTAACCAAGGGAGGTAATTTGAAAATAAGGGAGGTAATTTGTTTATTTTTTTTTGGTAATCAAGGGAGGTATTTTTTTGTTGCCATTGGAGATGATTTATAACTAAGGGAGGTAATTTGTTATGTTTTCTTTTGCAATAAAGGGAGGTCATTTGAAAGTAATGGAGGTATTTTGAAAATAAGGAAGGCAAGATTTTGTTTTAATACCAAGGGAGGTAATTTATTATTTTCTTGTAACCAAGGGAGGAAATTTGTAATTAAGGGAGGTAACTTGTTGTTTTGTTACAAAGGGAGGTAATTTGTTACCAAGGGAGGTAATTTGTTACTGAGGGAGGTAATATGTTGTTTTTGTAATAAAGGGAGGTAATTTGAAAGTGAGGGAGGTAATTTGTTTATTTTTTTGTAACTTTTTTAAGACATTCAGGCATTGCTTTCAAACTTGGCATACATGCTTACCATCACAAACTCAATATGTTTCTAAAGCCATGTAACGCTTATAATCAAACATTTCAACAGAATTATGACCCTTTAATGACTATTTGTTATGGGGGCATCAGTCTTTACTGAACACATTCTTGTTTCATATGAAAATTGGCCTTCAACAAGAGTTGATCATGACAGATGTTGAAATAAAACGACAATAGCTACTTATCATTGTATGTACACCTGATTACGTAAGTTTTCATGTACTATGAGTGGAAGGCCACCTCCAAAAAAATTTGTTACACATTTTTTGAACCAAGAAAATGTTAGGCTTGGATGAATGTTTTTTACGGTATAGGCTATTAATACTGATTAGAATATTTTTGATTAATAATTGTGCTGTGTAATTTAAAAAGACATGTTTGTAAACATGTATGCATATACATAGCATGATATTAGTCCAATAGTCATAATGTGACTTCCATAGATTCCTCATGTGGCAGAGATGGAACTTTCGTGAATTACAATTATTTTTCAAAACCTGAGTTTAAGTGAACATCATAATCATCATCCAGCAATTAATTTCTATTTGCCTTTCCTGAAATAATGCTGGTAATTATATGACAATGTTGCACCTTGCCAACGCTCTGTTAATACCATTATTTACTGTTACAAGTCGATTGTTTTTGCATGTTTTGTTATAATACATGACAGTGGGGGGGGGGGGGTAGGGTAATTTCTCTTGCTCCTACTAGTGTAACTATCACTGTTACAATACATCTCCGATATTGTTCCAATAGTCTTACGTAATGAATACCTACAGTTGTACTATACAATCGTTCTGAAATGCCAAATTGACGGATTTTGTTTTATGTCAGAATATTGTATACTGAATCACTCATTTTTTTTTCGTTAGTGACACGTAAGTGATCTGACGTCCAATGAATTTTATGCAGTGTGCAGTTTGATGTTAGAATATGATCTATTACTAATTATTAACTTATTAGTGTTAATTGTTACAAAAGTAAATGATTGGATTTAGTGTTGAGCATTTCAATAATAAATTATTGGAGTTAATTGTTTCAATAATAAGTTATTGTATTTAGTGTTGAGCTTTTCAATAATAAATTATTGGATTTAGTGTTGAGCGTTTCAATAATAAATTATTGGAGTTAATTGTTTCAATAATAAGTTATTGTATTTAGTGTTGAGCTTTTCAATAATAATTTTTAAATTATTGGATTTAGTGTTGAGTGTTTCAATAATAAATTATTGGAGTTAATTGTTACAATCATGAATTATTGGATTTAGTGTTGATTGTGACTATAATAAATAATTGTGTATGTGTATAGCATTTTATGTCTTAAGCTTTAATTATGTATCAATTAAATAATGAAGAAAATTGATTACATAAGTAATTATTATTGCACTGTCATTAAAATAATTTATAAATGAAATCATGAAAAAAATACTTATCTTATTATTTAATAGTTTAATTATATAATATTTTAATTTTGATCAATTAATCGATTTAATTAAGATAAATTGTTGAATTGGTGAATTTGAATTGTAGTTAAATTTTATTGTTGGCATTAAAAACAATTCAACAGGGGTAGTAGAAAAAAGCTTTTGTGGAGAGCGGTGGCCTAGAGGTAAGGCGCCCTCTGGACCACTGGTTAATTTCTCTGAGCAAGACCCACATGCTCCACTCCACCATGGTATCATATCAGAAAAATTTGGTTTGTCAAGCGCAGTGAACATATTTTCACACATGTACGGATTTACTCACTGTCCGTTAGCCCCAACCTTACTTTCACTTTCATAGTTAAGCCTGAATACAAAATATTTCTGAATAAAACCATTTCACTACATCACATTCATCACATACATTCATACAAAGCATTTAACACCAATTTCATTATTCTGATGCTTATTTGTCAAGACATACCCCCATTTCCAGTTGCTTTAAGATTTTTTACCCGACTATTTGAGTGTATCTGACTTAGGTCCGCGTAGGCATTTAGTGGTTATTAACCCTAAATATGTATCAGTCTTATAAGGTTGTAAGTAGTTACTTAGTTACAACCTTCTCATTCTAAGCCAGTGATATGGACCTATTACTGCCTAGCTCTAACACACTATGAATTTTTATTCATTTATGTATCTGGTGGTATAGCTTGGCTATTTTGACCTGATCCTGACCTTTATGCAAGAATATTTTACAAGGTTCTTGCTTTGAATATATCAATTTCCCGCAAGCAAATCATGCGATATAGGTATTTCAAATTTGTGTTTGTATTACATCTCGAGGGTCTTCGTGTTACTCCCCGAATATGAAAACATACAATCGGTATTGTAAACGTAGGCAATATATCGACTGTTAAATTATGCTAATCAAAAGGTCAAGCTCATGTAAATGTGGGCAAGCTATATATATTTTAAGTAAATAAAATTAATGTGTTTATATATTAAAAGGGAAATAAATGACTTAAAAATGAATGGAATACGCTTTATAAATACTAATAAATATTACTATTATATTTTTAAAGTGAATGCCTTCAAATGAATGAAATACGCTTCATAAAATTTTAATACTAATAATTGTTATTACAATATCTTAGACAGTTTTAGGCTTGGGTAAAAAATTATTTGATTATTAATGATAAGGCTGGTATTTGTCAATAGAAATTTATATATTTCTGTTTCTTCATGTTTGTGATTTAGATTGATTAACTCCCTTTAAATATCAAAAACATTTAAACTGATTTTTTTCCAAAGAAATATGAAGGTCTGTAAACCTAGGAAAGATCAGAAGGCAATCAATTAGAAATTTGAAGTTATTTAGTAACTTAAGCTATTGAGTTTGGCCTTTTGGTCAAATTTTAGTGTGTGCTTTCAGAAAGGAAAGACAATAATATGACTTGTAATTTTTGTGGAGAAAAAATGTAAAAACATGGAATAAAAACTTTCTAATGTGAGTGGAATTTGAAAATTAAAGATTTATAAAATCGATTTTGTACAATTATATGAGTGTTTAAACAAAAATGTGCTGTCAGAACTGAGTCTGTTTTAGAATATTGATATGTTCATTTCAAAGTCAAATGAGAACGGTTGTAAATATACTATGGTCCTGCAGGTACACTATGTTTATCTAGGTTTAACTGGGTATACCTGAGTAAAATAACGGTATTCACTGCTATTGAATCATTAGTATTACTTAATGAATCGATTATAACTTTAAATTTAACCTCTCAGTTTCTTAAATAAAAAAATTACAAATGTAATATAAACATTTACCTTTAATTAACAGGGTGGACATACCACATCACTTTTTCAGCTAAGTCTATATTAAGTAAAATTATGTAATTTAAAAAAAAAAGTTTACATATTTTTACTTGTTGGCTCTGCCAAAAGGTCATGACAGTGGTATGTCAACCTTGTGACTTGAATTCAATGTTTGAATATAACTCTAACGCGGTATTGGGACATGTGCCACCTAAAGTAAACAGGCAAATCAGGTATAACAACATAAGAAAATTGGAAAAGGGATTATCTTTTCAATGTGTACCATAATTTTAATTTACTTGGTGAATAAAATTGAGCAGGTATAGAACATAAACTTCTGCTCTTCCTAAATCAATGTAATGGTCAGTGATTTCTGTTTATATTGACATTGCAGAATATCGTGTAAGTGTTATACCAACTATAATGATTCAGATATATAAATATATTTTATAGCATAAAAACGGTGATTTTGCTCATACTTAAACGGGGAAAAAAGGTACGTTATTGTAAAGATTCTCGCGCACACGCGCTGTTGGTGTTCAGTTTTAAGTATGCTCATTATTGATAGATAAATGATTTACAGCGTTATATGAACTGAAATTCACATTCTAATTGTAACTTCTAATCAATTTTCTATAATAGTAAAATAATAAACGTAAACAAACCCCCAATGTCACTGTTTTCTTGGTATTTGCCGATACAGGAAGTCGACGCTCATAACAAAAAATTGTATGTGACGTAACGTTTGCTAAGCGACGTCGCGTTTGTTTTCCCGACGTCATTCAAAATGTCCCGCCAAAATGTAGTAATTTTTTAAAACATACTAATAAAGTGTTGTTTTTATGCTATAATAACGTTTACACATGCTTTTTCGTGCTATTACGTCTGCAGAGTCCCTCGGGACTGTTGGTGCCCTCGCCCTGACGGGCTTGGGCACCAACCGTCCCTCGGGACTCTGCAGAGGTAATTGCACGAAAAAACATGCGTTAACCCTACATACCCATATACTTTATATATACATATAATTATATAAATTATCATCCTAGTACTATATAATATAACATTATGGGGAATTGATATTATTTGTGTTATTTCTTATTAATTATTCAAAATCAATTATTACATAATGTAACAACAGTGTGTATGGACAAATTACTGTCGGTGGTTAATATTGCAAGGTATATATATATATCATGGTTAACTTTATTATCAGTATACCCTCTATACGACTTCTTGCCAGTATAGCAACAGTTTGTGAACGAGACATGCAGATTGTTGACAGGTTACATTAACATATTCTGTTCATAACAGTGTCGATGAAATGTAATTGTTCTTTAGGTAACCTTGATAATAAATAAAAAAAAATATAATAACTACTGTCAATTCAATTATGTAATAAGTAAATCTAATGAGGGAACTATCATATTGGAAAGATTATAGCCGGGAGTCTGTGATCTCAGTTAAACCTAGATAAACTTAGTTCTTAATTTGTCTGTAGGTGAGCTTATGTTTACAACCGTTATCATTTAACTCTGAACAAACTTAATATTCCAACGAAAATATTGAATTAAGAAGACAATTTGGATTTAGAAGTTGAATTTTAAATATTTTTACTTATTTTTATAATATCACTTATTCCGCAGCTCAATTACTGTACTTTTGAATGTCTGAATATTGTAACGAAAAGAATGAACTTAATAGAAGACCTTTTGGATTTAGAAGTTGAATTTTGAATATTTTTCCATTGTTTTTATTCCGCAGCTCAAGTACTGTACTTTTGAATGTCTGAATATTGTAACGAAAAGAATGAATGTTGAAGACGTTTTGGATTAAGAGGTTGAATTTTAAGTAGATATAGTTCTTAAAAACTAAAAAATACCTCATGAATTTATATCCATTTTCGGTAGTTTTCCATAGTTTTGAAGTGATATACTGGTATATATAAATTCTATTTACTAAGGATTTGTAAACTTGAAGACAATAGTCCCATAGTTTTGAAGGATTTGTTAATGTTGAAGACAATAGTGTGTGTGTGTGTATTAGTGTAATATATGTGAAATAATTCCTAAGAATCCAAAGGATATAACATGACACTACAGCGCTTAGACAGTTATTTCCAGGTAAGTTTGGCTTGCTTATATATTATTATACAGGTTACAAACCACTAAATGCCTCCGCGAACCAAAATAGGATACACTCAAATAGTCCCAAAATAAACTTGTGATTGTGTTTAAATGGTAGTATGCTTTGACAAGGTGGAACTGGAATCATCTAATTGGGTTTACAGGCATTGTATACATGTATGTGATGTATTGAAACTGTTTTATTTTACATATTTTGAGATTTTGGCCAAAATACCAAAGCGAAAGTAGGGTAGGGTAAAACCCGGATTTGGTCGGTCCGCGCGCCTGTAAAAATATGTTCACCGCGTTGGACGGACAAAATTTTTCTTATATGATACGTGACCCCCTGTTTTTTTTGTATTTTCTTAAAGCTGGTAGCCCCTTCTTTTCATTGATATATGTCTGCCACCTGGCCATAGACTTTAACATGTATCAACCTGGGACTGACTATTGTAACTTTACATTGAGCTGAAGAACAAATTTATTTAGTGGTTTGTGACCTTAAGAAATGACCCAAAAAATTAAAATGTATATTTTCAATTTTTTTACTTTAAATGTTTAGAAATACATTTTTCTGTGGGTTTTATTCCATTCTTCAGTGAAATTTGTCTCAAAATGTGAAAAAAATGTGTTTTGGGGTGAAAATTGAAGAAAAAAATGAAGATTTTTCCTCCACAAAATGACATTTTCATACCAATTTTGACCTTATTTAGGTATCAGACCTGTGTTATTGTGTATATATATGAGGAATAGTCACATAATTAAGCACCCAACATAAAATAATTGCCCAGTGTAAGGTTTATACAAAACTGCAACTGTTTAATTAGCCAGTATTCATACAATATGACCAGCAGAATCCAAGAAATTGCGTTAAAGGCGCTTACTCTCTTTTGTCAAAATTTTGAGAAATCATGTCATTTCAGTCTGGAAAGTCATCATTTGGAGTTGTATATACATAGTAGTTGTCAAATAAGTGTTTAAATCAATCAAAATGGGGGAAAAGGGTTGTCTTAAGGTTACAAACCACTAAATGCCTCCGCGAACCAAAATAGGATACACTCAAATAGTCCCAAAATAAACTTGTGATTGTGTTTAAATGGTAGTATGCTTTGACAAGGTGGAACTGGAATCATCTAATTGGGTTTACAGGCATTGTATACATGTATGTGATGTATTGAAACTGTTTTATTTTACATATTTTGAGATTTTGGCCAAAATACCAAAGCGAAAGTAGGGTAGGGTAAAACCCGGATTTGGTCGGTCCGCGCGCCTGTAAAAATATGTTCACCGCGTTGGACGGACAAAATTTTTCTTATATGATACGTGACCCCCTGTTTTTTTTGTATTTTCTTAAAGCTAGTAGCCCCTTCTTTTCATTGATATATGTCTGCCACCTGGCCATAGACTTTAACATGTATCAACCTGGGACTGACTATTGTAACTTTACATTGAGCTGAAGAACAAATTTATTTAGTGGTTTGTGACCTACAGGGTTCCGGATTAATTCGGAATTCCGGATTTCCACATACTGAAAGGCCATAATTTCTGACCAAAATAAAGTTATGGTTATGGCAAAGTTATGGTCAATTTAATCTGTTTTGAAGGAATTACTGAATCAATTTTTTATTTTAGTATGTAAACAATGTGGTTGAAGTCCTCTTGTTTGTCAAAAATGGTTGACTACATTTGATTTTTCTGATTTTAAAAACAACTCTGTTGACACCCCTGTATATTATTGTCTGATTATATATCTGGGTGGATGTACCCTGTGACCTTTTGGCTAAGACTTAAAGTCTACAATTGAAAATGAATAAATAAAAAGTTAAAAGTTGAGTGGGTTGTGCTCATTCTCAGCTTGAGCGTCAAACATATTTCCTGAAAATCGGTCAAAGAATGAGACACTTATGGTTGTTTTTACTCATTCTCGGCTTGAGCGTCAAACATATTTCCTGAAAATCGGTCAAAGAATGAGACACTTATGGTTGTTTTTACTCATTCTCGGCTTGAGCGTCAAACATATTTCCTGAAAATCGGTCAAAGAATGAGACACTTATGATTGTTTTTAACTTTTTGTTTATATATTTTTACTTGTAGACTTAGCCAAAAAATCACATGGTATGTCCACCCTGTATAAGTTATATGGGACACTTTTATGGCCCCGCATCATACTGATGCAGGAGGTATATACATAATGATTGTCAAATCCATCCATTTGTTCTTCTGAAAATGCTAATTAAAACTTTCCAGTCCAACTGAAATATTTTTTGAAGTCCATCAACGCATTTGCTTTCAAACTTGGTATATCTGTTTACCATCACAAGTACCTTATGTTACCAATGCAATGGAACATTATCCAATATTTTAACAGAGTTACGGCCCCTGTTTGATTTAGCTAGTTATCATGTTAAAGACTGCTTCCAGGCATACCATAAGTGTTTACTGACCACAGATATGTTAACAGTTTGCTTTGTAATTTTAGCTGTTTTGTCATGTTCTCAATTCAGTGACTTTTTTGGCTAATTCTACAAGTAAAAATATGTAAACAAAAAGTTTTAGGTTGTTTTTCGATGGCGTCACTGTGCCTCAGCATGTCTGTAAACGGTGGCCTACTGGTAATTAGGGCTGTAACGGTATACCGCGGTATACGAAATACCGCGGACTTCAGTCCCACACGGTTCACGATACAAGACTTCTAAATTTCGGTACGGTTCGGTATAAGCTTTTGTAAGAGCAAAATCATATTCAGACAACGAAAACACCTGATAGCCTTCTGATTATGTATAATTACCATGTATCACTCATTTTAATTGTATTGAGATATGCTGTATATTGTCTAAATTCACTAACAGTTGATAGGCACATAATATTTGCTGTTATAGAAGCAACAAATTCATTATTACTTTAAAATTGAAATATTTAAGCAGCTGTTAGAGAATATTGAATCATACCGAAATATACCGAACCGTTAGAAAAATTGACGGTACGTATCATATCGTGAGGTGAGCATACCGTTACACCCCTACTGGTAATCAGGTTGACAATTTCCTGCAGTGGTAATGAAACAGACTAAAGTGACTATTAGACATGATTGACTGTCGTCATTTTGGTGATTATGAAATACACAAAAAATGAATTATGTCTAACCATGATCAGTCATAGAGTAGATTCTGCATCATGCAATTATCCACACAATAATTCTAGGGGTGTTGCCCATATGGACAACTGATGGAGACAATTTGATGGCTTAGAACAAGAAGGTCGTAACTACCAAATCGATATTTTGAGAAAACACGGACAAACTGTCTGACATTTACTCTTTACTTATGGTAAAACAAACGTTAACAACTTCATTTTGGTCAACATGACGAATTCAGATTTTTATGAAAATAAGCTCATAAGAAGCGCCTTGTGATGCTTATTCTAAATATGTATGAATCTTCAAAGGTCGTAAGTGTCTTACGACCTTCTAATTCTAAGCCATCGAATTAGTGAAACAAATAAATCATATAAGAGAGAATCTTTTATTTTCCATTACTATCATAATAATATGATTTACGTGCACCTTTTAATAGGGCGTTTATTACTATATAGCATCAGTTTCCAAGATTTATTAGAACATGGCAATTAATGTATGTAATACTTTGCTTGGGTCCAATGGTGGCAGCTTATTTTACCTTTACCTTCTAATCATAATAAAGGTGAAAATGTTGCTTGCTGGAAATTTCTAATAATTTTCTGATCTTTGTAATTCTGCTTATAAACCAATATGTAACGGTTCCCCGGGCTCAGTGCAAAACTATGGTACATGCCTCAATAGATCGGTGTAGTTACAATAGTTTAGCAACAAGCTCTCTATTAATATGTGAAAATTTCAGATTTTGGAAGTATTTCAATACAAGGGAGAGAATTCTGTCTGTACTGTCACTCATCTAACAAAACTGAATTGTCTCCCTTGTCTGGCTGAAATATAATATGGTGCGTTTGTTCCAATTTTCTCATTGGTACACAGAGTTGGTGTTCTACTGGTGTCTGAGTCTTGAATATATGTATTATATTTAGTTTTCTGAACAGATCTGTTATTGTTTATTATGTATTTTAGGTATCTTAGTGGTTGTGACATATTAATGTTTCACGCATGGGGGTATGGTTTATATTTCAAAGTTTATTGTGCAGTGCACATCATATTGTTTATGGTAACTACTCCAGATAAACCGGGTGCATGAAATAACCAAAGGGCAATATACTATTGATACAAACAAATATTGGTTTAAAACTTGCTCGAGATAGGCTGGTTGCTCTTTGATATCGATGCTCGTCATAACGAAGTTTTACTGTATGTCTTATTTCCAACTGATAGACAGGTACTGTTATTGGAGGTAGAATGGTATGGTGTAAGTCAATGACTTCAATACGTACATGTTTTGTGTGATGAGGCTGGTAATAGTATAGATGCTGATTGTGAAACTAGTTTTTTAGGACAGACAAACTGTTGTTGTTGTTGTCGTCTAGTGGAACATGTCTTGCCCTATATCAGAGTATCCTCTACTATACACATGGTAATTCAAGCAACTGTTGATCATAAGCTTGTAGTATTACGTTTGAATATTAAGATCTTTCAAATTGGTTGGTCAAAGGTTAATTGGAAAAAGTAAACATAATTATGCAATATTTCCAATGTTTTTACAACTTATATTCAATCCCTTCATTAAATTTTATCAACTCTGAATGAATCCTCAATTTACATAATTATGTAAAAAATCTGAAGTATGGTCATTAGGATGAAATTTGAAATACAATAAAATAAAAAATAAAAATGAATGTGATTTAAGCGCATAGAGAAAATGTGTGACTCAGTAACCTACTTATTAATTAACACTATTCATTGAGGTAACTATGGTATTCACAAAAAACCAAACCCCCAGCTTCTGAGAGAGAGTGCTATGTATGTAGGCTTGTAAGAATGTTGGAACCTCTCCAGGTGTATACACAATGATTAGTATTCTACATACAATATATACCTGGTTTTCTCTGTGAGTGATAGATAGATAGAAGCCTCTGGGACTCTATATCAGGCTTATACCTATCGTAACATAACTTGTTGCTTATACCTATTGGATGCTAACCTGGATAGATATATACAATATACTACCTTTATATTAACATTATTCATACATTTTGCTTGATTTGATGTGATGTTTATGTGGACTATTGGGGATCTGTATATTCTATAATATTGTCAGTGTTTATAAGAACAGTCTGTTCAATTCATAGTGATTCTTGGATTTTTTATTACGGAATTATTTGGTAATAGAAAAAAACTGTGGAGGTTTTTTGTGGATTTTTGGCGTTTTTGGTCAAATTTTTTTCTGATTTCTAGAGTTTAAGGTTGATTTCTTTTAAGATTTTGGTATCTTGAGTATTAAGATATTATTGTATGTATTAAAGTTACTCAATTTTGCTTAAAAAAACATTTTGTTTAATCATCTGGTAACAGTTAAAATTAAGCATAAAATAAAGTTCAGGATTGGAATTTGATATCAGCAGCTGTGATTGTGAAATATATATACAGTAATACATGTATAAGTATAATGAAATCGTTGAAATATTTCTTAGTTTGAGATATTTTCAAAGTAAATTAATTGTAATACTAATAAATAAAACATTTCTCAGTAAAAAGTGATATGTTCAAAGCTGTTAAAATCTTTGTATATATCTTCAATAACATCTAAATAGACTTCATATTATAATTTCTAAACTTTATATATACATGCACATGCATACATAGGTTTAGCAATCGTTATTAAAGTCATGTAGTGACTGTACATTAACCAATATCAATTTACTGATTTGTATATAACTCAAATTAAAAATGTTAATGGGGGAAAAATAAATGTTTTAATTGTATAAATTGACATAACATAATTAATGTTTCCATATCCTACAACAGTACATAAATATTGCTGGCTTCGAATGAGAAGGTTCTTAGTTTGAGAAAACAAGAAAAACTGTCCGAAATTTACTCTTTACCTATAAACAAGGATTGCCTGTATTTATATTTTCTCCAAAACTATAATACGAAAATGTGAAATACGAAAATGTGTGTATATATAGTAGTAATATAATACATGTATGTAATGTTGTTACAAGACAAGATCAGGTAGAACCAGTTTGGGTACATCTTGATTAGACAGATAATATGTTGTATGTATACATGATGTACTTGTTGGGGGGGGGGGGGGAGGGGGGTACGTGATGTACAGATAAAACAAGACTATGTCTAGTAGACTGTACATACTGGTTGGATAAGATCAGTCTGTGTCAATATGTTGCTTAATGCTAAGTAAGATGATTTCTATGTGTAATACAAAAATATATGGCATAATTTGATGGCTTAGAATTAGAAGGTCGTAAGTGCCACTTAAGACCTTTTATGATTCATAAATATTTAGAATAAGCATCACAAGGCGCTTCTTATGAGCCTATTTTCATGAAAATGTGAACTTGTCATGTTGACCAAAATGAAGTTTCAAAAACGTGTTTTCCCATATGTAAAGAGTAAATTACAGACAGTTTTCTCTTGTTTTCTTAGTATATCAATTTGGTAGTTACAACCTTCTTGTTCTAAGCCATCAAATTATATTAATCTAAGGTGTGATGATCAACTTGTAAGAAGAGTAGGTAGACTAAACGATGGACATGTAACTGACTCACAATAATATTATTATTGTCTGGTCGGTTTCATTTTTGCCACAAATCCATGGGGTACTCACTGAGGGGGTGGTGGTGTCTGCCCTCTCTGGAATTTTGGTTATATCTCATACCGTATTATATATTTATAACACAAGTCTTTCAGTGCATAAAGTCTGACCAGGACAGGGAAACTTTCCCAGAAGACTTGCCCATAGCTTTGAAGAAATTAAGGCCAAGACGAGTATGCACAATCATGAAATAAGGATCGTGTTCGGGATGATATTCTAGGAATACATTCAACATGGCCTTTAAAGGGACTGCATCACATTTAGGTGTATTGCAAAAATAAAACAAAATTGTCACTTGTTCACTTAGCTCACTTATAAATGCCTGAATATCCCATAAGTGTTTTAAATCACATGATTTTGTGACAAACCAAGGCTATAAAAGGGGATGGGTAATGGGCTGTCTAGCACGTTAACCACCTTAAAGGTACCCCAGGGGATTGATGTCCATTTCACACCTACTTTAAGGTTACTTTTGAGATCATTAGATTTTATATTGTGTCACATTGAAAACTTGTCCGTCAACGATTTTATTCAACTATACCTATGTAAACCTGAGATCGCAACTACCCGCTATTCTTTTGTCATGTCTACCTTTATATATCTTTTATTCAAACTTTTCATTGGGACAGTAACTGTTGTAATGTATTTATACAGTTTATTGACCGAAAATCTTTAACGGAAGTTATTTTAACAGCAGCTGTTGAAAAACGCTTTATTTATAATTTGGATCTAAATTTTTTGTATATTTTTCTCAGTCATTTAATTACTTTTCTTGTATTTAACTCGGTCATTTACCTTTATATACCGATGTATAGTACAGGGACCTTTAACAAGGGATTTAGGGGACAGCTGGTATGTTGTATTTATACTGTCTATGATTAGCCTATTTTCAAAATACATGTATATTTTGGGGATTTTGTAAAGTATGCTGAACACTTTACTCCAACCTTTATCAGGTCTTATAATATTTTCGTATTTTGATGACCCTTTTAGGTAGCTAATTCAAGGGCCTTATTACCTAATATAGCTAGTTTGCGATAGAAAAAATCGTGTTTTTGTAACATTTCTGAAAATCTATTCATCAGATTTTGGTAAAAAATTACACAGAACTACAATAACTTCCTACCTACTCCCATTCCGAATTTCATAATTTTTAGTCACCTATTAATGTACATTTATTCTTTATTATATATTGAAATTACATGTTAAATTACAGTTTAACGCAGGGAGGTAATCTGGTATTACATTGATGATATATTATCTATTATTTAACCGTTACACTCCGTGATCGTCAGGATTGACATTACTGTTATAAAGACAAGACTTTAAAGGCCCGTACAATTCAGTTTATTTAGGTGTGTCGCTTGTAAACAATGTACAACAATAACATGTATTTCGTCAGATTCACAGACGGGCCTCGCGTGTGTTATATTAAGTAGGTTGCAAATACATAAATATACCGTTAAGCGTATCACATGACCGTAAAATTGGCTGTTGCAAGTAGCGAGTCTTCTAACTTGATATTTCATACAAAACTACAAATATGTTACATAGAACTTATGAACAAAAGTTTTTTAACTGAATTCTGATGTTGCTGAAATTTCAGTGTGTATTAGGTAGATATATTTCATTTATTCGTGCAAAATTTCATACATGTATGTTTCGTAATTACAGATAAATGTTTAAAAAACACGATTTTTTTCTATCGCAAACTAGCTATACCTATAAACAAACTACGGCACTGAGTTGGTTTAGTCATTCCGTCGGGGACACGATTTGACGCTTCCGAGGTTGACCATCAAGTGTTGACCGAACTATTCTGGTAACCCTGTAGTGTTTTAGGTGTGAGCCACCATAGTTGGTAAATAGAACATACCTAGACTAGAGAGGTGATTTTATACATCTTTCTAGATATATTCCATGTTTGCAAAGAGATCGTCTACAGGTGCAAGTATGCGCAGGCGGAAGTTGAAAGATTGCCTCTGATGGTCGTCTCTGCCAGTGACCTCTGACCCGTAAACACCACAACCCAATGAACCAAAAATCACTACAATACAATGCGGCAGTTTCAATTTCTGGGTGAACATCTTCGTTATAACCTCTCTGAAGTTGAGCCTTTTATATAGCAATAACCTCTCTTAAGCCATCTTAAATAATTATCAAAAACACTCAAGGATTATATAGCACCAGGTCTATTGTTATATATGACATGAGTTAAATCCCCGAGGAAGTGCATACATTTTAGCATCTTACCTGACCGATGGAACAAACTGCCCCGAGGATTTGTTAACAAGAATCAAGTACCATATTCATATACCTGTCTAAAACCTTTGAGATAATAAGATAATATCCAATTAAGAAAGTAACACAAAACAGTTGGTTTTGTTTTTGTTCTGACCAGCTTGATCAATAAATTCCTTTGAGCATATTTATGTTATACATGTGTCCCATTGTGGATGGACACCCCCACACCCCCACACCACACTATACAATGTAATTAGAGTACACATTGTATTATATAAATAATACAAATAAATGAAATGACATCTCCCTAGTGCATTGTTGCATACAAGCATAATTAATCTATATAGTGTACTTTATAATGAAGATTTGAGTTTTATTTGCTTTCTTAATCATTCATTTATAATTAAATACTGCATTGCTGAATATTTAATTAAAATATTACCCCACCCACTCCTTTCTGCATTATACTTGTTTAATTATTTGGATGGGTGGGTGGTTTATACAATTCATTGTCTGTTTTATGCACCTCTCTCACTAGGCTAAATGTTCCAGTGGCTGTTTATTTCATGAACCATGTCTTTATCTACGGTATTTTTTATGCCGCCATCTTTGATGAGAGGGTATATTTCATTGCACATGTCCGCCCGGCCATTCTGTCAGGGGGTAGACTTAAATGGTTTCTGTTAAAAAACTCAACAATGATTTACCCTAGAATATTCAACTTTACATGGAGGTTGGTCAGCAACAGTAGATGATTTTAAGGTCAGTAGGTCAAAGGTCATGGTCACTGTGACCTTGACTATATCCATCTATTGGGTTGCCCTGATCTCTGTCTGCTAATTCCCAAATACAGTCTGCGAATTTAGGATTTTAAACTACTTGCCCGAATCAGCAAATTTATTAGTTTCCCTATAAACTTTAAGCAAAATTACTGGAAAAGTTACTTGCCTGACTGCAAAAGTTACTTGCCCTAATCAACAATTTCTTGTCCCCGATAAGTGCAAATTTCACAGGCTGCAAATACTTTTCATCCTGGCTTCCTTATCAGTGTGTAGAATCACATGATCAAATGAATGCCGTTTTACACTCAAAACTATTGCGATTTTGTCTGTTAACGGTGAGTTTTTTCTTGATTATAACGATCGTGCATTTAATATGGTTATATTATAGCCTAATGTAATTCCGTGTATGTAAGAATACCTGGCAAGTACCGAGTTCGCTCTATCTTTAGCTGCATTCATTTGATCACGTGATTCTACACACTGCTTATGTCCCTTCCCATTCCCAGAATTTGTCCATTCCCCTTCAAGTACTTACTAAGCGAGGGGTAGCTACTGATGAAACACTGATATATTATAATAAACAAAATTGATCATCAGGGTATGTTGTATAACAAGGATGGTATACTCATCATGTATTTTATTGGCCAAATGTTCTTGTGGATTACCTGTATAAAAGACTGTGTGATAATTTGTGAATGTTCTTGGCTTTTCCCTTGGTAAAAATATCTCAGAAAAATATTGCATTCTATGCATGGTTATTCAGACATATCCATATACCTTAAGACCTGTTATAAATGCATCCTTCTTATTATAATTCCAACTCAAAACACTGTTGATCAATTCATACCTGGAAAACTGTTTTGTCTAGATCGGGAGAGGGTATTGAACCATGCCTGCACTTTAAGAGTTAGACTTTATAATTATGGTGAAGGTCCTAAGGTTACCCCTCAGACGCAGACCCTAAGGTTACCCCTCAGGCGCAGACACTAAGGTTACCCCTCAGACCCTAAGGTTACCCCTCAGACGTAGACCCTAAGGTTACCACTCAGAAGCAGACCCTAAGGTTACCCCTCAATGGTCAGCTTCTATCTGTACTCAGTTCTAGTGTTGGCCCATTTTGCCATCATGTTGACTATCATTGTAATAACCATTTGATAATTAAACTATTTGTTCAGACTTAAAGCTTGGGATGCACTGCATCTCAGTTTTATTTGAGTGCTTCGCTGGTTTTCAGTTTTGGCATAGCAGTATGAAAACTGTACCGTGAGACCTCTTACAGAACTGAGAATTGGTGTATTGAAATATTGTACCGGATGTATTTCCCTGACCCAGAACAAATGCCGATGCCGAACGCTCACCTGGCAGTGCAGGAAAAGTAAAACCCGGGACTATTTCTCTTCCTCGGGTTTTACTAGCAGGCTTTTGTTTGTTAGATAATTTGTTCTTTATTGTAATAATCAAACATTTACCATATGTTTGATAAGACATAAATCTATAGACATATTGTACTGTGTAACATGCTATGAATGAATACCCCCACAATCTAAGATAGAACAGGCATTCCATGATGGAACATATCAATGGCTTAGAACAAGAAGGCGTAACTACCAAATTGATATATTGAGAAAACAAGAGAAAAGTGTCTGTAATTTAGTCTTTACCTATGGGAAAACACGTTTTTAAAACTTCATTTTGGTCAACATGACAATTTCAGATTTTTATGAAAATGGGCTCATGAGAAGCGCCTTGTGATGCTTATTCTAAATATGTATTAGTCTTAAAAGGTTGTAAGTGCCACTTACGACCTTCTAATTCTAAGCCATCAATATTGTGGTTTGTCTAAGATAAATCTTGTAACAATTATGATAAATCTACCCACCTCACCACGATTCTGCAATAAATTAGTAGTTTTATTTGGTGATAAGTGTTGATCGGTTAAAACACACACTCAGGTGCAACCATTTCTGGTTACTCCAGGTAATCCTTGGTATCATGATAATGTCGTGAAAAATAAATTCTAACTAACTGTTGTCACCTGCAAAGGGCTGCACTTCTAGTGCACATGGAGTTAACTTGTAGTGAAAATTAATCAAGAAGTGTTTATGAACTATTCTTGAAAACATGAAAAAATATAAGTAAAATATTTAAACCTAGTAAACACCAAGTGCACTTTGTGCCAAGTTTAGTTTAAATAGTGCTGTAAGTATTTAAGGTTTGTGGGGGATAATTCTTTGACGCCCACAAAACCAACAGACGGGGACAATAAATGGGGTTACCCTGAAGTTGTGGGCCCGAAACGTAAAAAAAAAAGTTTAGTTTAAATAGTACTGTACATGATAATTATTAATTATTGGTTTACACTTAGGTAATAAAGTAGAATTTTATAAATTAAACTTGAGATAGAGGTGAACAAATTTAATAAACCTTCAAAGGGAGACAATCCACATTTAAAGGGAGGTTATATAAATTTTAATCAACTTACTAAGGGAGATAATACATATATATTAGAATGACCCTTGATGGAGTTTATCAAAATCAATATTGATCATTTTAAAAATAAATGGACGTAATCATAATCTTAATTGTTAATGTACCAAGAGGAGTAACCATGTTAAAAACGTAATTCCAAAATTTTAATCTACAAAATTTAGTCTAAGGGAGGTAATTCTAAAATTTTAATCCTACAAACTTTGTCAAAGGGAGGTAATTCCAAACTTTTAATCCTTCTGTTAAGAGAAGTAAATTACAGAATGCAGGAATATAGTTGATAGTTTACACAGGTAAGAAAGTTAGGATGTAAGCCTGTGTTACACTTTGTAATTTGTAATTTCCCCCCAATTTCACCTACAAAAGTTAAGTTAAAGCCAGTATTGTTGTCTATGATGTAATGTACAGATAGTTGAAATATGGATGTGTACGAAAATAAAAATGTGTTGGAAAATAATCAAGAATAGACCAATTGTAATAGTGGAAATTGTGTTTGTGGTCCCCTTAATTTTACTTTGAACTTGGAGCTGGATGATATAATAGTACTGTGCTTTATTTTGGTTTTGAATTTTTGAGTCCTAGACTAGGACCTAGTTTTCCACTGAATTTGAATTATCTATGAGTCCCTGAGACTGTGTCAAAATAAAGTACAGTATTAAAAAAAATTAAACCAATCACGAGCCAATTTTGAAGAGTCAGGGACTTGGAGCTCCGACCAAAATGATACAGTCATAAAAATGATAATTAAACTTACATATTTCATAATGATTAATGAAATCGGAAAGCACTCTCAAGTAATTTCAATCAATGAAAAATATTTCTGGCAGATGAAAATTGTGCTGTGAAATATTTCAAATTCTAATAACCAAAATCTATACAGGAATGCAACTGATAAGCCAGCCTCAATGAGAATTTCCAGGATGGAATCTGTTTCTTAACACCTGCTGGGGTGAATTATATCATGTGTCAATATTCGGACAGTTGATGACGTCATATACGTTATACTAACGTCATTAGCAACGGACGTTCTAAAATGTCCGAAGAGACAGATAACATAGTTTGTACGGTAACATGGGTAAATTTTATATAATATGTGGGCAAAGTAATACCCAGTAATACTCAGTCGTACCCTACTATGCACACACTGGCTGAGAAACTGATCAGGGGTCATTAGAAAATGAAATCGGACATATTTAAGGGAGGAACACATTTTAAAAGCAATTAGGACTGAAAATTTGAAATTCACACATTTCTAGGCATATCGTTTTCATAAAAGATGCACAAATCGCCTCGAATGAACATACTGGATTGAATGTATAGCGGTATGTCTAGTTTATCTCCAACAGTCCAAACATAGTCATATAATGTAACTTGAAAGTATAAAATAGTACTTAATAAAGTATCAATCACCAAAAACTGCCTTGGTAGGAGAATGAATTTGGTTATGCTACTTTTATTGAGATCAGGAAAAAGTAACCAAAACATCCTAAATATTTATTTCTTCTTATACTATTTGAAAGTTAGATTATACAGTTCAAGATATGTAACTACCTCGAAACTCAAAATATCAATGTGTGGAGAAAATGGAAACATCACATCCGGTGTTTGAACGTCATTAAAATCGTCAAATGACGTCAAACACAGGTTTTTACCGAATTGAGGTTAAATACTCAAAATGCATTCTATAGATTTTGTATGCATTGTTTTGGATAATTGTTTCGTAATTTCTGCATTGATTTGAATGCTCTTTGATCATTCATATAAATCAGATATGTAAAGCAATACATTACGGAGTGATACGTCCTCAACAAGCGGACATATATTTTGAGACACCCTGTATATCGCATAAATTGGATAATTTTTAATTGTCTGTTTTAAAGACAGGTGGTTGCCAGTATTTCACTGATGATGTATGCATAATTTGTACTGTTACCAGATTTGTGAATTTACTAAAAAATAGGCAGATGTTGCAAAACTGTTTTAACCTAGTTTTGGTGTAGAAACATTTTATGATGATTTTGCATGAAAATCAGCAAAGTTTATGTTAATTCTTGTGATTGGTAATTTAATTTGATGGATATTATCAATTACTGAGTTCATGAAATTGATGAAATTGAATTTATTTTGAATTGTATTCATTGTGTTGTGTATTAGGTGTAAGAGGACTAAATTGTCAGGATCTGAAAGGCATAACAGAACTAAATTTGTGTTTCTCATCAGCAGGTTGCATACTTATGATTAACTTAGGATTGTAGATTCACTGATAATCTATGTAGATAGTAAGTAACATCAAGTGGTAACAGTTCTGTTCTGATACATTCAGATAACACAACAGATTTTTTACTGCTTACTGAGGGTAGTTGTTGATGTTTTTATTTGTCTTTATTATATTGTTTTCTGTGACATAGGTAGTGATGATAAGTGTATTTATTGTATATTAAAGTGAGGAGAGAATATTATTCTGTGGACTAACTGGTATAATATAAATATTGGATATTTCAAAATTGGATTATATATAAAGTGACATAATGGCACGGAATAGACCTAACGTGACACGTAATAAAAGGCATGGTAATAGGGGCAAGATGCCACAGTATAATCTGAAATGGGGCATGGAAGCCGATGAGGAGGATAGTTTTAGTGTAAGTATGCCTACATAGATTAATTTATACATGTGATGCCTACTACAGGGTGTTAAATAAGTTTGTTCGCAATGTTTAAGTTTCCAAATATAGTTTATTTTTCTAAATTCACTTAAAAGACTGTAAAGGTAAATTACAGTTAGAGGGCTCAGTGCAAAACTATGGTATTTGCCTCTATAAATTGATGTAGTTACCATAGTTTTGCACCAAAACCTCATAATACAGTAATACACTGTGTATAGCTTGGCCAATTTGACACGAGTCTAACCTTTTGATTAGCATAATTTAACAGTCGATATATTGTCTACGTTTACAACACCGAGTGTATGTTTTCATAATCGGGCAGTATCACGAAGACGCTCAAGATGTAATACAAACACAAATCTGAAATACCGATATTGCACGATTTTCTTGCGGAAATTGATATAATCAAAGCAAAAATATTGTAATGTATTCTTGCATAAAGGTCAGACTCAGGTCACAATAGCCAGGCTATACACATTGAAAAAGATAATCTCTTTTCCAATATCCTTACATGTTGTTATACCTGATCTGCCTGTTTATTTTAAGTGGCACAGGTCCCAATACCGCGTTAGAGTTATACATAGACTCATAGCTCAAACGAAACTTTTGAGATCAAACTTTTTTAACACCCCGTACTTCTTATATTGCCTTGTTTTGGATGTGCTGTGGATTTCTCTTGTGCTGTTTGAGAACACATCATCAGTTAAACTGCTTTTTAGAATGCTATACACACATGCACCCTCCGCTTATATCCCTCAAATGTGAACAAGACCTCATATTTTTCAGTCAGGTGGTCTAGATTATATTAAAACTGTTCTTTTATAGCATTTATCACTATTCGAGACCCCTAATTAATAAGTACTGTTGATTCAAAAAGTAATACTAATGAGTGAACTATCTCATTGGAAAGAATAGAACAGACTATAAATCTAACGCGGTATTGGGACCTGTGTCACTAAAAGTAAACAGGCAAGCCAGGTATAAAAACATAAGAACATTGGAAAAGGGATTATCTTTTCAATACGTACCGTAATTTGAATTTACCTAAATCGATGTAATGGTCAGTGATTTCTGTTTATATTGACATTGCAGATTATCGCGTTGGAGTTATACCGTTAACCCAGTTATTGACCCTGAGTTGACCTAGATAAACTTAGTTTACCTGACAGACAAGCTTATGTATATATTTGTTATCATTTAACTTTGAAAGGACTGTGCATACACAATATATATACTATAGTAAGAACATAATAAAATGAATCAAATGTACCTTTGTTCAAAGGTGAACTAGGAAAACTAGAAGTTAACAGGAAAAATAGGAGTAACTCCACTTTAATAGGAGTACTTGGCAGGTATGCAAGTGTTGTATGTGGAGGGTTATTACACATCAATATAATATATATATACATATTATGATATTATTTGTTTTATTATTAGGAAGGATGGAGATAAACATAGTTGAAGGACAAGCTTATGTTTATAACCATTATCATGTAACTTTAAATTGACTGTTCACAATATATAGACTATAGTTAGTGTTGTATATGGTGGGTTATTACACATCAATATATATATATTATTTGTTTTATGATTAGGCTAGATAGAGGAATACATAGTTGACTGAGGAGCTTACGTTTATATCTGTTATCATTTAACTTTGAGCAGACTGTACACAAAATATAGAATATAGTAAGTGTTGTATATGGAGGGTTATTACACATCAATATATATATATTATTTGTTTTATGATTAGGTTTGATGGAGGAATAGATAGATTATATCATTACCACATGTGTTCCAGATATCTACTGCCTCCCAGCTATTATTGCTTGTTAATTGATTCAACTCTGTTTGAAAGCACAGGGTGTACTTAAGAGCTTGGCAATATCATTATATAATATTGGCAACCATGTTGTGTCATTCATTAGGCCACAACATTTTTTTCTTCAGTTTTACAGGAATTTTTTGGAAACTTTGCTTTTCGAGAGGTCAGGAAATGGAAAATAGTGAGAAGATCAAACCTACCCTAAAATTGCTCACTAAAGTGCCATTGTGTGAGCGACATAGAGCCCCAAAGAGCCGCAGATTGATAAATAATATTATTTTCATTCGCTGCTCTCAAAAGCAAATTTAAAAAAAAATTGTCGTAAACATGAAAATAAAAAAAAATGTGTCCTCAGGCCAAGTCTAAACATACATGTGTTTATCTATTTATAGCGTGCCAATCCTAGCATTGTTGTTAAGGCAAGTTGAACCTTTTTTTCCATTACAATATATGTCAACTAACATGTATACCCCATGGCCCCTGCATGTCGGTCATCAAAAATTATCTAAGTACAGAAATTACCTCGATGAGACCCTCATATGAAGGGAGATCATCCTTGGTAGTTGGCCCGTTTTCTGTAATTTTCACAATAAGAACTTGTGATTTGACCCGTTTTCTGTAATTTTCACAATAAGAATTTGTGATTTGACCCGTTTTCTGTAATTTTCACAATAAGAACTTGTGATTTGACCCGTTTTCTGTAATTTTCACAATAAGAACTTGTGATTTGACCCGTTTTCTGTAATTTTCACAATAAGAACTTGTGATTTGACCCGTTTTCTGTAATTTTCACAATAAGAACTTGTGATTTGACCCGTTTTCTGTAATTTTCACAATAAGAACTTGTGATTTGACCCGTTTTCTGTAATTTTCACAATAAAAATTAGTGATTTGACCCGTTTGCTGAATATAACACAATTAGAACTTGTGATTTGACCCGTTTTCGGTAATATCACAATTAGAACTTGTGATTTGACCCGTTTTTCTGAATATTATAACAATTAGAACTTGTGATTTGACCCGTTTTCGGTAATATCACAATTAGAACTTGTGATTTGACCCGTTTTCTGTAATTATCACAATAAGAAGTTGTGATTTGACTCTTTTGCTGAATATTATCACAATAAGAACTTGTGATTTGACTAACTTGCTGAAATCCCATTTATGTATCTTCTCCATACTCGAATATTTGAAAATAATTGATGATTGACATCCATTAATATTTAACATATCTGCATGTAACAGAATCAATTAAATGCATGAAGGCATGGAGATTATTCTCTTATAGGATTGAAGCATAAAAGTGCATCACTGTTACAACATGTTATATTATGTATACATTTTAAGGCGTGTACATCTACTAGGATTTAAACCTCTGTAGCCCAGTGGTAAGTGTGCCTTCGCCTAATCCGGGGCGCCAGGTTCAAATCCGGGTGGAGCCACTCGTATGCCTGCCATATTTCAGCAGAAAGCTGACTGGCATAAAAACACTTTGCTTGGTATTTTTAACATGTCGCTAAAATTGAATTGCTTATAACCACCAAAGCTGGGAAGAAAAGTTGGAAAGATTACTTACCTAGGTCCATTTGTCCTGATGTATTAAATTTCCTTCAAGAGTAACTTGAAAATCATTGATCTTTATCCACTCGGCACTGTTTATATAATGCTGGCTTAGAATGAGAATGCCCTAAGTACAAAATTTATATCTTTTGAGAAAACAAGAAAATTACTCTTTCTTATGGAAAAACAAGCTTTTCCAACTTCAGTTTGGCCACCATGACAAGTTTCGATTTTCATGAAAATAGGCTCATAATTATAACAACCTTCTTATTCTAAGCCAGCGATATGTGACTCGGGACATCACATCGACATGGTCAAATGGCAAGTAGGGGTATGGCTGTGTCTATGGATGCATTTCTGTTTTGTTTCTGGTTCATTAATTAGACCAACAAATACAATTGTAATTAACTGGTGATCAATAAATTGACCTAATGTAATGCTTCTTTGTGGTAATTCTGATGCATGCATATACAAAAGATGTTTCAAAAGTAACCCATTAACAAAAGAACCCAATTTTTTGATGATTCTGTATATTTCATTTGGTTTGGCTCTTTTCATATTTACATACAACCACAATGGCTATTTCAGTGACTAAATTATGATGCCCATCATTACTTTGGGTAAGATAATGCTGATGATTGGGTGTACTGTCGATTCAATAACTGACACTAATGAAGAAATTTTCCCATTAGAAAGAATAGCGGGGATTACAGTTAACTCTGGTACACCCAGTTAAACCGCGATAAACATAGTTTTTACCTGAAGGTCAAGTCAATGTTTACAACCGTTATCATTTTACTTTAAACAGACTGTACACAAACAATCCTGTATATTCCATTTAGCCTTCAGTGATAACTGTTACCACTTATAACACTCAAACACTATCTGATGTTGGCTTTGAACCAACAACTTATTCTTCTCTGTACTTTCAGTTCTGTTCAATTCTGCAGGACATGGTGTCCTATAATTCCTGATTGTGCATTATGAAGAACGTACTTTTCTGCACAAAATAAAAGTTATTTGATGATAAAATTCAAATAATTGACAAAGATATGGCCATCTGAAGGTCCAATACTGTAAAATCATTAATTTTTGTGAGGGATTAAATTTTGTGGATTTCATGGTTCATCTTCTACCACGAAATTTAATCCCATAGAACAATAAGTTTGACCCTTGTATTTATTGCCTAAAATGCAAAATCCACGAATTCAAGTCCCAACCAAATTGTCTTTTTTACCAAAACCTCGAAATTTCGTCCCAACGAAATTAAATGATTTTACAGTATATAGATTTAACTATAAGCCAATGTTTGAAACCTAGTTAAGGTGTAGGAAAGTGTGCTAATGGCACCCAAAATATACTAAGGACTCGTTTTCATGACTGGGCATTATGCCTCAGTAGAACCCCTGGTTATAATCAGTTTGTTCTGTTCTGTTCAGTTCTTTGACCTTTGCCAAATTTTCACCTTTATACTAATAAAAGTATGTTTATTACAAATCTGCTTTATCTTCAATGCTTTTGCTGGATATACTTATTACCATGATATCCATGTCTGTATATACAGTGCCCACCAAAAATATGGATACAGAGAGTCTTCCCCCATTTACTTGCCTGTATAACACTACTTGCAGAACAGAGAAGCAACAATGTTTTTGAAGACCAGGAATATTTTTTTTATTTAGTGTAAAGACAATACATTGATTGGTACCCTAGATGGAAAATATTAAGTTTCTTTGCCAGCTTTGAATGACACCATGATCATATAATATGGCAAATTCAGCCCCTTGAACCCCATAGTTTATTTTTAAATCAGAAAATCTTTCTATCTGTCACATTTTTTACTCCATCATTAACTGTTTTTGACAAAAAGATATGGAATAATTAAACCAATTATAATTCTGCATCTGTCAAAAAGTGTATCCATATTTTTGGTGGGCACTGTATGTTTGTAATTATGACTATGTACTTTGTACACTTCTTTAAAAATAAATTCTGCTCTGTTCTGTTCTCATATATATACAATAAATTTACATATTTGTTGCCAAATGCAAATTAATGCTTTATACAAAAAATAAATTTTTACTCAATTTACATTTTGTATGTGTTTTATAAGTTTACCAATATCAGCATATTTTACCTAATTTTAAAATAACACCTTTACCTATTTATGTCTTTATCAAATACCAAAATCAACATTTGTGCCTTAAAAAATTACACCTTCACCTGTTTTTTATGGCTTTACTAAAATCAACATTTTACCATAGCTTACAACACCTTTACCTAAGCTATTTATTGCTTTGTACTAAAACATTTTTATATAGTATTAACATCTTTAAAAAAAACCAGTTTCTCATATTTTGCACTTTGCTTATATAGTTGTTAAATTTTATAACTTTATATTTACCAAAATTGACATTTTGAACCAAATTTGCAGCTTGACCTATTTATATGTCTTTACCAAATAATCCGCTGATTAAAGTATATGAAATTTTGTTCGCTGTATTAATAGGTGACCTATGATTCTAGATTAATCTGGAATTCTGGATGTGCTGCATGAGGAATGATTATCTTTTCTGCAAAGAATAAAAGTTATTTGATGAAAATAATCAAATAATTGACAAAGTTATGGTCATTTGAAGATTCATAATTTGAATTTCAATGACTAAACAATGTTTGAAACCTTGATAAGGTGTAGGATGTGTGCTAATGGAACCCAAAACAGACTTGCGACTCGTTTTCTGGATTGGGCATCATGCATCAGTAGAACTGCTGAATAACTTCCTAAGCACCTTAACAAATTCAAGATGATACGGGATGATAAGTTGATTCAAAGATCTCTGTCACAACCGCGTAAACAAACATTCACCCCGGTCAATTATTACAGGTTTTTCAGGATAAAATTTTACCATCATTAATACACTTATATGATTAAAACTGTAATGGTCCTATAGCGTTGTGGTTATACTTACTGCGTTTAGCTATTAAGAAATGGAACATTCTGGCGGTTTTGACAGACATCTTTGAACCGACAATACCATGGGTATTGTCATCAAACTGTGACACTAGGAACATCCCCTCACAATTTTGATACCAACAATGTCGTTTGGATATTCTTACACCAATTATGTCACCATGGTATATGATTTATATACTGAAATATAATTTTGACATTCTTACACCAATTATAATGTCACAATACTGTGACACCAAAAATATCACCTGGGATTTTGATACAAAAATGTCATTTTGAAATTGCGAGGCCAGTCATGTGTTAGTCACTGAATTGTAACACAAAAAATGTCACCTTGAAATTATAACACCAATTCTAATGTGACAAAACTGTCACACTGGAAATTTCACCTTGCAATTTGTTGCCAAAACATCACTTCAAAATTATGACACCAATTATGTTGCCAAATTGTGTCACTGAAAATGTCACCTTGAAATTATGACACAAAATTTTGATACTGAAAATGTCACCTTGAAATTATGACTCAAAATTTTGATACTGAAAATGTCACCTTGAAATTATGACTCAAAATTTTGATACTGAAAATGTCACCTTGAAATTATGACACAAAATTTTTGATACTGAAAATGTCATATTGCAATTATGACACAAAATTTTTGATACTGAAAATGTCACCTTGAAATTATGACACAAAATTTTTGATACTGAAAATGTCACCTTGAAATTATGATACCAATTATAATATGTCACCAAATTATGACACTGAAAATGTCACTTTGAAATTGTGACACTAATTATGTCACCTTGAAATTTTGACTCCAATTTGAATGTCATTAAACAGTGACACTGAAAAGGTCAACTCAATATTTTGTTACCAAAATGTCACCTTGAAATTATGACACCTTGAAATTATGGCAGCAATTATAATACCAGTGTGTCACTAAATTATGATACCGAAAATGTCGCCTTGACATTATGACACCAATTTTAATTTATATGTCGCCAAATTTTGACACTTTGACTACTAAGGAAAGACAACTCCTCCGTCGAAGCACGGAAGTACTGCTGGATTAATAACACATATTGTCGGGAAGAGAGAAATTCTTGGTCTCCTATATTGATTATACCATAGCAGGACAAAATAAGTTATTGAAACTACTAGCAATGGCTTTGGGTTAGCGACACTGTCATTCTCGACTCTCTCTATACTATGGAAGGTGCTTGCTATTGATCCAGGTTTTTACACTGTTTATCACTGTGTGGCAGCCATATTGGTTTTTCGTTTTTTTGGTCGGAAAATTTCAGCTTTTGACAATACATAGTGTTGTACATTTTTAATGCGTTTTCTGCATGATGTATTGTGTGTGAAGGCTTGGAAATGGTGGATAATTTGGTACAAGCGTCGTATTGAAAATATGGCAACGTATTGATTCGATGCTAAATGGTTGGATGTAATATTTATAACTGCTGAGATGTGATATAAATATGTGTAAGACTGTTTGACAACCATCGTTGACTTCTCATTTTAGCGTTATTTCCATCAGTTTAGTGATGGAGAAAAGAGGAAGGAAAAATATCGCCGACTCCACGAAATTTGACAATTCTATTATTTCTCGGAGCATGCATGTTTAAATGTCAATGGAATGTACCGCTGTTTTTTCTGTCAGACATATAAGCGTTAACTCGTGGCTTAGGATATATCTAAACTGCGTAGCATCATACAAAATATTTGCATCATTTGCATAAATGTGGTTATGAAAACTAGAGGAATTTCATGTGGTGGGATTATGCTGTGGCAGAATGCTGTGCTTCATTGGTCCTAGATGAATGTACCGTCTGCCATTTTATTTCCCCGATCTGTAACGAAGCTTAGCTGACTAGAAATTGTGTCTCATGTACAAATATAGATAATGTGGTGAAGACAATTAAATTTTAATTAAGAAAAACAAAGATTTGAACTTTACTTTGAGACTGTGTATTATAGGAAGTACAGAACAATTCAGTATTTGGATTTGAAACTTTCAGTCATAGACGTCTATTAAGTATTTGGAACATTGAGTTTGAAAGTATAGCTATAGGTTAGTCCTCACTGAAGTTTTGCATGTCTAGTTCAAGGTCACATAGGGGTCATATTGTCATGACCTTGACCTCAAAGCGCAAAGTTCAATGGGTAGAATACTACGTCCACAAGACATCTCTGAGGTAGAAAATATGTATGATGTACAGCCAAGGAAAATGGGTCGTCTTCGGAAAATCCTCTCTGGTCTCAGTGACCTAGATTCGGTGGTAAGCATTTGACCTTGACCTTTTGTCTCATTCTCTTTTTCTTCTTTTTAAAAAAAAATGTTCTGGATCCACTCTGAGGTATTGTGTGGAACAATGTGTAGACTATTTACATGGTGAGGGTAAAAAAGTTCCGGATTAAAATGGTAAAAACATCAAAAGTTACTGTTGACTGTTTAAGTATGCCCGGAGTCTGGTTGCATCAATGGTAGAGCTTCTATCCGGTTTACTAAGAATAATTATTCATGCAGGGGCCTTATTCACCAACGTAGTAAGTCTTAAACTCAGACTTGAGACTTAGTGTTGTGAAATGTTCTATTCGCTCTCATGTTGTTATAAATATACCGATTTCTATCTAAATAGGTATACATGTTCAACAACGAACTATGATATAAATTTCACATGGATAAATCCATTTGTAAAGATAATCTTGTCACTTTCAAGTCTTAAGTCTGAGTTTCAGTGAATAAGGACCCAGGATTTGTACAGAAATTCACAGTACAGACCTCTGACGGACACAATGACAACCTCAGACTGACTCGTAACACTTTTCATCAAGACAGATAGACCATTACATAGTACTGATGCTCAACATAGTACCATGGAAAATGTCAGTCTTCACGAAAAACTTTTCAAAGTACTAGCCAATCGGGCTACCAACAAGGGAAAATTTACTCGCCCGAGGTGAAATTTACTAGTCTGACCATTAAAGCCACAATAAGGTTCCGGAACGACGTATTTTCTATAGATAGAAAACACAAATCTTTGTTACTGATTTGAAGACTGATACATAATTAACACATCGAGCTATTAAAACACGCGCTTACTGTCACATATGTGAAATAATCTTTCCTTGAAGATTGGCATAACGAGCCCCGTTTGTTTACAAATACGGCGTCTCCGTCGCTATCCGGAGACTACCGAGAACTCTCATTTTCTGATAACCAATGATAGGATAGCAGACCTGTTGATGAACAGGCGCATACTAAAACCCGGTATATACCAGTACCTTCCGGTATCGTATCTAGTAGCCCTGTTGCTGAATTCTGGGGATTTTTATTTGAAGTTTTTTTCATTTTTGCTGGTGTAAATTTGAGATAATTGAATTTGAATGTTGTTTTTTAAAATTTTTGGATTTAGTACCTAACGAATTTAAATAAAATACGGAGTCGTCTTTTTCCGATTTGATACTTGTAGTCAAATTGACATTGCCATCAAAATGAATTTGTGCGCAAGGCGAAGCTTGACGTCTGAATTTAGTAGATGTGTTCCATGTTTTAGTTTTGTCATCGAAAAAAGGTATTAAAGTAGTGTCTTGCAGCCCGTTTATATTTTTGAATTATTTTGATAACATTTTGGTGACGGCATTCATATGTTTATCAGTTAACCATTTATCTGATTCTATGCTTTCCTTATCATTTAAATTTAATTCTGAAAGCCACGGAACTGGATTTTGTGACATGTCACTTCTTTCTGTATTGCAGTCAATATATATTGGTGATTTTATTGGTGACGTTTAATGTGGAATTTCAATATTTAATGTTTCTGGACAAAAGTTATAATCAGGTTCATGTTCAATCTTAATTCTCTTATTTAATTGGGTTCGGTAGTCGTTGATTGTCTCTTAATGTCATTGTCTAATTTTTCAGGCGATTTTGGGGTTGGTACAGTTGGCTAGTATTTCGCTAGTGATAAATCATTTAATTCAGAGTTTGGACGATTTGTTTTTAACAGAAACGATGGCAGTTATTGAAACATTCAATGTATAATAATTAGCGGTTTCAAATAATTATAGCAAATCAAATATAGTACAATAAATCCATTGTATCTATTACTGAGGTCAACGTAGCAATTAAAAAAAATGATAACAAGATCAAAAGAATAACTTTATTTTGTTTTTACATACTTTAAAGTATTTTTTTGCACATGGAGAACATATATATACGAGGGTTGTCCCAGAATAGCGTGTATTTTTTTTATTTATTTACTCCACCATAACGATACAGTTATAAAATTTTGTATGGCATTTCTACAACAACACCACGTTTTTTGACGAATTTATTTTACATTAGCATACGTCATGTTCGATAATTGGATGCTTTTGTAACCCATGGTAACGGTAAACGGTCCAGCAGGAAAAAAGTATGTATCACAAAATTGAGTTTAAATATTTAATGGCAATAATACTTAAGTAGTTATAGCCACAACACCCCAAAATATATATAAGAATCAGTGGCATGTTTTGGTGAATTTGTATACAATGATTCACAGTGAAGATTTAATAATTTCCTTAAAAGTTAATTATAATTTGGGTATACAGTACTTGATAATTTTCAAGATATAACAGGATTCTGGGACAACCCACGTAAATAGGTAGAGTTTAGTTTGGTATTGAACTGTTAGTATAATCCTTTGTTTTTACACCGTACTAGTGGATTGTTCCACTGCGTCACTGGATTTCTATCCTAACTGGGCTGTACTTTAATTTTCCATTCATATGATCATGTTTGTACGTTTTATATTGCTATTAAAAGAAAAGGCCACCTCTATGATCTTCATATAATTGACACGTGTTTATGAAAATTAAATAACTTACAACATTCGTGTATATTGAACATGCAGATTTATATACTGTATAGCGGGTATATTTCACGGTGTCCAATTTTCGCGTTAATTGGAACCTTTTGAATTCACGGTGTCTTGATTTCGCGCTAACGGCATCGCCCGCGAAATTAAAACCTCGTTGGTAAACATGGAAGGGTAGGTAAATGTTAGAATAAGAGTAAAATAGTCACTACTGATCTCAGGGTTGTGGGTTCAAATCCCGGGCTGGCCAACTTAGATTACTGATAGTTTTCGGATGATACTTTAAACCGAAGTCCCATGTACGGGTGCTATGCATATGGCATGCAAAAAGAACCAGGGATGCTTCTGAAATTAGGGCATCTTCTGTATCATGCACTATTCCCCAAAAACTAAGAGGCCTCGCCCATAAAGATTATCCGGTGGCGAGGATAAAAAAACGCAAAAAAACAACAAACATACTGATCATTTACTGCTAACATAAGAAAAAAGTAACAAAAAAATAATTATTTTGGCAAACATTTACGCGTTCCGCAAACAAAACTGTTATTAAAATTGAACAAGTGTGATGACAGGGCTAACAATTCAAACCTTCAAACGATATTGATATGCATGCATAGAGATTTAAACACAACCTTTACAAATATGCAATTTGTAATCATATTTTATACATGTAGTCTATTTATTATTACCGTATTTTATAGAATCGTTACAATGTGTCGTTTTGTCCGTCTTGCAAAGTAATGTTGGATTAATTCTTTAAGCTCCTTGGTGCATTGTCTCCTTTTGTAAAATTTGTATATTTTTGTTGATTATTTCGCGGGGTTTAGATTTCGCGCAATCGATGTTGACCGCGAATATAGCGAAAATTAAACCCACGCGAAATATACCCGCTATACAGTACTTACAAGTAAACAATTATTATTTTATTGTAGATTCTACTGTACATGAAAATATAAAACTAATAATTATCGGAAAAATTAAACATCTGCACACAGCCAGGGATTCTATAATTTATATAAACAATATATATAAAATATATACAAGATCCTGACACACACCCATTCGCACTATCTATATTACACACGCATAGTAAATCCGCCGCCTCTGGCATGTCGATATACAACGTGATTAGGTGTCAATACCTGGCTACTATGTACGATACTTGAAGGTACTGGTATATACCGGGTTAAAGTGTGTGTGTCCGTCATACGTTATGCGTACTTCCGATCATTGACGAAATATTCGGAATTGTTCGGAAAAGTTAAACGTAAACACTATTGAGTATTTTGTACGGAGGACAAAATACTAATTAGCGTTTTCAGTTGATTATTTCTCTAAGAAGGAACAGCGACCTGAGGTCAGATATGGGTCCCTTCTGCACCATTTTTAGTATAATTTAATATCTCAATATTTCGGTATTCTTTGTAGATAGAAAATACTACCATTTTAAACCTTATTGGGACTTTAAGTTATTAAAATTATTACAATTTACACTAGCCTTTCGGACTAGTCACCTAGAGAAAATTACTAGCCCGACCCAGTTTTTACTAGCCTCGGGCTTCGGGCTAGTGGCCAAATTCGAAGACTGAAATGTGGTGCAAATATTTGTCACTTGTAATACTGCAGTCTTAGTACTTAACTAAGATTCCTTACATTACAATGTGATATCATGCATTTTACATGCATTTTGGCACTTACTCATCACTTTCCAGGTAACTGCAGATTAACTGCATTGACAATGACTCATTCTTAGATTAATCCTAAATGCTTACCACGATGGTCCAAATTGTGCTTATGGAGGGCTTGGTGCTAAATATGAAAATAGATAGTGGCGTGCCACAGGCTTTGTGGCTGGAAATATAATTGTTTGACCACAGGAACAAACCCTGTTCTATCAGCGCTATCAGTGCTTTGATTAACTCCGGTATTGCTGGGTAATTTAAAATCAACCAGGTTAAATTAAGTAAGATTGGGGTGTTTCGTGCGGCCGCGTCGGCCTGACCTAGTTAACATAGTGATCTAGGGGAGGTAATCCAGACTACAGGTGCACATCAAAACTCATATCGAAACACTTTTTCTTTCTTTTATTTTTAATTACTTAAAGGGGTAAAAGAAATAGTCATGGTTATTAACTTACATTACTTTATTTTAAAATATACAAATAGAAATAAAAAGAAGAAAAAATGGTGATAGTCTGGTTCACGACATTCTTAAAAAATGTTGTTTTTTTTTTTATTTGAAATGGTTAACCATCCAGAACAGGTCACGTGCCCCTCCATGGACTTTTTTCTTAAGGCTATCCAATATAACCTGCAGCTCAAGGCCGCAGGTTAAAAATAGTGAATTAACAATATTAATAAATTGCATGATTTTTAAAGTGCTAATATAAATGTGATATAATAATGATATTTTATTAACTTAAAGCACTTTTGAGCTTGTAATTGTGTGATTAACAGTGTCATATAAATATGATGTAATTGATAATATGTATTACATGTAACTTTCAAATTTGCATGATAAAAATACTATACTTAGTCTATATGATTGTGTTATTAATTGATGCTATTGAAATAATGTAACAATATCTGAACATTTCAATTTGCATTATAAATTAATCCTTATATAACTCATTTTGGTATGAAGGCATTTTTAAATTTTATAATAGTAGCTAGATGACCATGTAGTTGTATGATTAAAGTGCTCATGCAGTTTATTAAAAAATAATATTAACATTTTTACATACATTTGTTATAAAATATGAAACCTATTAAATTTAATTGTTAAAAAGAAATAAAAAATATTATTTGAATATTTTGAAACCATTTAGATGTGTTCTAATTGTTTTCTTCACTTCAATTCACTTGGCAGCTTTATGCCTCTATAATGGCCTGTCTAGTTTGTCATTAAAATATTAAAGTTAAATTAAAGAAATGAAATAGCATAATTTGTAAATACCCTGATTTATGATGTCTTTATTTTGTTGTTGTAGATGTCAGTTGTATCATTTTTCACATGAAAACCTGATTGTCACATTTAACCACTTCTGCAGTCCCTTTGTCTTAGAAAAAAGATATTAGGAATCAGACAGGGAAGGCAGCACTCAATTCAACCAGCCAAGCACACAGAAAACAGTAAAAACACAACCAAACAAAACTACAAGGAGCAATGCCCACACACAGCCCAACGAAATTAAAAGCCCAAGTCCCCGTTGTAAAAGAGCAGGATGACGAACTAATATAAAAGCGGTGATCCCAAGTGACCGAAAAAACGCAGCTTAGACCTGACCTAGTTTTCCAAGTCCCCGCTGCCAAAAAAGCAGTATGACCTAGTTTCACAAATATATGCAAAAACGTTGACCCCAAACGACTAAATGAGGCGTGACTGTGACTTGTCCGAGTTAACAAACACATGACAATAAGAAGCTTGTCTGCTCTATGAGGTTAGAACTATTGTCTCATTGAACCGTTAGTGGAGACCGTTGGCCCGGTGATTATAGACATGTTCTCATTACATGCTCAAACTCCATTGCCTTAAACCAACACCAACTTGTAGCAATTGATCTAATTATGAAAATGAACCCCCGTTTAATGTGAAACCAGTTTTCAGTTTGAGCATGGAGCACAACTTTCTCCAATGTTTATAATAACAGGGTCTGGTTGAAAGAGGACATACAATTATTTCCGCAGATCTTTTGTCTTTGAAGGCAATAAGGACCAAGTCTGCTCTTTGGGGATCCAACATTTAAAAAATGATCTTCAGGCCATTTGACTCAGGGCTACTTCCTGGAGCATTAAGTTATAATCTGGTCCCCGTCCCCAATATTACAGTTTTCCTGCAGTACTATACTTAAGCTACAGTAATATTAATGAAGGGAACCAAAGTATAATCTGCTTCCGAAACTTGCAGCCCATGCAGTCAGAAAGGCCTTTAATCGTTTCTTCCAACAGGAATCCGTAATAATTTCGGAATGATCCGGAAATCCTGATTTGCTGCATTAGAAATACAAGTAATTTATCTTTTCTGCAGAAAATAAGTTAGTTGATGAAAAAATTGAAATGATTGACGAAGTTGTGGTCTTTTGAAATTTTATAAATCTGAATGTTTCACAATAAAACAATGTTTGAAATCTGGTTAAGGCTTAGGAAAGTTGTGCTAATGGCACCTGAAACAGAATTGTGACTTGCTTTCAGGATTGGGCATTATGTCTACCCCAGCTCCAATCCACTGGATACCCGGAATCAATTTGGCCCGGTGATTATATACATTGGGGAACGTACTCCATGGTCCAACTCATACTCCGTACTCCAATTGGAGCATTTCTTAGTTACAAAAACAGCTGTAACTTCTTTATTAATGAATGGAAACATGTGAAATGGGGGTTCATTCTCTTAGTTAGACCATTTGCTACAAGTTGGTGTTGGTTTTGAAGCAAATTTCTAAAAAAAGCTGTTTTTCAAGTTTGAGCATGGAGTTTGGAGTTGGAGTATGAGGATGAGAAATGTTTGTAATCACCGAGCCTGATGTCCTCAGCAAATCTCGAGCTGTATCATTTAGTTGAAGAATTAATCATCAAATGAGGCTTGCATGTTTGGCCATCATGGATTGACATTAGATGAACTATTGTGTCACCCAGTGGACATCACTTAACAATTTGTCCCTTTCCTGCAACAAGGTTGTATCGCACTATACTGCCAAGGGAGATGATTCCGGACAGGAGAAGTTCCGGACAAACGGTCTTTGACGGTTTATTTAGTTAAATAATTCATTGATATTGGTATCAAATCACTCAGGTGCGTATTTAAAGGAAATCTGGAAGAAAAAAAAAATCAAAATCAACAAATAATTACTCATATACCGAAAATATTGTCTGCTGTTGTGATTTTGACATCAGCACCGCCGGGGGGTAAACAAATTTATTGCGCATGCGCAATATAGCGCGTGCACAGCGCGAGCGACAATAATTTTATTATGTTCAATTATTTAGTTCAAAATTCCGTAACGAGATCGTGGCCGAGTGGTTAAGCAGCTCGATTAGTAATTATCTGATGTTAAGGTCCAGCGTTCGAATCACGGCGGCGCCAAAGAAATATTTTTTTTATATTTTTTTTCTTCCAGCATTTACTTTAGCGCAATAGACGGCAATTTGTCCTCATAATCTGTTGAGAATTTTTTTTTGATATCTTGTCAATAAATCTGAAAAACTTTTCCCACATTTTGTTTCGATTTTCGGCCGGTAAACAAGATACGGTATGGATTGGAATTTAACCTGTCACGAGCGCCCCCTGGGTTGAAAAACATGTGCGTCACGTGTTGTCATGTCGTAAATATTGACATATTTTTGCATGATTGTGAAGAAGGAACCCTGTTCTAAATATTTCCTGGTAATATGTTTCTAAATATTCGTCGCGGAATATTCGAAGCAGACTGTCCGGTATATCTACGGTAATATCGTTGAAAATAGCACAAAAGTGCCCCTTTTCAGGCCCCAATATTTTGCTGTTCACGTGACGTCATTTTTCGGGAAACCTATTTTTAGCAAAGATCCTGTACCAAGGTATTTGTAAACACAAAAAAATCTGAGAAAAAAATCTATTTTTAACTCCAGGGGAAGCTTTTTATGCGATTTCTGTCCGGAACCTTCTCCTTTGCCAGTATACTGTTAACCAAGAAATTATTTGCACAATTAAGTTTGTGGGGTTTCGAGCGGTAGAAATTAACAAAATTAAGTAGCTGCGAATATATTGAAAACATTAGCATGATCATTGAGGGAGACTTTAAAAGCAAGAACATTTCTAGTCACGAATATGACGATGATTGACAAAACGCGAAGATTAGTGCTGTTGAAAATAAATTGGTTAACAGTACTATGAAGTCAGATAAGTCCTTGTTCTGCCAAATGGATGAATTCCATGTTGCTTTGATTAATAGTTTGATTCAGGATTCAAGTCTCGCTCATTTTAACTGCCAATTGATTACTTTAAAAGTGACCTTGTCGTGACTGGTAGTGAAGTTCGTTGTCTGACCGTGTGTATATTTGGTGCCAGTTTTAGAATGGTTGTTTTAAGGTTCACTGGAATGGTTTATGTCTGCCTGTCAGTGTGTAAGTTTGGCAATGGTCGTTGAATACTGATGTTGCAATGCCAATGTGGTACTAGACATCGCTGACATCTTGTCCTTATTGGCCATCAGGGACACCTTGTGCAATGGCATGCAATGCATTGTGGGAAGGTCTCTTCGGGAGACATTTCCTGATCCAAGTTGACAATTTTCATTCACTTATGTTGTCTGTGTTTTAATTTGGGATTTTAAAGTTTTATATTGTTCGGTGCAGTTTTGTGTTAACGAGGAATTGATGTTATTTTATTGTTGTTATTGTTGTACAAGGTCTGTAATGGTGTGCATATGGTGCTCACTAAAGGTATGTAGTTGTTTAATTTCTTCTTTCTTCTTTTTCTTCTTCTTCTTCTTCAATGTAATTTGCAGGACCCACTCTGGGGCATTATCGCAAGTGTTAGAGACAATGTGAGATACAAGGAATCCGGGTGCCATACCCTAGCTCGTTCCGAATAGATTCCTTGGTTCTTTAACGTGTCCGGTGTAAAGCACCAATACACGCGAGACAACCCCTGGGTTACCAACCAGGATCATCTCTTGTTTGGTGGGAAACACTAAATCGCGTTTCTGAAATGACCAAGTGTTCCGGCCTCCTTCTAGTTCACTTTTATCGCTTCCGTGTTTGCTATTGGAACGTCAGGCTTGTGGTCTGTGATTTCTCTTCTTTGTATTCCATTCTGTGTTGTATCTGTGTGACATTTAGGGGTCGTGCAGTACCGGAAGTTCCATTAATTGTATTTTAACAATAAAACAATGTTTGAATCATATATAAGGCCAGAGTTTCTTTATTCTTCCTTTTACGGGAGCGCCGTGTCTAAATTTTGCAAAACCCAAATAATGAACAAATCACAATTAGTTTTTTTCCCGCCGCCCTTGGCGTTTCTTGCAACTGAAAAATTAAATTTAGTCTGCTTTAACCTGTTCGATTTCACTTCCGGAATGAGATGAATTCTGTTTCTTCATGTCATTTTTAAAATGATTTTTTTTACCGATTCTTCAGGTATAGTCATGATCTAGTGTTAATGACTCACTTGTTGCTCATTTTCAGGATTGGGCATTATGCCCTTACATGCAAAGCTAGTCAAATACAAAATAGGAGTGATAAAGCAAAACATTTCACAAGATGTACTTAAATGTGATTTTAAAGGGATTTAGATGTATAGCAAGGAATGTATCAATTCTAGTGTTTATAAATAATTTTATGGACAGAAGATCCTAAAATGAATATACATACCTTTATTCAAAGTTAGCTTAGAAAACCTGACATTGACAACAATAATAGGAGTAACTCCACTTTAACAGGAGTACTTGGCAATCATGATGATCAGCAAGTGATGTATTGAGAAGTGGCATCAATCAAACTCTGTGAGAAGGCAGGTTATTAAACCATACCTAGAAATGTCACCATGGTCATGTTAATTAAAAATCATAATTTGTCCATTGCTCTACATGTTATAAAAAGGGTCACATTACCTATGACTATCCATCCCATATGATGTACATACTGTGCACTCTTTTTGTCCATGTTACATCTTCACAAAGCACCATGGCAACCTTATACTCTAAACATGTGATAAGAAAGCCTTTCCACCAAAGGATAAGCTTACTTTATTGACCTGCTTGTATATATTCTTTGGATAGATCGAACATAATTCTGTATAATCCATCCAACAACTAACATTATCCTACATAAAATTATCATGTCTGTACCTTTGGGTATCATTAAACAAAGATTACATTGGCTAAATTACCCCTCCTTTATATGAAACAACCCTCTTCACAATCTAAGGATAAATACTTAAATAATCAGCTTTTTTATGCCCGGCATCTACTGATGCAGGAGCTTATAGTGATTGTCGTGTCCATTCGTTGGGTCTGTTAAACTCTCATATCTTTCATGTCCACATAGGCATTGTTTTCAAACTTTGAATGTTTTTCACTAAACCATCATCAACAAATTGTTTGTCAAAGCCATTATTATAAAACTATCCAACATTTCAACAATTTGGCCGTCCTTGTGCCCGAATTATTGCATTCTATGTTTATGCACCTCAATCCTTTTTAAATCACATTTAAGTGCATCTTGGCATAATACTGTTGAAATGTTGAAAAGTGTATCATGGCTTTGACAGTGTAATAAGTTAATGATGGTCAACAAGTATGACAAGTTCCAAAACAAGAGGGCCTGGAAGGCCCTTAGGGCGCTCACCTGTTGCACATTGGTCTAGGTATCAGTACAACCTACATTCTGACCATATTTCATGAAGATTAGATCAAAACAGTGACCCCTGGAGTGAACAATGTTTTTCTACGATTTGACCTAGTGACCTAGTGTTTGACTCCACATGACCCAGTTTCAAACTTGGCCTACATTTCATAAAGAACAACATTCTGACAAAGTTTCATGATGATTGGATCAAAACCACGACCTCTGGAGTGAACACAAGGTTTTTCTAAGATTTTGTCTAGTGACCTTGTTTTTGAACCCACATGACCCAGTTTCAAACTTGGTCTAGATTTCATAGAGAACAACATTCTGACCAAGTTTCATGAAGATACGATCAAAATTGTGACCTCTGGTAAGAACACTAGGTTTTTCTAAGATTTGACCTAGTGACCCAGTTTTTGACCCCACATGACCCAGTTTTGAACTTGGCCTAGATTCGATAGAGAAAAACATTCTGATTAAGTTTCATGAAGATTGGATCAAAATTGTGACCTCTAGTGTGAACACTAGGTTTTTCTAAGATTTGACCTAGTGACCTTGTTTTTGACCCCACATGACCCAGTTTCAAACTTGGCCTAGATTTCATAGAGAACAACATTCTGGTCAAGTGTTATGATGATTGGATCAAAACCACGACCTCTGGAGTGAACACAAGGTTTTTCTAAGATTTGACCTAGTGACATAGTTTTTGACCCGGCATGACCCAGTTTCAAACTTGGCCTAGATTCCATAGAGAACAACATTCTGGTCAAGTGTTATGATGATTGGATCAAAACCACGACCTCTGGAGTGAACACAAGGTTTTTCTAAGATTTGACCTAGTGACCTGGTTTTTGACCCGGCATGACCCAGTTTCGAACTTGGCCTAGATTTCATGCAGAACAACATTCTGACCAAGTTTCATGAAAATTGGGTGAAATTGGTGACCTCTAGAGTATACACAATGTTTTTATAAGATTTGACCTAGTGACCTAGTTTTTGACCCCGCATGACCCAGTTCCAAACTTGTCCTAGATTTTATGGAGAACAACATTCTGACCAAGTTTCATGAAGATTGAAACAAATTGGTGACATCTAGAGTGTACACAAGATTTGTCTAAGATTTGACCTAGTGACCTAGATTTTGACCCTGCATGACCCAGTTTCGAACTTGGCCTAGATTTCATAGAGTACAACATTCTGATCAAGTTTCATGAAGATTGGATCAAAACTATTGCCTCTAGAGTGTACACAAGCCAATTGTTGACGGATGACGACGGACGACGACGGACGGACGGACGACGGACGAAGAGTGATCACAAAAGCTCACCTTGTCACTATGTGACAGGTGAGCTAACAATGCCTTGATGTACTTCAAAAATATTACAGTTTTAATGGACGAGCAAACAATGAGCATTAATAAATCGTATTGGCATTGACGAATATTAAAACTGTAATATTTTTTAAGTACATCAAGGCATTGTTTTTGAACTTTTCATACTTGTTGACCATCATTAACTAATTACACTGTCAAAGCCATGATACACTTTTCAACATTTCAACAGTATTATGCATACCTGCCAAGATGCACTTAAATGTGATTTAAAAAGGATTTAGATGCATAAACATGGAATGTATCAATTCAAGTGGTTATAAATTTGGGACAGAAGATCATAGAATGAACCAAATGTACCTTTGTTCAAAGTTAGGTGAACTTGGAAAACCTGACAGTAACAACTAAAATAGGAGTAACTCCACATTAATAGGAGTCCTTGGCAGGTATGATTATGGCCTCCTGGTTGACTTAGCTAGATTTTATGAAAATGTTAACCTAAACTTTCAAGTTGTTGGAACTCAAAGATTTACAAATTGACATGGTCACTCTGCACTAGGAAAAGAAAAGTAAATGAGAATGTTAATGTTGACCCTTAATGTCATGGGACAAGAATAAGGGCCCAGTATGGAAAGGATCTTTGTACATGCTCAAAAGCCAGTCAAGCAACCGACAGTTTTAGTCAGGGAAAAGTCAGTGAAAAGTCAGTGGAAAGTCAGGGAAGATTTTCAAACCATAGTTGCTCAGGCAACCTACAAACTCTGATTGTGCTCATGCAGAAAGTAGTGTTGTTAGTAATTAGTGCACTTGCTGTCTAATCTGGTGATCTGGGTTTAAATCCAGCTGGAGGCACATATATGATATTATATGCCTACCATATTTCAGCAGAAAGCTGAGACTGACAAGTATAGGCTAAGCTCTGTTAACGTTCAGACCTTTTTCTTGGTATTGTCTGAGGCCTTTATTCTGCCTCAAAATTGGTTCCCAATTGCTGAAAGAAATCCCAATTGAAAAACAAATCCCAAAATAATGAAACCAAAATCTTTAAGTTAAACCAAATCGTTGGTGTCAATAACTTGGAACAGTAAAGTTTATTCTGTTTTCAATGCCCCTATTCAATCATGGACCAAATAAATCCTAATTTTTGCAATTTATGCGATAAAATGGCTTCCCAATTTCGAAAAATTTGGCTGGGATCTTTTTCCCAAAAAGTGCAGAAAAAGGTCTTACGTTCATACATTACAACCATTTTGCAGTCTGGCAGATTATATGGCTGGTTATACTGCCAATGCAGAATGGAGAGAATTATACATGGACAAGTCATTGAGTGTAGATCCATATAATGGATGTTGTCTTTGACTAAGCCTTGCATATATTACAGCATTATTTGCCATGGATAATCAATTGGCTCACTAACAGAATGACTTCACCAAATTTCTCTGGGGAATTTTCTCTTACAGTTTCATTAGAATTTATTGTGTTAAGCTGGAGAGTGTTCAATACCATGTGTGCTAAAAAGATTTCTCATACTGGTACTCAAAACCTTCAACGCTCTCGGTTGGCTTTAATAGGCCTGGTATTTTTCCTGGTATTTTTCCTGGTATTTTTCAGGCCTTTTTCAGATTTAAGGTTTTTTAATCCTGAATTTTCCTTCTCTGTTATATAACATAAAAAGAATTTCTAGCTTTAAAACTAGGATTTTTAGGCCTGAGAATGATTGCTTATTGCTAGTCCTGTTTAATTCTTGTAACATTCTTTATGTATTATTGCACAAAATCTATGTAATTCAAGCATTTGGATTACTTCAAGTATCAAATTGCTGGTTTTCTGCAGTTTCTGAATTACTTCTTAATGTATCATCCTCTAAGTTATAAGGCAGTGTTACGACAGTAAAACTGGCAGGCATGCAATTTTCAAATTGCTCAATTTTGTTCTATACAGCAAGCCCTTTCTGAACTATCATGAGCACCCACGTACGTTCATCAAGTTTGGTTTATAATATACAGCAAGCCCTTTCTGAGCTATCATGATCACCCATGTACGGTCATCAAGTTTGGTTTATAATATACAGCAAGCCCTTTCTGAACTATCATGATCACCCATGTACGTTCATCAAGTTTGGTTTATAATATACAGCAAGCCCTTTCTGAACTATCATGAGCGTCCATGTACGTTCATCAAGTTTGGTTTATAATATACAGCAAGCCCTTTCTGAACTATCATGAGCACCCATGTACGTTCATCAAGTTTGGTTTATAATATACAGCAAGCCCTTTCTGAACTATCATGAGCGTCCATGTACGTTCATCAAGTTTGGTTTATAATATACAGCAAGCCCTTTCTGAACTATCATGAGCGTCCATGTACGTTCATCAAGTTTGGTTTATAATATACAGCAAGCCCTTTCTGAACTATCATGAGCACCCATGTCATCATCAAGTTTGGTTTATAATATACAGCAAGCCCTTTCTGAACTATCATGAGCACCCATGTCATCATCAAGTTTGGTTTATAATATACAGCAAGCCTTTTCTGAACTATCATGAGCACCCATGTCATCATCAAGTTTGGTTTATAATATACAGCAAGCCCTTTCTGAACTATCATGAGCACCCATGTCATCATCAAGTTTGGTTTATAATATACAGCAAGCCTTTTCTGAACTATCATGAGCACCCATGTCATCATCAAGTTTGGTTTATAATATACAGCAAGCCTTTTCTGAGATAATATGTGCACTCATACGTTCATCGGATAACCATCTTGAAAAGTTCAGTCATTCAAACATTGATAGTCCATGCACAACCTGCATACTCCATCCTTCTTTGACATGAAAACCACAGGCAATGTCCCAGTGTTTATAAGAATGGTTGAAGATTAAACTTGTCCATCCTCAACAATTGGAAGATTGACATGAGCAACAATAATAATTGTTACAAGGTTTTTTTATGGTCCGGCATCTACTGATTCGTATGCATACACTGATGCACTCAATGGCTGTCCGTCTGTTTGTTGTTCAGGGTCGGTATTTATAAAGCATCTTAAGTGAAAACTTAGAATTTTCTTAAAATCTCAAATTTTCCTTAAGTGTGTCAGCTAAACGGGAAACTTAATATTGATAATTATTTACATTGTTTGGAAGCATTATGTAAAGAGCTACAGTAATCATATAGAAAACATTGTCTATTTTTAGTTTCTGGTGAAATATGGGCAGCTCAATATTTTAACTTAAATCAAAAATATTTCAGTTTTCACTTAAGATGCTTTATAAATATCAGCCCTGTTTATTTGTCTGTTTGTTTGTCTGTTGGTTGCAAAGTTGATTGACCTAGCTATAGTTAGTTTGGACAAGGCTACCACCGGGTTGTTAGTGTTATAAGCGTTCATTGAACACAGTCTTGTTCTTGTTGTCTTTGAATCAAGAGTACCTGTGCTCACAAATAAGTAACTAGGTAAAATCCATGAAAACATGGTCAAATAGAACATTAGAGGTCTCATATAAGAGCTTATCGTTTTAAACGTGCATGCAGGCATATTGCAGTTTTTGTCTTTTGTCTCTGAAGTATAACAATCGTGCTTCTTTCCACTTGCAAAGGTAATGCTGCTTGCCTCATGCAAAGTAATGCTGCTTGCCTCATGCAAAGGTAATGCTGCTTGCCTCATGCAAAGTAATGCTGCTTGCCTCATGCAAAGGTAATGCTGCATGCCCCATGCAAAGTAACGCTGCTTGCCTTATGCAAAGTAATGCTGCTTGCTTCATGCAGGGTAATGCTGCTTGCATCATGCAAAGTAATGCTGCTTGCCTCATGCAAAGTAATGCTGCTTGACTCATGTAAAGTAATGCTGCTTGCCTCATGCAAAGTAATGCTGCTTGACTCATGTAAAGTAATGCTGCTTGACTCATGTAAAGTAATTCTGCTTGACTCATGTAAAGTAATGCTGCTTGACTCATGTAAAGTAATGCTGCTTGCCCCATGCACAGTAATGCTGCTTGCCTCATGTAAAGTAACGCTGCTTGCCCCATGCACAGTTATGCTGCTTGCCTCATGCAGGGTAATGCTGCTTGCCTCATGCAAAGTAACGCTGCTTGCCTCATGTAAAGTAATGCTGCTTGCCTCATGCAGGGTAATGCTGCTTGCCTCATGCAAAGTAATGCTGCTTGCCTCATGCAAAGTAATGCTGCTTGCCTCATGCAAAGTAACGCTGCTTGCCTCATGTAAAGTAACGCTGCTTGCCCCATGCACAGTTATGCTGCTTGCCTCATGCAGGGTAATGCTGCTTGCCTCATGCAAAGTAACGCTGCTTGCCTCATGTAAAGTAATGCTGCTTGCCTCATGCAAAGTAATGCTGCTTGCCTCATGCAAAGTAATGCTGCTTGCCTCATGCAAAGTAACGCTGCTTGCCTCATGTAAAGTAATGCTGCTTGCCTCATGTAAAGTAACGCTGCTTGCCCCATGCACAGTAATGCTGCTTGCCTCATGCAAAGTAACGCTGCTTGCCCCATGCACAGTAATGCTGCTTGCCTCATGCAGGGTAATGCTGCTTGCCTCATGCAAAGTAATGCTGCTTGCCTCATGCAAAGTAACACTGCTTGCCCCATGCACAGTAATGCTGCTTGCCTCATGCAGGGTAATGCTGCTTGCCCCATGCAAAGTAATGCTGCTTGCCTCATGCAGGGTAATGCTGCTTGCCTCATGCAAAGTAATGCTGCTTGACTCATGTAAAGTAATGCTGCTTGACTCATGTAAAGTAATGCTGCTTGCCTCATGCAAAGTAATGCTGCTTGACTCATGTAAAGTAATGCTGCTTGACTCATGTAAAGTAATGCTGCTTGACTCATGTAAAGTAATGCTGCTTGACTCATGTAAAGTAATGCTGCTTGCCGCCTCCTGCAAAGTAATGCTGCTTGCCTCATGCAAAGTAATGCTGCTTGCCTCATGCAAAGTAATGCTGCTTGCCTCATGCAAAGTAATGCTGCTTTCCTCATGCAGAGTAATGCTGCTTGTCTCATGCAGAGTAATGCTGCTTTCCTCATGCAAAGTAATGCTGCTTGCCTCGTGCAAAGTAATGCTGCTTGCCTCATGCAGGGTAATGCTGCTTGCCTCATGCAGGGTAATGCTGCTTGCCTCATGCAGGGTAATGCTGCTTGACTCATGCAAAGTAATGCTGCTTGCCACATGCACAGTAATGCTGCTTGCCTCATGCAGGGTAATGCTGCTTGCTTCATGCAAAGTAATGCTGCTTGCCTCATGCAAAGTAATGCTGCTTGCCTCATGCAGGGTAATGCTGCTTGCCTCATGCAGGGTAATGCTGCTTGCCTCATGCAGGGTAATGCTGCTTGACTCATGCAAAGTGATGCTGCTTGCCTCATGCAAAGTAATGCTGCTTGCTTCATGCAAAGTAATGCTGCTTGCCTCATGCAAAGTAATGCTGCTTGCCTTATGCAAAGTAATGCTGCTTGCCTTATGCAAAGTAATGCTGCTTGTCCCATGCAAAGTAATGCTGCTTGCCTCATGCAAAGTAATGCTGCTTGACTCATGCAGGGTAATGCTGCTTGACTCATGCAGGGTAATGCTGCTTGACTCATGCAGGGTAATGCTGCTTGACTCATGCAAAGTAATGCTGCTTGACTCATGCAAAGTAATGCTGCTTGACTCATGCAAAGTGATGCTGCTTGACTCATGCAAAGTAATGCTGCTTGACTCATGCAAAGTAATGCTGCTTGTCTCATGCAAAGTAATGCTGCTTGCCTCATGCAGGGTAATGCTGCTTGCCTCATGCAAAGTAATGCTGCTTGCCTTATGCATTGGTCCCACTGAGACTTTTTTGTATCGGTGATGTTCTCACTATTTTATAACAGGCATCAGAAGCTGCATCGGGGGGAAAACGGTCCTTGTGGTCTAGGGGAAGTCTTTGGGTAGCCAGAAAATTTGTGATATCCCAGGTAGTATATAGCTGTTCCCAATGATGCTTGAAGCTTATTTATTTAAATTCAACTCAACTCAACTCAAGTTTATTGTAATACAAGGCCACCAGCCTAAAATACAATAAACTTGAGTTGAGATGAGATTTAAATTTGGGAACATCGCAGAGGGAAAAAAATACTCATTTGGACCAAGACATTATCAAGAAATATACTTTTCTCATCCTTTTTGAATATCATACTGGTAGAGCGGTGGCCTAGAGGTAGGGCACGCACCTCGGGATCGAGAGGTCCCGGGTTCGACCCCCTTCTGGACCACTGGTTAATTTAAATTTTCTCTCAGCAAGACCCACAGCTCCACTCCACCATGGTGTAAAATGGTACCTGTGAGGGCTATTCCTGGGCGCCGCAGATCGATGTTGGCTGCCACACCACAGGAGAGAAATAGTCTCCCCAGGGAGACACGAGTGTAGGTTTCCATATATAGCCCAATGACCAGGGGAAGTTGAAATGTCAAAGGGTGCTTGAGCGGCCTAACAGCTGAAAAGAGCCCTAGAAAATTGGTAACTTAACTTTTTTAACTTTTTGAATATCATACTGGTAGCTGATTCATTGTTTTTTGCAGTCAGTGAAAGGTAGCTTAATTATTCAACAAGTAATATGGTACAGTAGTTTACTAGGCAGTAAATTACGCTGGTTGACATGAACACATTAACAATTCATGATACGCTGTGAATCCTTGCTGTAAACCTAGACATTCTTGTCCAGTTACACTTTTTATCTTTCTAAAGTCACATAAAAGTAAAGATCAAAAGCGACGTCACTACGTCAAAAGGATTGATGAGTCGCTTTTACGACTTGTCCATTGTAAGACAGTTGTTGCCGGCCCAAGCATAAGGTTGCATCTATTTTAACAAAAAAGATTGAATCATTATCAAGGCATTCACTCTAAGCCTCCAAAATAGTTGAGTCAAACAGACACCTGACTCTCAATTTTCAAGAGTCATCAGAATCGTGCAAGACAGTGTGTGTTAAATATGTATAGTAAATTTGACTCTTCGGTTCAAATTTTCGAGAGTCCAAATAGAGACTTTTGTCTAATTCAAGAGTCCAAATCGAGACATTTGTTTAATTCAAGAGTCAAAATAGAGACCTTTGTCAAATTCAAGAGTCAAAATAGAGACATTAGTTTAATTCAAGAGTCAAAATAGAGACTTTTGTCAAATTCAAGAGTCAAAATAGAGACGTTTGTCTAATTCAAGAGTCAAAATAGAGACGTTTGTCTAATTTAAGAGTCAAAATAGAGACTAATTCAAGAGTCAAAATAGAGACGTTTGTCTAATTCAAGAGTCCAAATCGAGACTTTTGTCTATTTCTAGAGTCAAAATAGAGACTAATTCAAGAGTCAAATAGAGACGTTTGTCTAATTCAAGAGTCAAAATAGAGACTTTTGTCTAATTCAAGAGTCAAAATGCAGTTTCCAGTGTCAAATGACAACCTTGATTATGGTATGGGTGTCTTATAATACATACAATAACTCAAATATAGAACACAAAACTATGTGATGCAATGAAACACCATGTATCAATGGCTTAGAATGAGAAGGTTGTAACTACAAAATCAATATATTGAGAAAACAAGAGAAAGCTGTCTGTAATTTACTCTTTACCTATGGAAAAACAAGTTTTTAAAACTTCATTTTGGTCATCATGACAATTTCCGATTTTCATGAAAATGGGCTCATAAGAAGGGCCTTGTGAAGCAGATTTTAAATATGTATGAGTCTTATAAGGCGTAAGTAGTAGTTACGACCTTTTAATTCTAAGCCAGCGATATAATCCAGTATATTGATTTATCCTCAAACATTGTCGACTAGTACATTCATTATTATCAAGGGAATAGATGTAATAATATCGGGTAATGAGTATATGTTTAACTTATCCATATACTGTAATCACCCTGAGAATTACATAAATGTAACACAGAAGCCTATATTATATGTATCACAATACTCTGCTATTATTTGGATTCCACAGTTTCCGGATAACCTAATTCTGCAACTGAATTCAGCGGTGAAAGTTGGTCTTTCTGGCATTCAAATTCTATTCAGTTGTATATTTCGTTTCCTCGATCAATACATTGTTAACTCCTAGTACTCTGTCAGACAGACTTCTGTATGGGGGTGGTAGATTGTTTGTGTATCTGTTGACTTCACCTGCCCTGTTTACGCAACATTTTCCTAGAATTGTTTGTTTGAAATATTGTTTATTAACAATATAGTACTTTTTTTAGACCAAGACTCGGTGTCAGAGGTTTCCTGTCCAATCCCAGGTCACAGTTCGTTGGGTGCCCGCTAGACTGTAGTAACTGCATATAGATAAAGAAGGACTTGCTACAGTATTGCAGGCACCCCTCGAGTTGTGCCTATATTGGTAGTGTATAGTTCAAGTGTAAGGGGTCTCAGGTCTAATCCCTGCTCACCGTTTTGCAAGATGTCTGGGCCAATAATGGTTGAGTGTCTACTTCAAGTGCAAGAGGTCTCATGTCCAATCCCAGGCTATCTGCCGATTGGCGCCAATAATATCTGAAAGGAAGTCTTTCATCAATATGACTGAAACGCTTCGGCCTTTGGGCCAGAAACTTCACAGTTGAGACAATTTGCACAACTTATTGTGACGTTCAAAACCTATTTTAACTGCTCCAGATATGGTATACAGTTTGTAGCTGTCTTGGTTGGTTCTTTGTCTTCTGTGGCTGCAGTTATAATCTCCACAGATACTAAGTCTTGTCATATCCACAGGTTGTCATCATATCGCTTGCTTAGAATGAGAAGGTCGTAACCTGATAAGACTGTTAAATATTCAAAATCTGCATCATAAGGCGCTTCTTATGAGCCTATTTTCATGAAAATCGGAAATTGTCATGTCGACCGAACTGAATTTTTAACAGCAGGCTTTACCCTAATAAGTAAAGTGTAATTTGCGGACAGTCTTTTCTTGTTTTCTCAAAATTTTGATTTTGTACAACCTTTTCATTCTAAGCCAGTGATATGAAGTCTTGCAGGTAATTTAAACCTATCCCACTCAAAATGGATAAAGTTTACGGTATTGAAAACATCACTTGTTCTCTGGGCCTACAAATTAAGAATTAGTTGCTTGTTTTATTCAGCGACTTGTGTCTTCATGATAGTGGAATTTATTGGTTCCATAGTTTGCTATATATTCTTCCTTTTCTTGTATTTAATCACATTATAGTTAGTTTATTTAATGTCTTCATTTCTTGTTGGAATGTTTATTAAGTTCAAGAGATTTTTTCTGGTTTTCTGTTGCCAGATATTTTTGTGCAGAATTTCAATTTTTGTGAAATTAAAATTTAGTGTAAAAAACATAAATGGCGTATAGATTGGTAATTGGGTTATTCGCACAAGTTTGTGGTAAAGTTGGAGTTCTGTGTTTATTGTTGGAGGATTGTTCATAACTTAATTGTCTTAATGGAGTTATTAAAGTTTCTCTATTAAACTATCTCTAAGTCATGTTTTTGCATGATGATACTTATTTTTGTTGATTTGTATTTTTGGAGTTATGGATTAAATATGCTCATTTTGTTGGTATGTTATTTTGCCTCTAAAATATTTTATTTAGTAGTCATTTTTGTGTCGCCTGAAAAGGCGACATGTAGGTGTTACTTTTGGCGGCGTCGGTCAAAGCGGCGATGTCCGGATTTGCTTGTCCAGGCTGTATCTCACCCATGCATTAATACTTTTTAAATAACTTGGCACAATTGTAAGACAGCATGAGGCAGTGCGCAAGATCCAGGTCTCTAGCTCAAAGGTCAAATCATTTATTTGTTGTATGTTTTCATAAGACACTCCAGCTGTATTTAAGACAAGCACAAATCTACAATACTGATATTGCACAAGTTTCTTGTGGAAATTTATATATTCAAAGCAAGAACCTTGTATAGATAAAACCTGACCTCAGAGTGAGTCGTGACCTGAAACAAACTCACTATACTTAAAGTCCACTGCTTAAAGTGCAGTCACGGCTCAATACTTTGTTCCGATCTTTCATATATTCATGCATCAGGATTAGGCCTGCCTGCCAAGATAGTTAAATCCATAATAGGAGTGATAAAGCAAAACACGTCACAAGATGCACTTAAATGTGAATAATGTATTAATTCTAGTGGTTAAAATATGGGACAGAAGATTTAAAAATGAATCTAATGTACCTTTGTTAAAAGTTAGGTGAGTTTGGAAAACAAGAAATCAACAACGGAAAATAGGAGTAACTCCATTTTAATAGGAGTATTTGGCAGGTATTGGATCAGGTAAAATGCACTGTGCATGGTTTAAAAAATGAATTTTATGTACCTTTGTTCAAAACCAGAAATTAACAACAGAAAATAGGAGTAACTCCATTTTAATAGGAGTACTTGACATGTATGGGATCAGGTGAAATTCTCTGTGCATGGTAATATGATAAATACTTGTCAATAGACTCAATACTTTTCCTATATAATATCTGTGTGTGTGTTAATATTTGATATTTTCAGTGTTTACTCTCTGAACACTAACAGCTGTATCAGTGAACAATGTATTGATTTTTATCAAACCAATATAATAATTCCAGATATTGTACAGAATTGTTTCATGTTTTTGCACATTTTAATGTTTGATTCTTGGGAGTAAGGATATAATTTTAAATTTCTTAGTTATAGAACGGAAAAGGAAAAGTTTTGGAATTTCTGAGTGAACTGTTTGTCTAGAAAAATTTGTCTAGATTTGTGTTTGTGTGACACTATTTACAACATGGTTTTAAACTTTATATAATATTTCAAATGTGGTGGCTTTAAGCTCTATATTGCTAATTAATGTGTATTTTAAAACTGGATATTTCCAATGGGATTTCAGCTGGACTTTGGAAATGGTGGTCTTAAATTGAGCTTGATATTTCGCATGTGTGATTTTTAAGCTCCATATTATTTCATGCCTATCAATAATTTAAGCTCGGTTATTTCATCACATAGTTTCTATGTAGGATTTTATTGTGAGTTCAGTATTTCGAATGTGTAATTTCCATATTGATATTTCTAATCAATGGTTTGACTTGATTGTTAATTATATCAAATGATGGCAATGTAATTTTTGGTATTTCAAATTTGTTAATAGAATTGCTGTATTTCAAATGTGTGGTTATGATTCCTTGCTGAGGTGATATGGGAATCTATCTTTTATTTCAAATGGTGTACGACGAAGGGGATATGGTAATGGTAGGCCTGCATCATTCTGTCCATCAGCCAGTCCGTCCTTTCGAGCTTCTGTGTGCATCTCTTACATTTCTTACAGAATTTTGACAAAACTTTCACAGAATAAATTCTATTGGGAGCTACAGTGCATATTTTTAGGATTTTGTGATTCGACCATTTTTGCCTGAGTTATTGCCCTTTGTTGATGTTTTACATATGAGTATATATATCTTCTCTTCTGCTGTGACTGCTTCTTGTTTCTATGGATTTGCTTGAAAGTATTTTCGACAACAGGAGGACATGTATTTGATCTCGATTAAAAAGGATTACTTACCAGTGATATATATGTGCCTCCGTAGCTCAGTGGTTAGTGCGCTTGCCGTCTAATCTGGCGACCCGGGTTCAAATTGGGGTGGAGGTACATATATATGCCTGCCATGTTTCAGCTCGGCTCGGATATATGCCTTTGACAGAAAACTTGAAGTATTGAGCCATGACTGCACTTTTAGCTATAGACTTGATAATTGATGGCTTAGAATGAAAAGGTTGTAACTACTACTTACAACCTTATAAGACTCATACATATTTGAAATTTGCTTCACAATGCGCTTCTTATGAGCCTATTTTCATGAAAATCTGAAATTGTCATGTTGACCAAAATGTAGTTTTAAAAACTGGTTTTCCCATAGGTAAAGAGTAAATTAGAGACAGTTTTATCTTGTTTTCTCAATATATCGATTTGGTAATTACGACCTTCTTGTTCTAAGCCATCAAATTGTGAATACCCTAAGGTTACCGCTCAATGGGTCAGATTCTATCTATAGTTATCAGTGGTTAATATGTGTTGTCAGGTAGCATGATTAATATAAATTTCAGGGCTGGACACTAACACTGGTCCCCTGGCTCAGGGCCAGTTAAAATCTTGAAGGACCAGTAACTGTTTTCTTCACCAATCTAATGCTTCTTTACTGTTGGACCAGTGACAAAAAGTAGTTAGTGTCAACTCCTGATATTGAGATTGAGTGGAGCTAATTATCAGATTGAGTTTACCAATCATCAGATTGAGTGCAGAATCGTTAGTATTTAACTGGAATGATCACATGTCAATGTAACTATTGATTTACTGTGGTGTATAATTAGTTTGAATAATTGATATTTATATTGTCTGCAGTCAGTCAGTACAGGCAGGTGTATTCGCCTAGAACGATGCAGCAGCCAAGTTGTATCTGCGATTTGAGGAATTATAAGTAATGATAAGTAGGTGACTCTAGAAACGCTTTCGTTCGGGTGTCCAATTTAAAGCTACTTTCTGGATGGCATTGATTTCTTTCTTAATGACCTATCCTAGCAATTTCCATCCTATCCTGAATAGTATCGTGGCTATACCTACTTGTTGACATTGGTCTAGTAGGTTTTTCATTTGAGACGTTACAATGCCAATAAAGGCTACCAAGAAGAGTAGTCATAGCAGTTTGGTTAGGCAAGGTGCTCCTGAGTTGTCTTGTGTCAAAGTGGTGTTTAGCCAAACGTTTGACAGTCTATATTGTAGTTTTGTAGTTTTGCTCATGTGGGGAAGTTTTAACATGTTCCAGCCTATTGTTGTCTGGCGCGGTTATGTTTAAAACATGTTCCACTGTTAGTGTTGTCTAGCTGTGTCTGGAAATAAGGCCAATATTTTGTTGTCATTGACTGTTACGAAATATCCTTACAAACCGCTAAATGAACTAATTATCAAATCGTACACAACTCGACTGTCTGCAGAGTAGTTGAAAGTATTTGATCATCAATATTCGCTCTGTTTGCAATTCCATACTGTGGCCATCACTATGCTACTATTGATTTTCTCAATAGTGTTTGTGTGACTCACATTCTGATACTGATTTCACAAGTTTCAATAAGAATTTCCTAACGGCAAGTTCATATTAAATTGGGTATTTTGAAAGTTTCGATAAATGGGTGAATTAGATGTTGTGTGAAGGGTAATGGCTGGGTGGTATCAGGGCAGTCTAACATCTTAGGTGGCTGCTTAACCTTAACTTATCATCCACTGTAAGCCTCCCCAAATTACTACTCTCCCTTAACTTGTCAAAACTGTGCGCCTCCCCAAATTACTACACTCCCTTAACTTGTCAACCACTGTAAACCTCCCAAAATTACTACACTCCCTTAACTTGTCAACCACTGTAAACCTCCCAAAATTACTACACTCCCTTAACTTTTCAAAACTGTGCGCCTCCCCAAATTACTACACGCCCTTAACTTGTCAACCACTGTAACCTCCCCAAATTACTACACTCCCTTTACCTGTCAACCACTGTAAGCCTCCCCAAATTACTACACTCACTTTACCTGTCAAACACAGTAAGCCTCCCCAAATTACTACACTCCCTTTACTTTTTAACCACTGTAAGTCTCTCCAAATTACTACACTCCTTTTACTTGTCAACCCCTGTAAAAACCTCCCCAAATTACTACACTCCTTTTACTTGTCAACCCCTGTAAAAACCTCCCCAAATTACTACACTCCTTTTACTTGTCAACCCCTGTAAAAACCTCCCCAAATTATTACACTCCCTTAACTTGTCAACCCCTGTTAGCCTCCCCAAATTACTACACTCGCTTTACTTGTCAACCACTTTAAGCTTCCCCAAATTAGTACACTCCCTTTACCTGTCAACCCTGGTAAGCCTGCACTTCCTATGATTGTCAACCTATTTGCTTCCTTTATTAGGGTGTTTCCGGTTGTAACTGTCAAGTTGTTTATGATAGATTATTACTAAACCTCTCAGGAAGAAATCATAAATAAAAATCTTGACTAGCAGCAGTATTTATTCTTCCGGGCAATTAGTTACCTCAATGATTATTTACCTAACACTTCAAAAGGACTATAGCTATTTTTTTCACAGAAAACTGTAAACAGAAAAAAAACAATTATTGCTTGGTAGTAAACCATTTTATGTTGACTAGGCTCACATACAGAATTTGTGCTACCGTACATGGTATTGATTTTGCATGAAAATCGACCAGGCTTGTCTTCGGAATTTCCCATAAATCTATGGTAGGATAAGAAGAAAATCATTTCGGACTTAACCACTGCACTATTCTGATATGGATTTGTTAGGGATATTAAATACGGAAGGATTGTTCATTTCGAAATGATGTTATGATGCTTTTACTGGGAGAGATTTTCTTATACTGGAGGATTTGGTGTGTGTTAGTGTGTATGAATAATTTTAGGATATATTTCGGTGCTTGTAGCGATAGTGGTTATAAGGTTAAATGTTCCTGTAGGTTGTCCTCTGATATTTTAAGCTTTTGGTTGTTTGGTTTCCTAAACTGTTCATCTGTGGTTTATACGTAATTGGGGCTTCAGGGGTTTTGAAGATAGTAATTGGGCTTCAGGGGTTTTGAAGATAGTAATTGGGCTTCAGGGGTTTCGAAGATAGTAATTGGGCTTCAGGTAATTGGGCTTCAGGGGTTTCAAAAATAGTAATTGGGCTTCAGGGGTTTCGAAGATTCGTATTCAACTTTATGGACAATGGCCCTGCCTGTGACGTCCATGAAATGAGCCCCCTCTGTTACTTGTTCTGTTTAGAACCATTAACAAAGTATGGAACTACTTAGACTTATGGATAGAGGAGACACACAGTCATTGTTTGACCTTTAGTTTGATCCACTATGGAGTTTGAAATAGCAGATTCAAGAACAGTGATATCATTTGATTTCACAGGAGCTTCAACTATTGGTCATTTTTCAAGGTTGATGTTCAACAGAGGTTAAATATATACTAAATAATGATATTGGAAAGGTGTTGTTATAGAGAGGTTGTTGCACAATGTTTTTTTGAATCCGCTTTGGAGAGTTTGTACTGTATAATGTTGACTGGTTATAATGAAGGTATTGTTATAGAGAGGTTATTGGAGAGTTTGTACTGCATAATGTTGACTGGTTATAATGAAGGTATTGTTATAGAGAGGTTGTTGCACGATGGTTATTTGAATCTGCTTAGGAGAGGTTGTACTGTATAATGCTGATTGTTTATAATATAAGTATAAATGATGAAATAAATATACTGTAAAATTATTTAATTTTAATGGGAAAAAATTTCGTGGTTAAAAACGACCATAATTTGATGAGACCTTAGTTCGGAGATTTTGCATTGCAGGTAATAAATACAAGGGCCAAAACTGGTGTTTGATGGGACTTGATTTTGTGCTTAAAGATGAACCAGGAAATCCACAAAATTAAATCCCCACGAAAATTTATGATTTTACTGTAAATATGTTCTATCTACTGAAGCTGGGAGAATGATGAGTCAGGATGATGTGATATACTGTAAAATCATTAATTTTCGTGGGGGATTAAATTTCGTGGATTTCGTGGTTCGTCTCAACCACGAACTTTAATCCCAACAAACATTGATTTTGACCCTTGTTTTATTACCTGAAATGCAAATTCCACGAATTCAAGTCCCAACGAAATTGTCTTTTTAGCTCACCTGACCACGAAGTGGTCATGGTGAGCTATTAGGATCGATGGATGTCCGTCGTACGTCGTCCGTCGTCCGTCGTCCGTTCACAATTAGTTTGTTTACACTCTAGAGGTCACATTTTGGACTCAATCTTCATGAAACTTGGTCAGAATGTTTGTCTCAATGATATCTAGGTCAAGTTCGTATATGGGTCATGTGGGGTCAAAAACTAGGTCACCAGGTCAAATCTTAGAAAATTCTTGTTTACACTCTAGAGGTCACATTTGAAGCTTGATCTTCATGAAACTTGGTCAGAATGTTTGTATCAATGATATCTAGGTCAAGTTCGAATATAGGTCACGTGGGGTCAAAAACTAGGTCATCCGGTCAAATCTTAGAAAATCCTTGTTTACACTCCAGGGGGCACATTTGAAGCTTGATCTTCATGAAACTTGGTCAGAATGTTTGTCTCAGTGATATATAGGTCAAGTTTGAATGTGGGTCACGTGAGGTCAAAAACTAGGTCACCGGGTCAAATCTTAGAAAATCCTTGGTTACACTCTAGAGGTCACATTTGAAGCTTGATCTTCATGAAACTTGGTCAGAATGTTTGTCTCAATGATATCTAGGTCAAGTTCGTATATGGGTCATGTGGGGTCAAAAACTAGGTCACCAGGTCAAATCTTAGAAAATTCTTGTTTACACTCTAGAGGTCACATTTGAAGCTTGATCTTCATGAAACTTGGTCAGAATGTTTGTATCAATGATATCTAGGTCAAGTTCGAATATAGGTCACGTGGGGTCAAAAACTAGGTCATCCGGTCATATCTTAGAAAATCCTTGTTTACACTCCAGGGGGCACATTTGAAGCTTGATCTTCATGAAACTTGGTCAGAATGTTTGTCTCAGTCATATATAGGTCAAGTTTGAATATGGGTCACGTGAGGTCAAAAACTAGGTCACCGGGTCAAATCTTAGAAAATCCTTGTTAACACTCTAGAGGTCACATTTGAAGCTTGATATTCATGAAACTTGGTCAGAATGTTTGTATCAATGATATCTAGGTCAAGTTCGAATATAGGTCACGTGGGGTCAAAAACTAGGTCATCCGGTCAAATCTTAGAAAATCCTTGTTTACACTCCAGGGGGCACATTTGAAGCTTGATCTTCATGAAACTTGGTCAGAATGTTTGTCTCAGTGATATATAGGTCAAGTTTGAATATGGGTCACGTGGGGTCAAACACTAGGTCACAGGGTCAAATCTTAGAAAATCCTTGTTAACACTCTAGAGGGCACATTTGAAGCTTGATCTTCATGAAACTTGGTCAGAATGTTTGTCTCAGTGATATATAGGTCAAGTTTGAATATGGGTCATGTGGGGTCAAACACTAGGTCACAGGGTCATAACAACTTGAAGGAAAAACTTTAAAGATCTTCTCAAGAACCATAAGGTCTAGAGCTTAGATATATTACATGTTGCATTGCCTAGTGGACTAATACCAAGTTTGCTCAAATAATGACCCTGGGGGTCAAATTAGCTTACATATTTGGTGTGTAGCATCTCCTAGTAGTCTTTTTAGGGCGAGTGTACACAGGTGAGCGATACAGGGCCATCATGGCCCTCTTGTTTACCAAAACCATGAAATTTGTCACAACGAAATTAAATGATTTTACAGTAAGTTTTGTCACAATGCTGTTACATATCTTCTGTCATCTTGGTTATGTTGAGTTATTAATCAAATCAACATATTACCATGACAACGTAAATTTAATGTAATTATATGAATACGACAAAGTAAAATGTAATTCCATAAAGTGTTCATCTCTTACTGCGTGAATATGTGTTTGTTTCTTGATTGTTGAAATCGGATAAATTTGTTGTTTTAATTATTAAATGTTTTCTCTATAGTCTGGTTTTGGAGTTCTGTTTCATTCGCCAGGGATGGATTATAAAAAGAAATTGATTTGATTTCGGGCATTTCAATTAAATTGAGTGATTTGAATGAAAAGTTTATTGTGTACTTTTAGGATATTAAATGAAATTGAATTCAACAGATTTAGGCAGCATTATTAGGAGAGTTTCAGTCTAAATTGCTTGGTGATGGATAATTTAAATAGACTTAAATTTGTTGGTCGGTTCTATGTATAGTCTCTTTAAAAAAGTTGGGGTATATGCTGTTTCTGAACATGGTAGGGTCGTTATCAACCTGATGAAAGACCAATCAAAGTTGGAATTATGATCATTAACTAGAGAAAATTTAATCATATTGTTTTCAAACTTTCTAGAAAGGTTATTTCACATACATGCCAAGGTCATGTTGAAGGTCAAGGTCATGGTGACCTTCTTGGTGACCTTGACCTTTGGTAACAATATAGTTGTCATGGCATCAAAAGTCTGGTTCTAGATATTTACAATTTTTCAAAGTTTACGGTTGGGTCTGGCATTATCTCACAAAATTGGGACTGCCTGAGATAGATTCAAAATTGCTGAACTATAATAATTTACATGGTAATATCAAATTAATTGGACATAATTTTATATTAAAAGGTTGTGAACCAGACTCGGGTGACATATGGGGCAATCATGTTTACAAAAAAATGGCGATGAGTTAATATTAAGTTAAGTCTCTTCTACTGTTTACAAATTTATGGCTTTTAATCATTTTGTTGGGTTATGTGTGGGCTCTGTGTAGTTGTGTTTGGTTGTTACTGTTTTCTGTGCACGGCTGGTCAAGTTAAGTGCTGTTTTCCCCGTCCGATTTCCTCATACCTTTTCTCAAAGATGACTTCATCCATAATTAAGAGAATTGATGGAATAACGTTTATTTTCCCCTCTTTTTCATCTAGTTCTAGCTACTATTAGTTCCATTGTTTGACCCGAGATATTGACATGCACTCTGGTATACCGAGTGACTCAAACTACATGTTTATAGTGTTCCATTGATTTGATGTACAGCTTGTGTGTGACTGTATACAAACTGTTATTGATTCTGGATATAATATAATCTGGTGTTGAATGTTGACTGTAGAATCGAGTTCCATAAACTGTGAGTGTAAATATCAGCTGACAACCACCAGTACGGATAACAAACAAGAACGTGTGTCAGTGTGTTATTGTCAAAGTAGTGAATCGTAAGCTTATGTTAAGTTAAATAACTAACAGTACGGATAACATTTAACACAAACGTGTTGTCTTTTTGTCAAGTATTGAACATGGTTCTTTGATCGTAAGCTAATGTTAAGTTAAATAACTAACAGTACGGATAACATTTAACACAAACGTGTTGTGTTTTTGTCAAATATTGAACATGTTTCTTTGATTGTAAGCTTCGTTAATGTTATAAACTTGTGGAATGGTGGGAGTTTAAGGATTCTATGCATAAATTCAGTTTAAGTGCTTCCAATTTGCTCAATAAACACTGGAATTACAGCGGTTGCTCAAGGATTCAGTAACTATGGTTACAGCTCATCATTATGATAGCCAAGGAGAAACAACACCATTCTTGGCTCAGCAGTATTCACTGGTAAGAACATGATACATATTGTAGGTACGTCCCGACTCTATAGATGTTTTCCACTGACCTGCAGACTTTTTCGACTCTGACTGATCTGCAGACTTTTTCGACTCTTCGACTGGTCTGTAGAACTTTTCGACTGACCCATAGACCTTTTTGACTGTCTGTAAACCTTTTCAACTGGTCTTGTCAATCCGTTCCTAATGTTACAGTTACGGAGAGGATCCAGTCAATAAACGGCCCAGGGGGAGAGGTCTTACAAGATGAAGTTGGGGGGGGGGGGGTTAAAGTGTTGTGATTTTTGGACTAGGTTTTTCCTGGTCCTTCTGTGGAAAGTGGTGTACTTCTTGACTGGAGTTAAACTCCAGTATATCGCTGGCTTAGAATGAGAAGGTCGTAAGTAAACAATCTATATTTTGAAAATCAAGTTAAAAATTTGCCCATAAGAAGTGCCTTTTTGATATAGATTTAAAATATGTATGAGCCTTATAAGGTAGTAAGTAGTACTTACAACCATCTTATTCTATGCCAACGATATAAGAGATGATAACAAGTGTGAGTCTATATGTAAGAGAGTTGAACTACAGTTCAACACTTAAAACAAACAAACAAACAAACAAACAGGGTACACAAACTTTTATCATGAAGAATTCCGTTTTTGTACCCCACCCTCTCCTTACCCTGATATGGAAAAGAAAATAATTTGATGGCTTAGAATTAGAAGGTTGTAAGTGCCACTTACGACTTTTTAAGATTCATACATATTTAGAATAAGCATCACAAGGCGCTTCTAATGAGCACATTTTCATAAAAATCTGAATTTGTCATGTTGACCAAAATGAAGTTGTATAAGTTTGTTTTACCATAAGTAAAGAGTAAATGTCAGACAGTTTTCCGTGTTTTCTCAAAATATCGATTTGGTAGTTACGACCTTCTAATTCTAAGCCAGCGAATTATTCTCCTGTATTTAGCATCATATGTTATTGATGGTTATATTGTTGTATTTTCAGGGGTCACAGGATTCCAATTGTACACAGCCCTCGGAGGAAGTTAACGGTTCCGATGAGGAGGCCGAGGCTCTCAGACAGGAAACTGCAAAACAAGCACTTGCTCAGCTAGATAAAGCTCGGGTAAATATCATACATCATGCAATCACTTTTAAATGACATCATCTATATCCCTAAAATGATGTAATTTCTGGCTTCCTTTATATAAGGGAGTGTGCTTTCCTTGTATTTTCATGTTGTTAATAATATTTTCATATGATATAAAGAATCTGTCACTCATTGTCCAGTGATATAATTTAACTATGAAATTTCTGGAACTCGTTTAATATATTTTTATATCAATTGAAAACTTGTGATAGATCCTCTTAGTCCTATCTCCAGTGTTGACAATATTCCTGATTAATCCAGAAATCAGGCCCTCGATTTCCTGTTGCAGCAGGTCATAGGTCTTCCACCAATGTTAGTTATTAAATTTCGTCCACATGTTCAGAAGTTGCAGGTTTCTTGTGGCAGGATAAGTCAGTTCTTACAGGAAAACTGATCAGCCACTGTGTGATTTTAAAAAGTTGTTCAGAAAGATGTTAAACCCAAACAAAAAGCAAATCAGACTCGGTACATGTTATATTCTTCAATTTTAAAGACATTTAACCACATTTTTAAAGTCAGTTATAAAGATACTAACTATACCAGATTAGATCCTGCTTTTAAAAACTGATCCTGTTTTTCAGGATCAGTTTCAATCTTAAGTACAATAATTCACTTTTGCTACAAATGATGGTCTTAATATTTGGAGCATGTTAACTTGAAGAACATACATGACCATGAGTTATAATTGCAAAAAAAAGGAAATTATTTTCAGGATCAAATTTGATCCAGATCAGTTGATCCTTTGTGAATACTGGGCCAAAGGTTAGATTCCATCCATACAAGTCTTAAAAAATACATGTGTGGAGATAAACAATCACATCACACTGAGTAAATACATGCCAGCGCTTCAGTGGAATGTAGAGTTATTGTTGTTTATTGATTAAATGATCCTACATCTACTACTATACACACTGTCAGATGGTGAAATCATGAGTGTTCATAGGCTTTGTTAAATACATGTCATCATACATCGCCCTGACTGTGATGCATTATTGTCCGAATCATGGTCAGATATTTCAATTTTTTTATCAAAAAATCTCTCTGAGATGGTGTCTAATCAAATTCATTTATCAGAAACTGTGATCAAGATATGGGAATCTTATCTAGGCCTGTCCAAGTTATCTTGTCTTATGCATTACTTGTAGGAATAGTGGTTTTAAAATCTAGTGATGATCAATGAAAATTTTATTTTTCTGAAATAGATTCAGATTTTATTGGGGTGAGGGGTCACATAGGTTTGCCCTTGTTTAGTTGTCTTTGTGTTAGTTCACATTAAGTTGATTGTGAAACACATGTTAACCTCTATTGTGCATAAAACTTTAATTATTTGCTATATATGAATGTATTGTATATTTCGATAAATGTGTATATTTATTTACTTTTAGACAAATAAGGTAGCATTTGCGGTGAGAACCAATGTATCTTACGATGGTACGGTGGATGAGAACTCGCCCACACAAGGTCATACAGTGTCTTTCCAAGTTAAAGATTTTCTACACATAAAGGAGGTAAGTAGAGTAAGGTCTGACTTCGGCTTAACAACATGCACCCACTGGCACACAGTGATTGAATGGATTTCTGATATGAAATGCTTTTAAATCCTCCCCAACCTACTTGAGATGAACTGTTTGATGACCCAGGGGTTGTAAATAGAAGCCATGATTTCTGATTAGAAGTCCATCATGTATATCACCTTTCTTCAGCACACCAAAGCCATCCAGGTCCATGTTGGTACGTTGTCCGTAGATCAAATGGTTTCTGTTCAATAACTTGAGCGGGCATTGGCTTAGAATCTTTACATGGATGTTGGCATGCAACAGTAGATTATGTCAAGGTCAACTTTACATTTGCAACTATTGGGCTGCCATAAGGGCATACATGTTTAATGCTGAGCATAGCCTTTATTTGCCAGTCAGCTTTCTCCTGAAATATTGCAGGCATACATATGTGTGCCTCTACCCAGATTTGAACATAGATTAAATAGATGGCAAGAGTACTAACCAATGAGCTACAGATGAATTTTCTTAATCTTGTATTTCCACCATTTTGTTTTCTATTTATAGAAATTCAACAATGATTGGTGGATAGGTCGGTTGGTTAAGGAGGGCTGTGATGTAGGATTCATACCGAGTCCGGCCAAACTAGAGAGTATAAAACAACATCTTAGCGGTGGAAGATCAAAAAACAATACTGGGTAAGTCTATGTATTGTGCTGGCATATTGTAAAACACGGAGTGGAGTCATGGAGTGCAGGTGTGTCACCTTTCTGATCAAAATTAAACACAGACTGAGTTAGATATGAAAATAATGTCATACTGGGTAAGTCTTTGTATTGCGAAAGCATATTGTAAAACATAGATTGGAGTCATGGAGTGGTGTAATGGACTGCATTAAGGTGACATATTGTTGACCACAGAGTGGAGTGATGAAGTGGTGTAATTGGCTGAATAAATATGTAATTCAGAAAAACATGGAGTGGAATCATGGGTTGCTTTAAAGTGGTGCACTACTAAACATGGAATGTTCCTCACTGAATTGTGTTATGGGCTACTTTAAAGTGGCATACTATAAATTATGTTGTGGAGTGAGATAGTCTTTAAGTAATGTGGCATACTGCAATACCTGGAGTGGTGTCATTTACTTTATATGAAATTATATTGTGGCCTGAGCATAAGTTTGTTTCTGTCAAAAAAACAAGCCAAAGCTATTTTTCTTCTGTTTGATGGTTTGCTATGTAAATGTTCTATGGTCTTTAATAGATAAACATTCAAAACTTGCATCAATCAGCATTTGATTCTAGGGATAGGTTGGTAAGAACTCTTCTTTGTTGACACATTGGCATCAATCATGTGCTCCACATGTGGTTAACTATTTTTTACGGAAGAGCAACTTGGTACAGGCAGATAATTAATTCCCGAAGAAATGGTTAGATAATATGTCCAGCATAATAATAGGACTAAAAACAGCATAAAACCTGATAAAAATGTGTTAAAAAAATCAACAAAAACATCAAAAAGGAAAAAAAAAATATATAGGCTGTAAATGCAATAATAATATGACAATATAGTGATATATTCTGTTTCCAAACTTGTTAGATAAACTGTCCAGCATTACCGTATGACTGATAAACAGCGTAAAACTTAAAAGAAAACAATGTGCTGGAAAAAGATAAATATGGTTATTAATGCAGTGACTATTTATATATCAACACTGTATGTAATACTTTGTATAGCCAACATCATCAACAACAACAACAACAAGAATTTATTGGGCTGTGGATGACATTTATGTAATTGTGTGAGAAACACCGGAACCCTCCTGGGACTCACACAAGTAACAACCAATACTATCCAGACATCCTATATATACAAACATCTAGCCAGTATTATCCAACATCTCCAAATACTGCCACTTGCTGTAATACATGATCGCCTGGACAGTTTCTGGATTATGGCCCTTCATTTACCAAAACATGCATCAAGAAATTAACACAATATGATAGTTCTAACAACAGGGATTTCCCTGATGCAGGTTTTCTGCGTCTCTGACGCAACTTTGTGGCTTTGGACTCTCATTTCTGCATTACTGTGCATCCTTGGGTCCCCCAATAGGATCCCTCGAATAGACATTATCGTTTCAGCTAGAACATTTTTCTTTCTGCTATTTATTGCACTTAGTCTTGTGGTTCATTGAACAATCTCAATTTTGCGTTTTATTTATTTATATATTTGAAACTCACTGTAGCAATGAACTTGAAATGCATAACCGTATTATAAGGGACCCCCAAAATTTCTCAGGGACTCCCTAAATATAAGCCTTAAGGATCCTGGGACTCTCGTATGAAAATTCCTAGGGAAAACCATGTTACATCATCGGCTTCTTTCATTTAAGACAACTCAGACATGAGTATTTTGTGACAATATGGCAGCTTTTTCCAATTAAAAAAAATCTGATTCTGGTCATGAATTTTGTTGAAAACTTGCAATAATATTAACATCATTAATACTGAAGCACCATGTCAGTATACTGAGTACATCACCAAAACAACTCCAATGGAATACTGGTAAAATTACAGACATGTTTACTTTAGAGGAATGAACAACTCCAATATCAGTTGCGATACTGTTTTAGTTTTGTTTGCAATACTGTTTTAGTATTTGAAACAATATGGACTGGTTCCACTTTTAAAGGAATGAATACGATCATGATTGGCTATACATAGTAAATGATGATAGCCAATTCTTCTCCAGCATGGACCTTGAATCAATAAATAAAAGTATTTACTTGAGACAGTAAGGTGTATCTGGTTATAAGTAAAGATTGTTCCAGTGGGACTTTTTGGTATTGCTAATTAGTATGAGCCTCTTGGCCCGAGCTGTATTCTGTGAGTAATTGAATATTAATGAGCGCATATTAATGAGGGCATAATTACTGTAAGGGTATATTTATGGATAATGGACAAGAAGACATGACCTCGGGTGTGCTATAAATAAAGTATACTGGTCTGTATCACTTTCGGATCTATTATTCAGAAATAAATTTAATTAGCATCACATCAATATTGACCTGGGTAGTAGTGAAGATGTGGTTAACATTGTCCATACATGCCAAGTACTCCTATTGAAATGGAGTTACTCCTATTTTCCTTATTAATTTCTGGGTTTCAAGTTCACCTATTACCAAAAGTATATTTGATTCATTTTATGATCTTCTATCGCATATTTATAACCACTAGAATTAATACATTTAAATGCATCTTGTGACATGTGTTGCTTAATCACTCCTATTTCGAATTTAACTAGCTTGGCAGGTATGACATTGTCTGGCATAGGGGATGGGAGGGGGCAATTGTCATTTGCTGCTGGTGATGATACCTTATCAAAATCATATTTATGATTCTAGGAAATTGAGCTATGTCAGCCCGTTTCTGTGCTTCAGTTAAAAATTACAAACCTTACCAGCCCAATAAGTTTCCTTCCAAAATTAATTGTAAAATATGTTTTGTTCCACAATTAGTTATAAAGTTTCTGCTACCTCTTTGTATTAGATCATTTTTGTCTGTTGACAGTGTGACAGGTTGTTTTCAAATCTCTGTTGGCCAATACATCCGACAGATTTTCTTTCATAAAATCTGCACTGGCCTACAACTACTGAGAGCCACAATCCCAGAACAACACCCAAAGTTAGTGGCTCAAATAGGGTGTTATTCTATAGAGGTTATACTGTAATTACTTACAGAATACTAATCTCTGTGGTTACATGAGCACCAAGTATTTCCAGTCCATGCATAAACATCATAATGATAATTGTTTTATTAATTGCTAGTACGAACTCGTTACATACTTACTGATCTTGCCAATATTCGTATGTGTGTAGTTGGTACCCACAAAGTGGGAAACTAACTAGGTAATGTGGTACGATCTCGGTGATATTTGATGTACTGATGTATGCATTAATGCCAAATGTTACATTGTTGATCAAAGCACTGTACAGAGAGCGGACATATGTCGTGTCATGTACTTACTTACCTACAGAAGAGTACTACCTGTCCTAGAACTTACAGGGGGAATAATTAAGCTTATTATTATGCCCCCAATCTTTGATGAGGGGTATTATAATAATATTGCTTGTCGGTTGTTAGGTCTGTTTTTTGGTAGACCTAAATGGTTTTAGTTCAATAACTTAAAGGATCATCAAACTTTGCATGGAGGTGGGCCAGCAACAGTAGATGATCCCTATTGCTTTTGAGGTCAGTAGGTTAAAGCCCAAGGTCATTGTGACCGTAACCATTTTTAACAATTAGGCTGACATACAGTAAATCCTTGTTATCTCGAGGACTAATCGGGACATACCAAATGATCGAAATAAACCATGAGCTCGACATATCGGTGTACTTAGTATACAGTATATGGAGCAAATTTGCCGAGACTATCGCTCGAAATAAGACGAGTGCTCGTTATATCGATGCTCCTCTTAACAAAGTTTTACTGTTATATAAATTATGTGTTTTACAAACATCCCTTGTTGTCATTTATAGAACATACCTGTATATAAGTTAAGTCCCAATCAACTAAATCCCATTTTAAATCTATTGTTCATCTTAAAGTCAGGTTGAAGTCAGATTGTATCCAACTAGCATCAAATGCTTTTCACACCTTTCCAAAATGAAATCTTTGATATTCCTGTTATGATACATAATACAACAACAAAAATTGCGTCCTTGATTTCTCAGCAACATTTGTGCTAACTGGAGCTCTTGTATAACCCAATTAAGTTAATAGGTATTCAATCAATTACCTAAGTTACACACAACTGTTAATTGGATGCAGGTAACAAACAGGCTAAAAATGTCAGTAAAATTCTTGAAAATTGTGAAAAGACGAATAAAGAAGACTTAGGAAAAAGTCTAAAGCTGTGTATTGCGTAAAGAACACATCATATTCATGGTTGATAAAAGTGCAGGTAATTGTCAGAAGAATTTGGTATAAATAGCATTGTTCATGTTCCTGCGGTTAACCCGACAATGGAATCCACCAGCAGCAAAGAATATTATATGCACACACAGTACAGAACACTTGATATGGTATATATTCAGTTGACAAAAGGCAGGGAAATCAATATTCCTACTCTCTATGTCTAGCAATGCATAAAGTTCATTATTTATACACTAGTTTGTTATGGAGGGATCATTACATGTTTAGTATGGAAATGAATATTTCATATCCCTATACCAGGGGTCTGTTGCCTAAGCAAAGCGCTACATAACACTTTCCAAGTGAAGTAATTGACACCGTCTATAATTAATTGAACAGGAGGTAACTGAATGAAAGCATTCAGTAGCACGTTGCTTAGGCATGGACACCAGCAAAGTTTGTCATACTGTAAGTACCCGAATTTTACCAACAGACATCTGACAGGTTGGCATATTGTTTGTAAAGAAGTGCTTTACTTGGACAGACATAAGTGCGAGGTCATTCATTTTTTCCCTCTGCAAGATAATGGCATTTTAGCAAACAGTCCTCTTAATGCAGTCTTGTTTCCATGACAAATGGGGCATTTTAATGGACAGATATTCAGTAGGTCAGGGGTGTTAATTTTCTTGATTAATCGGGAATTGCAGAGTTATCATTCGTGAAAGAGCAATGGTTTCTGGCCAAATTAAAAGTTGGTGAAAATATCTCAAGAAATGGCAAAGTTTTTATCTGAAGGATGGAAATAATGGCATTGAAGGCCTTTTGGCAATCATGTTGGATCACACATGATTTTCCTAATTTTTAATTTGGCCCTGTTGACACACTAGGTATGTTTGTTATTGGTTTGCAGTTAGTTGTATGATTGGGGGCCGTCTTAGGAGCAAGGTCATTCACTTTTCCCTGGACGATTTTGCCAATGACTTCTGACTTCAAGGGAAGCAAGGTTTTATATTAAGTGTGTGCATGCATGCTTTGTATGCATGCTTCATTCCAATAATGAAGGTGAAGCCCTCAATATATGATAGTTTATGTTTGTGGACAGCCCTTATGTTTGTGGACAGCCCTTGATATGTGATTGTAATAGTTTATATTCCTGACCAAACTACATATCGTTGGCTTAGAATGGGAAGGTCGTTAGTACAAAATCGATATATTGAGAAAACAAGAAAAAACAGTCTGAAATTTACTCTTTACTTATGGTAAAACAAGCTGTTACAGCTTCGTTTTGGTCATCATGACAAGTTCCGATTTTCATTCAAAGAGGCTCATTAGAAGCGCATCGTACTGGAGATTTCAAATATGTATGAGTCTTATAAGGTCGTAAGTAGTAGTTACGACCTTCTCATTCTAAGCCATCGATATACTGACATTTGTATCTCATTGACCTTAATATTTGACATTATAGATAAATAGAGAATGTATATGTGGGTGACAAATTAACTAGATATAAAAGCACGACAATTCTGAGGCAGAAAATGGAATTGTTAGGAAATATTTCTAGATCTTTCTAATTCACCAGATAGTGGCAACATTGGAACGATTATTGCAGACTCTCGCTGCGTATTGATTTGGAGTTTTGTTGTAGGAGGAAGCACTATAATGGCAAACATATTGATTCGGTATTCCAATGTTTATTCGCCATTACGTAATCGGGTCACCGGCAGACGACACTTGATAATATCTATATACAGTCATGGTCCTCTCATGATGAAATAGTCAATATTCAGGCATGCATCCTACTGCACACCAGTAATGTTCTGTGCATACAAAACAATTCTACACTTAGTATATACAGTCAAACTTGCTGTTAAAAAGACCATGGGACTGCTTCGCTATAACAGTGTTTTTTTTTTTGGCAGAACGCATTTCTGTGTCAATATTCAAACAAGCATCCTGCACACTGGTAATGTTGTGTGCACACAAACAGTTCTATACAATACAGACAAACCTGTCAGTATAAAGCCAGCATTTTTAAGTCAGACAATATTTAATTGAAACTTATGTAAAAAGATCAGCATTGTGTTTGTGTGACAATATTTTGCCTTTTCCAAAACTTCGCTAAAGCTGTGTTTCTTCTATAAAAAGGCAGTGCTACGTTAAGCTGTTTTTTACACCAACTCAGGTCCTAAGCTTTTAATCGGCAATTATGAGTTTCCTTTTGCTATACTGAGGGTCAAGCAATGAAAATGCTGACACCATTTTTATTTTGTCCTTGATATGTGATGATCTCTGTGTCCACTGGGTACACCATCTTTTTTTAGAGCAGGAAAACCCGTTACTTGGGACAGATGATTTTCAGGTAAAAAGTGATTTTTTACTACTACCTTGTGATCCATGAACCTCAACTAGCGCACCGTATGCCTTAAGGGTTACCACGTTCAGGTTGTCCTCAATTTCTTTGAAAAGATTCCTGGTTTAAATCAATTAGCCGGTACAAAATTTAAATTTTCAAATAAATCAAAGCACTGAAAGTACTGATGTGTGGCGAACTGATGTCATTTTGACCATTCAAATAAAGACTGCACCAACATGCTGTGTCAGAGCTCTGATAAGCCCAGACTCACTAGAATGTTTGTGCTGCTCTCAAGACACCAAGCGTCAGTGTCAAGATGAGTGACTGGGTAGTCTCCATACAACTGATGAACTGGGAATTAAAACACAACAAACGAGATGCCCCCCCCCCCCCCCCGCTATGGAAACAGGACTAGGTAGAAATATGTTGGGAAAATTAAATAAAGGGAGGTAATTAATAAGATTGAACCAGATTTCAGTAGAAGGAAAATATAAGAAAATGATATCAATGGTAATATCATGACTTTTTTTTGGTTGAATGAAATAATTCAAGAACGGAACCAGATAGAATTATGGTTTTATGTCACATCACTTCTCTTAGATGCCATATATATATATATATATATATATTTAAAGTCGATCAATTGAATTTAGGTGGACAAGTGGTCCAGTGGTAAGGGCTATTGACTACTGATATGATTATAATGAAGGTTGTCCGTACTCCCGCCGGATCAAGAGCAGAAATGTTTTTCGGAGTAACATAACTAAACTTACGAACAGACTTTCGGACCATACTCAGCGTAAATTCTATAGCATTCTGTCCGATATGTTAATACAATCGTATTTAAAACAGGTCAATTATATATTTTGGAATATATATATACTACAAGTTATTTTTTGAAAATCTGACGATTATTTATGTATTGGTTATTATTTAAATATTGCGTATTCTGATCCGAAATATGAACTCGCGCTAATCAGCGGGTGATATTTATTATAGCTATTATGTTGTATTTAGCATATTTTTATGCACCAGTCAGTGTGCGACCATGGTCCCATCCCAGGTGATGGGCAGTGGATAGCTGATAGTTTTCAAATATAGTATTTTTTATTAAATCCATATCAAGAAGAATGTATTTAACTTCTAAATTCTGAGTATCAAAGTTGTAAACCCTTTTTTATACCAGTAAATTTTATGACCCTAAAAACTTCTGCAGCTGTCTCCAAATCAACTAACAAGAACCCGATATAAAACCCATTCAATTAAAAATAGTTTTAACGGTCTATTTCCTGTCTCATGGTGTGTTCAATCCCTTGTAAAAACATAGATCCCTGTGTTACATGACCCCCAACTGTCCCAAAACAAGTTACTAACGACCTACCAATATACAACCCCTTGAAGTTTACCAGATTGTATGATCAATTTTCTGCCTCATGCAGCTTCAATAATTGATTACAAATTTCTTGTCAAAATATAGATCTAGCTAGGATTATGTAATGTTACATAATAAGGAGGGGCTAATTAAAAAATGCATAGATAATATTGCACAACGTGGCTTGTGGGAGGAGCTAATTAGATATGCATTAATGGGCTTTATAACTGCACATTAAGTGGGAGGAGCTTATTAATTATTTATAATTATTGAAGTATGTTTGCCCAAAGACCTGTAATTTAGGTATTTGGTTAAGAATTTGGTTTGCCCAACGTGTATATACTAATTAACGGCCTTTTAATCCAATTACCGTTAACTTTTCAATTCGAAACCTTGTGAAAATATATTACCGCTTTAAAAGGCATATTAGTTCGCATGTTGCGCGTTTAAACTCGCCGTAGAGTGTTTATTAAATGAGATCTATATGAAAGTCGCACATCTTAATGAAACTGAACGTATCGTCTTTAAAATAGCTTTTAGTTGTTAATGTTACTTGGAAAGTAAAAATATAATTGGTGATTTACGACACCAGGTTGTTGCTAAAAATCGCGCAATTCATGAATAGAAAATGTAAGTGCTCGCTGTTTAACTCGTCAGCATTAGTTCATTTATTTTATAACCGCAAACTAAATTGGTATAAGTGATCTTTAATATGTCATAGTATTGACAATTTCTTTTAATCCGAAAATACTTTACTGAATTCTCGTTTATTGCTTAATTATTCTTTCTCAATTCAAATCCTAAATAGCGTTACGTGTTGAAAATAGCCGCTATGAATAGCACAATTAGTTCGCACGATGCGCGTTTAACTCGCTGTCATGTGCTTATTAATTGAGACCGATATAAATGTTGCACATTTTCTTGAAGTTGAAAGTTTCCTCTTTTCAGTGAGGTATTATTTGTTTATGTAAATTAGAAAACAAAATTGTTACTGACGATGTAAAACCTCAGGTAGTTCCGAAAATTTGCGCAATTCGCGAATAGAAAATCTAGGGACTCGCTTTTTAACTCGCCAATGTGAATTCATATTATTTTATAATTTAAATTTAATTTGATATTAATAAATTGAAATATCTCATGGTATTGACAAAATTTATTTTGTCAAAATCCGATAGTAATTGACGGAACTGCAATTAATTGAATATTGCGTGACAGTACTGCTAAACCAGAGATCTATTAATATAGTATAATCAAGTTAGTGTATCGATCGTCTGCTAGCGGTTAGATAGACTGTATATACTGTCCTTGAACTAATTACCAGTGAAAACATGTTGTTTCTATTTATAGCATCAATGTTTGTAAACAACATAATTAGGTCATCGTCTACAAATGTTCAGCGGCGGAGTGATTTTAATAGACACATTTCAGTTCACCCGTGTTCCACCAGAAATCTATTGGCTGAATAAACAATACAAACTAGTCACTGACCAATAGCTCGTTGTATATCAATTTGCATATGAATGCCCCGATATGTAAACATGAAACCGTGGGATTACTTTCTCAACCTTCTTGGCGGTCCTTGGCGGTTCGCAGGCCTTTGATAGTAGGAATATAGTCCATGCGGAATGATTTGCTATAAAATTAAAATATCCTCAAAAAATAAAAGTCTGATGTAATTGTTGGTCTTAATATTAATAAATGTTGGTAATGTAAACAAATCGGGTTCAATGATACGTGTAACCTGTGTAGCATGCTTGTAATATTGTTCAAATCATAGACCTATTTATTGGTGTAGGCATAAAGGCGTTAACTTCATAGTATATATAAATAAAAAAAAATGAAAGATAGTTATTACATTGTGTGGCTTATCGCCACACAAAAATGGTACCGGCTATTTTGTTTAATTGGAGAATCGTTTCAAAGAAAATAATGACAATCTGTACGTGACAACTCTTTAGGCATACTGTGCGCTAGTTTAAGTTTATGGATCATAAGTTGATAGGAAATGAGAAATTTACTTCGTCCAAACCGAAAGTCACCCTTCCAAAGTAACGGTTTTTCCAGTTCTAAAAATAGATGTTGCACCCAGTGGTATCTCTACCACTCAAAATGTTATTGCTCTACTATTGGGGTTATTGACGTATTATTTTCAGGCATTATTTTGACGGAATGTTTTTTTCTATTTTTAGCAAAGGCTCAGCATCATCTCAAAATATACCTGTGGAATCATTGCTGCGGACAAATTCTAGAGAATCCACTACCCCGCCCACTCCTGGTAAGTGAAAGTTTTAATGTGTCTTATATTTATCACTTGCACCAGGAATATAATAGAATTGGATAGGGAAGGTAGCACTCTACTTATACAGCCGAGCACAGAAAACTTAACCATGGTCTCAATATAGAGAATTCTTGTCATGGTGGACCAAGCAGAGTTATTGCCCTTTGGTGCATGGCAATGAATTTCTATGTGTTCTAGTTTAAGTGTCGCTGAGTTATTTCCCCTAACCATGAATTGTAAAATCTTGTAAGACAAACCCTGCAGTGTCTGCTGCAAGGCAAATACCTAGGGACATGTTGCAGCTCTGCATGGCTATGGGCCTGATAAGTTTTGTTGAGAAATGATTAAGTTTTAATATCATTTCTGAGATACTTAGGTAAAAGTAATCACCCAAAGTAATTGAATTGATGCATTTCTTCAAGTTCATTGCTAGTACATGGTTGGTACATTCTGGCTTATTTTATTACTTTTCGTGCAATTGGAAACCTCATAATTGATACTACTGTTCAATTATGTAGATATGTTGGCTGCCGTTGAAGACAGCTTTTCAGGTTTAGGAAAACAAGATGATTCTATGTGTGACGTTATTTGTACGCAGTTAGATTAGTCATGTCGTTATACTGGCAATTATGTTTGATGGAGACTGTATGGTATATGCATCATATGATGACGGAATCCTGGAGTAATAATGCTTACAGACTGTTGTATTCAAACTGTCTTACTGAAAGGTTTCTGTCTCATAATATGTTGTAGGTTTTTTTGTATGATTGATTGACTGTGTAGGAATCACAGCTGATTGTCTGACATTGTATACCATCTTTATTATATCCTCCTCCTAAAGTATATCGATGGCTTAGAATTAGAAGGTCGCAAGTGCCACTTACGACCTTTTAAGATTCATACATATTTAGAATAAGCATCACAAGGCGCTTTTTATGAGCCCATTTTTATAAAAATCTGAACTTGTCATGTTGACCAAAATGAAGTTGTAAAAGTTTGTTTTACCATAAGTAAAGAGTTTGGTAGTTACAACCTTCTAATTCTAAGCCATCGATATATCGTTTTGCACTTGTCTTAATTGTACCTACCTCATACATGGTATATTACTTTGTCTGTCTGTCTGTTTGTCTTCGACAGTCTCAATCATACCCAATGCTTTGCAGATGTCATAATTGCACCCCCCCCCCCCCCCCTAAATAAATATACACAAGGAAATCCTTAGTTTTAAAGACATTTAAAGGGGTCAAAATGAGGTTCTTTGGCTATAACCATAATTTTAAAATGGATCAAAAATGTTAATTGCCCCGGATTTAGTGTTTATTGAACACAATCTTGTATTTATGTAAGACCAGTGTGTTTGCCATGTAAGACCAGTGTGTATGCCATGTAGGACCTGTGTTTGCCGTGTAGGACGTGTGTTTGCCAGCTTGTTTCAGGTTGATGTTAGGTGTCTCATTCATAGTTCCAGAAGTAAGATGTGAGGGTATAAACACATGTAAGAATGTGTCAGGTATTTGTGATGCTTCCAAATCCTCTCTATATACTGGTAACCTAGAAATTATTTCGTGAGATTTAATTTCGCGGGGTTTGCAAGTGGTAGAAATTTGTGAAATTAAGAAGCTGCGAAAGTGTAAAAAACATTAATATGGATATCACAGGAGACTTAAAAAAAGAATGGGTAAATTAGTAGTCTTAAATATGCTGACAATAGGCTAAAATCAAAAAGTTATTATTTGCGAAAGTAAACTGGTTCACAGCATCCTGTCAATACAAACATAAATAGCCTGTGTTAGACTAGTAATAAACCAGGTTTTCGATGAGGTGTGTTTGTCAGTATTTACAGTAGTGACTTTTTTCCTGCAACAAACTCTAAAGACAAAAACATCTCCCATCCAGGACTGACAAACTTTTATTGTGAATACTTGAGGTAAGAAATTTATCACTGTGGGGAGCGGTGGCCTAGAGTAAGGGTGCGCGCTTCGGGATCGAGAGGTCCCGGGTTCGATCCCCCTCTGGACCACTGGTTAATTTCTCTGAGCAAGACCCACAGCTCCACTCCACCATTGTGTAAAATGGTACCTGTGAGGGCAGTGTCTATTCCTTGGCCCCGCAGATCGATGTTGACTGCCACACCACAGAAGAGAAATAGTCTTCCCAGGGAGACACGAGTGTAGGTTTCCATATATGTAGCCCAATGACCAGGGGAAGTTGAAATGTCAAAGGGTGCTTGAGTGGCCTAACAGCTGAAAAGAGCCCTAGAAAATTGGTAACTTTTTTATGCCCCCGTATCGATAGATCGGGAGGCATATAGTAATTTACCTGTCCGTCCGTCCGTCCGTCCTTCCGTCCGTTCGTCCGTCCGGCCAGGTTAACCCAAATTGACCGTTTCGTCTAGCATTAAAATGGCTTGCTACAAAGTTTTCAAACTTGCATGGATGTTGTATATGACCACTCTCCACGCGCCTGTATCACCTGACTCCATTTTGACCTTCACCTTGACCTAATTTTGGACTTAGACTTATTGAAAGGTAAAATTCTTGGTTAACCCAAATTGACCGTTTCTTCTAGCATTAAAATGGCTTGTTACAAAGCTTTCATACTTGCATGGATGTTGTATATGACCACTCTCCACACGCCTGTATCACCCGACTCCATTTTGACCTTCACCTTGACCTAATTTTGGACTTAGACTTATCTCCCCTTTAGTATTTTTACAATAAAATTTTGTCTGGAGCGTATCTTCAAAACTATTTAACGTATTGACTTGAAACTTGAAATATAAATAGATGGCAACTTGGAAAAGTGCATTGACAAAGAACCATAACTCTGTCTGTCTTAAATTTTGAATTATCTCCCCTTTAGTGTTTTTTTATAGTCAAATTTTGCTCTGAGTATATCTTCAAAACTATTAAACATATTGACTTGAAACTTGGAATATAAATAGATGGCAACTTGGAGAAGTGCAATGACCAAGAACCATAACTCTGTCTGTCTTAAATTTTGAATTATCTCCCCTTAAGTATTTTCAGAATCAAATTTTGACAGGAGCGTATCTTCAAAACTATTTAACGTATTGACTTGAAACTTGAAATATAAATACATGGCAACTTGGAAAAGTGCATTGACAAAGAACCATAACTCTGTCTGTCTTAAATTTTGAATTATCTCCCCTTTAGTGTTTTTTTATAGTCAAATTTTGCTCTGAGTATATCTTCAAAACTATTAAACATATTGACTTGAACCTTGGAATATAAATAGATGGCAACTTGGAGAAGTGCAATGACCAAGAACCATAACTCTGTCTGTCTTAAATTTTGAATTATCTCCCCTTAAGTATTTTCAGAATCAAATTTTGACAGGAGCGTATCTTCAAAACTATTTAACGTATTGACTTGAAACTTGAAATATAAATAGATGGCAACTTGGAGAAGTGCATTGACAAAGAACCATAACTCTGTCTGTCTTAAATTTTGAATTATCTCCCCTTTAGTGTTTTTTTTATAGTCAAATTTTGCTCTGAGTATATCTTCAAAACTATTAAACATATTGACTTGAAACTTGGAATATAAATAGATGGCAACTTGGAGAAGTGCAATGACCAAGAACCATAACTCTGTCTGTCTTAAATTTTGAAATATCTCCCCTTTAGTATTTTCAGAATCAAATTTTGACAGGATTGTATCTTCAAAAGTGTTTAAGATATTGACTTGAAACTTGGTATATGAATAGATGACAACTTGGAGAAGTGCAGTGACAAAGAACCATAACATCTGTATCACCAGATCACACATAAAGTCGATCAAGGCACTGCTTTCAAATGTGGCATTATTCGTTTACCATCATAAGCCCCTTATAGTTCAAAGTCATGTAACACTATCAAACATTTTAACTGAATAATGGCCCCTGATTGACTTAGCTTTTTATGGACATGGCTTCCACGGGGGCATAAGCGTTTATTGAACGCAGTCTTGTTTATCACTGTAGTGTATATGCTACTCTGGTATGTTTCAGGTCTAGATCAGGAGAATGGTGCGGACAGTGTGGATGACAGTGATAGTTTGGGTAATTCAGGCTCAAAGAAAAGTAACCTGACCCCTACAAGTGCTGCCCCTAGTACCGGCCTTACAGCTAAAGATAAAAAGAGCAGACCCTTCTTCAAAAAGGTATGGTATAAATACTTGTACTGTGCAACCTTTGGACACAATCTCCTGAAGCATCTCAATCTGAACAAAATCTTATCTCAAATATTGCCATGATTATTTTGTGACGTCAATTTGAGATGATATTTCTGCTGGAGATGATTTGGAGATCGGGGCCTGAAGTGCACCTTGTGGGAGTCAAAAGTTTTGGGGGCTTGTTAGAAGTTTTTTCTCTACAGAGGTTGAATTTATAGTGAATATAGACTTTGGGAATTTTGAAGGTGTTGTAACTGAGAGGTTGTTGCTCAGTTTTAAGTTCTTTTCAACTTATATTTATCACTCTCAACACCTCATTTCTTATGGAACCTGTTATCGCAAGCCAGGTTTCCCTTTTATGTAGAACACCTAGCAAGGGAACATGATAATAGGTTCCATAAGGAATGAAGTGTTGAGAGTGATAAATTTAAGTTGGAAGAACTTAATATTGAATTACTAGTATAAAATTCAGTAATTTCAAAAGTTAACTAGATTTCCAAGTTTCCGCATTGCTTTTATACCTGTCTTCCTAAAAACATGACAAGCTTACTTTCAAATTAGAGCCAAGGGAGATAACTTAATTGCAAGTTAAATGCTTGATTTTGTTGATATTTTGCAGTCTGATAATATTCCTCCCTATGAAGTAGTGCCTTCGATGCGTCCCTTAGTTTTGATTGGCCCCTCATTAAAGGGTTATGAAGTTACAGACATGATGCAGAAGGCGTTGTTTGATTACCTCAAACACCGGTTTGACGGAAGGTCAGTACTTATTCTTATTATATCACATGACTTTTGTTGTATCTGGGTAGTTATAACAAGAATTTATAATCTTATATCACACATGTGTAGTATAACGTTCATATCGATGGCTTAGAACAAGAAGGTCGTAACTACCAAATCGATATATTTAGAAAACAAGAGAAAATTTACTCTTTACCTATGGGAAAACAAACTTTTACAACTTCAATTTGGTCAACATGACTAGTTCAGATTTGTTTGAAAATGGGCTCATAAGAAGCGCCTTGTAATGCTTATTCGAAATATGTAAGAATCTTAAAAGGTCGTAAGTGGCACTTACGACCTTCTAATTCTAAGCCATTGATATGACGTCACTATAACGTCTCAATGACGTCGTTCCATGCTGACTAGTTACACTGAGCATTTGGATATTGAAATGTGACCAATTATGGAAGTGGTTGAGTGTTTGTGCATATAAGTAAAACTATGCGATCATGGAAAACAGGGTACCAAAAGATTCAGTGGAGAAGCCATTGCATGCTGGTCGGGTGTCTGGAAATGAATAAGTCTCGATGTTACATATTTACCTCAAAATATGGGTCCTATCATTGAAACCATGTGATTCCCCACCGTGGTTATGGAAATGCACAAATACATTATGTATCTAGGGGATTAATTTTGCCTTCATTTCATATTCATGGGGCTTGACTTTACAAGTTGCATTCTGCTCTTTGCTAGGCTTGCAGTAATCAGAATATCAGTAGGTATGGATGTGTAAGTGTGTTGACAATGTGTAATTTTGTGTTAAATTTTATTTCAGAATTTTTATTACTCACATAACAGCGGATATATCCCTGGCAAAACGTTCCTTGTTAAACAATCCTAATAAAAGAGGACTCATGGAAAGGGCCAACAGTAGGGGCTCAGGTCTAGGTAAGTGTTGATTTAGTTCTACCAATCTTACAATACGGTTTCATAGAGGGCCATTTGGCATCATTGTCCCTGGCTAAACGTTCTTTGTTAAACAATCCTTATAAAATAGGACTCATGGAAAGGGCCAACAGTAGGGGCTCAGGTCTAGGTAAGTGTTGATTTAGTTCTACCAATCTTACAATAGGGTTTCATAGAGGGCCATTTGGCAACATTGTCCCTGTGTTGAACAATCCTTGTTAAACAATCCTAATAAAAGAGGACTCATGGAAAGGGCCAACAGTAGGGGCTCAGGTCTAGGTAAGTGTTGATTTAGTTCTACCAATCTTACAATAAGGTTTCCTAGAGGGCCACTTGGCAACATTGTCCCTGTGTTGAATATTTGGTAGAACTGGGCCAGTATTTATAAAGCATCTTAAGTGAAAACTTAAATATTTTGACTTAAGCTAAAAGATTGAGCTGCCCACACCTCACAAGAAATGAAAAATAGCCCATGTTTTCTAAATGATTATTGTAGCCTTTTTACATAACGCCTCTAAAGCATGTTAATACTATTTAATATTAGTTTTCCTGTTTAGCTGATACACTTAAGGAAAATTTTTAGATTTTAAGAAAATTCTTAAGTTTTCACTTAAGATGCTTTATAAATACCGGCCCTGGCCTCAAACTCCTTTGAACACTAAAAATTGTTTGAGTCAATTCTACCTGTTTGAGGCATTTACTGTTACATCATCATTATGCCTGGATCAAAGAACCAGTTACAAGTTTCTAGTTTATTATACGCCTCTGTGTCTGTCTGTCGTAGTTAGCAATTTCCCTTCCGCTCTGTCACTCTTGAACCTCTTGAAGGATTTTAAAGAAACCTGACACAAATGTTCACCACATCAAGACGGTCGACGTGCAGAGCGCATGTTCTGGAGGGGTCGCTTATAGGTCAAGGTCACACTTAGGGGTTAAAGGTCATATGACTTTGTTTCCCTTCCCCTCTGTCACTCTTGAACTCCTTGAAGGATTTTAAAGAAACCTTAAACAAAACCCTTTGGACGTATATTGCCCCGTATGGCGGTGCTCTTGTTGTAGCATTGAAGGCCAATTGTAACACATTACTGAAAGAAAAAAGCATTTTGAAAGCTCAGTGCAAAACTATGGTAACTACAGTTATATATATGCATGTACCATAGTTTTGCACTGAGCTCTCAAATTCCTCCCTAGTTTCTATGGTATGACAGACAAACTTGAACATTTTAAAATCTAGTCGGACAAAAGCTGTACACCAAGGGAGATTAATAGACAGTTTACTGGTTTCAAACTGATTATTATCTGTCTAAATAGAATTTGCAAGACATATCCTTTGGCATTATTATGTCTCTCCCACCTTATAATATTGGGTGGGAAATATTAATTATGTACTAGACGAATGTCATAAAAGTTTAACCATCGTGTGCTTCTTTACCGTTGATTGAATTTCTACAAAAATTTACATGAAAAACTTGAAGCCTAGTTGTCCATATAACTGTAAAAATAATCACAAAAATCTGGTTCCTGCCATAACTCCAACAGTTTTCAAGCTAGGTTTATGAAACTTAGTACGAGGATAAGAACCGATAAGGAGATTACGCACGTTTAATTATGTTTTGATTGGGACAAAAATTGTGGTTACCATGGTAACATAAACATTGATTACCTGGAAACAGGTAGGGGACTTCTGTATTGCTTGTGATTTGCTTGTGATTCGTAATTACTTGTTGTACTGTACATGTATTATGTTACTGTTTACGATATTTTAGGTGAAGTACAGAAGGAGATTGAACGTATATTCGAGTTGGCTCGTACCATGCAGGTTGTAGTTCTAGATTGTGACACAATCAACCATCCTTCTCAATTAGCCAAAACTTCACTAGCTCCTATAATAGTCTATTTGAAGATTGGCTCACCAAAGGTAAAATATTCATCAAGTATATACAATGTATACTTGAATCTCATCGACTCAATCTTTCTCATCGACTTGAGCCCAACCATGAAAATACATTTTGGTAAGCATCAATGCCTAAGCTTTTTACCATGGGGTTCGGTTATTGACGATTTATTTGTCAACAAGCTCGTTCACATTGATTAAAGTCGGTGAATATCATCTAAGATGATTTAACTTTATTTCACAACTATGTTTTGTGAAGAGTTTTCAGTCTTTGGGTTAAATAGAGGCAGACCAATCAGAGGGCTCGAGTCGATGAGAAAGTTTCAGAATGACTTAGGTTCTTGAATGGTACTTGCTTTATGGCAAATATTTTACAACAAAAACTTTTTAATTACAAAACTATTTTGATTTCATAAAGTTAAGTAATTTCTCTGTCAGTAAAAATAAAATTGGTTAAAGAATAGACTGTAGGAAGTGTATATGTAAGGCTTTTAGCCCTAAGGGGCTCGACTCCACGAGAAAGCAGTATACATGTTGTACAGAGAATCTGCTTTCAGGACCTGACTTAAGCCATACCTCCCAAGTACTCCTATTAAAGTGGAGTTACTCCTATTTTCGTTGTTAATTTCTGGTTTTCCAAGTTCAACTTACTATGAACATAGGTACATTTGATTCTTTTCATGATCTTTTGTCCCATATTTAAAACCAAAACATTCCCTGTTTATGCATCTAAATCCCTTTAAAATCACATTTAAGTGCATCTTGTGACAAGTTTTGCTTAATTTATCTTTCCTTTTTTGGATTTAACTAGCTTGGCAGTTAAATGATTAAACAGTACTTTCCTGACAAATTTTAAAACCAGTTTTCATAAGTCTTTATACAATTATCATTTTCAGAATTTTAAAATCTTCTCCAGCCCAAAAAATTAGTTTATATAAAATATGTTTAATTACCCTTCTGGGGCCCGAAAAATTACCCTACTGGGGCCCGAAAAAAAATGTTTAAAAACTTATTTATTTTATTTTTGTTGCAGGTTTTACAGCGTTTAATCAAATCTCGTGGTAAATCACAGAGCAGGAATATGAATGTACAGATGGTTGCTGCTGATAAATTGGCACAATGTAGTCCGGTATGTAGCTATGGTAACATGAGGTCATCCAAGGTCAAGTTGTTGTAAACTGCTGATCAGTGGCCAAAATTTCTGAATTAAAAATATAATCTGATTTTGTCAGCACTAACATTAAATTTTAGGGTTTTCCAAGTTATTCAGAATTAAGTGCAATGTCTAGAGCAATTTAGAGATGATCCTGGTTGGTAACCCAAGGGTAGTCTCGCGTGTTTCGGTGCTTTACACGGGCACGTTAAAGAACCAAGGAATCTATTCGAAAGAGCTAGGGTATCGCATCCGGATTCCTTGTATCTCACCTCTGTTTCCAACATTTGCGATAATGCCCCAGAGTGGGCCCTGCAAATTACATGGAAGAAGAAGAATACCCTCTGGGTTGGAGCAGTTAGTGTTGGTCACTCAACATAGGTTGTTTGCTCTACAGAGGTTCAATTTATATATTAAATATCAACCTTAGGCTATTTGAAGGTGTTGTTATAGAGAGTTTGTTCCTCTGGGGAGGTTTTTACTGTATATATGGCTAGCTTAGAATGAGAAAGTTGTAAGTACAAAAATGATATTTTGAGAAAACATGAAAAAACTGTGTGAAATTTACTCTTCACTTATGAAAAAACAAGCTGTTACAATTCCATTTTGGTCAACAAGACAAGTTCAGATTTTCATTAAAATAGGCTCATAAGAAACGGTGCAGATAATGCAGATTTCAAATATGTATTAGTCTAATAAGGTCGTAAATAGTAGTTAAGACCTTCTTATTCTATGCCAGTGATATGTTAGTCTTGTTCAATCCATTTTATCTAATATTCTGAACATGTAATTTCAGGATATGTTTGATGTTATTCTCGATGAAAACCAGTTAGAAGATGCGTGTGAACATTTAGCCGAATTTCTGGAGGCATACTGGCGTGCTACTCACCCATTAACAGGAAACCCTCAGTCACCGCGAAAAGACTTGCAATCCCCCACCCACCTTTCTACCAGAAGTCCACATGTGACTAACCCCCATTTAGCCTCGCGCTCTCATAGTTTAGAACCTAAGTCGGATTCCCCCGGTGTTTCTAGACGGGGTCACAGTGAATATCATCGGGACCGCCATCACGGAGGTATAGACTCTCACGAGAGACCCCATAGTACTCATGGTCCACATGGCGGCGGGGCACATGAACGATCACGTGATCAAAGAATGCATGAATATGAATCTAATTTAGACTTTGATCACGTACGAAATAGTGAGAGAGATAGAGACTCTCGTCGAAATTACGGTGGAACGGGCGGGTCACATGACCGCACGTATGGAAATTCTCCTCGTGGGGGACGTCACACTGAAGGGACTATAGATATATAGCAAAGATAAGAGTCTGATGTTGTGAACATCAAATAAAAAAAGTTTTCTCCAAAGCTTTAGCCAATTTGCACTTTCTCTTACATTCGTGACCTTGAGAAAAGTCCAAGGTCGTGTTCATATGAATGTGTCAAGGTCATGTGATGGAGATTTAAAAGTGCAAAGAGTGCATTTGTTTTAAGCTCAAAAGAATGAATGCTATGACTTTTTGAAGAGTGGAGTTTATTCCTATATAGGCGACAACAGTCTGCTGCCTATTTGTGACCTTCAGTATTTCAAGGTCAAGGACGGATCAAAAAAGTTTGATTGAAAACCTGTCAGTCTAACACACTTATTTCTCATCAGAAAATACACGGTGGGCAATATTTGTGAGCATGAATGGAAGACTTTCACTGGATAACCTAAAAAGTTGTATTTTGTTAAGTAATTTTTGTCAACTTAACTATTTTGATAATGAATTTCTGGAAAATGTTGTTACAGTCATGTTTTTGTTTATTTCTCATTGCAATATCATAACAATAAAATTAATACAACTTCTCAAAGATAGAATTATACCATTAAAAATCATTTATACAATTTAAATACAAAACCATTTTGAATACCAATTGTGGTGTAATCGTTGTTCATGTTATTTGATGAAAACAAAACTCTTAGCTCACATATGGCTGAATATATTGAATAATTCGAAGAAGTTTTTAAGCTGTTTTTTTTGTGAACATGTTATTTATATTTGAATGGAAAGATTTTCCCTAATGTTTATATTTATCCTAATACCATTTATATTCCTGTATAAGGGTCGACAACCCTTGTTGTTGTTATTAAAATCAAATACATTCTGATCACTTTACCTATGAAAATATCTGACTTCTATTATTGTGTCTTGTATGTTTGGATAATATTGTATGCTCGAATAATCAGTTCATTTTCCCGTTTAACTGTTTCCATAAGGTGTTCTTTTTATCTGTTCCTTTTTTAATCGAGTATGAGTGTAAATTTCACAATGTCTACTTGGTCAAAGGAGAGAATATATTCTGAACCATTATGGTAGATAAATTCCACAAGGAAAGAATGCATTTTGTGTAGTTTGTCATGTTCACTGTATGTTTAATATATAAGCTTGTTTATGTCAATAAAAGGGAGATAACTTTGTGTTTGAATGAATGGGAAATTTCATTGTTGTATGGAAAACTTCGCTGACTGGAACTTTATCTCCTGAGTTAAATATATTGGATCGTGCTAAAATAATAGTTTATGTTTTTGAAAAAACAAACATATTCTTTTATGTATTTAAAAACTGCTCTTTACACTAGAAATATTTGGGAAACAACCTATTGCATAGAGCATTTATTTGAACATGACCTCTTATGTAGTGTTGTCAGATAGAACTTTAACAGTGGAATGAAATGGAGCAAATATAAGGATCTGATTTTAATGAGATTGACAACACTCCTGATGTTGTTTTCATTCTGAACCTCCTGTTACCATGGTTTCATTTTAGACTTCTTTTCATCATTCTATCATTGATTAAAGAAATTATTCATCATGAGCCTCTCCAAACTTGTTTTCATCATAACATTATTTTGATCATCATTATTTCTCATAGATTTGTCTTCATGAAAAAGCTGTTTTTCATTATAGCCCTAATTATGTTTTGAATTGTTTTCATTATATATGGGTGTTTTCAGAATGAATCAGTTTTCATGATGATACAGAAAGTGCAGTATGAATGTGTTTCCAAACAATTGTAAAGCCATTAGAAACTAGAAAGTGATAGCTATCTTTTGGTAAAACAACATAGTTGTAAAGGTTCGCAGAGATCTTGATAAGAACTTTAATTGTAAAAACCTATTTTCGGGGTAATTTGGTCTAAAATATGTTTGTAGAAAACAGTCAAAACTATCAAAACCCATATAAGATGACAAAAGAATGACAGAAGGTCAACTAAACTCAATACACAACCTTATGGTTTAGATTTATTTGCCTTATAAGAACAACTGTCAATGACCATGCCATTGATAATTTTGATTATTCAAACCTTTTGATTATTGATTGTATTATTGGAAATAAAGGCACTTATTGCACTTGTTTGCCCTAACTTGCTCAATCTTTGGAGTCCTTAAAATGAGGGATATCATATGCGCTTGAAAACTACTTGATTCTCTTTTGGAAAGTTTGGTATAAACCATGGTTTGTAGCTTAGTACTGCCAGGCATGGATCTATTAATTATCACATTATTTGTAACATGATTTATATCTATTCTACGCCCTTTGTACTGCAGCTTTTCATATTTAAATAGTTTTCATGCTACATTAGAAATACCACAGCAATATGCTACCTTGTTATTTTACACTCATTTATCTTGAAATACTATATAGTCTCTCTATACAGAGCGAAGTACCATGAGGTTTTACAGCATCATTTATGGTTGTCATGGAAATACATATAAATAAGACATGTTTTCAAGGTGACCGATTTTATGAATGTCAAATACATCTCCATGATAACTGTTGTCATGGACTTGTATCAATGCCTAAAGTTACGTCATGGTTACCATAGTTTTTGCTCAAATACAGTATAGTCACTTCTTCATTTGGCAAATTTGATTGATCATGTTTTCAAAATGGAAAATTCTCGCTCTGTATCTTTATTGCGTATGTTTGTTGACATTTCACTGACTTTATATTCCTAAATTACTTCACCTTGATATATTTTCACACTGTTGAACAACGTCCCTTCCCTCTCTTTCAGTGTGAATGCTCTCCCTTAGTTCCTCATGCAGACTGGGTCTGTTCGTGTTTTCATGATTTATATATTTACCCTTATTTCCTGGTTTGTTGCCCCCTTGCTGGTCAAGGTATCACACCACTATAGTTTACACTTGCTTTTGCTTGTTTTGATTATTTCATTTATTTGTAAACAATCTTTGTTTTGTTAGAAGCCGATGTAAATATGGTATCACTCCCATGATATTATTTCATTGACCTTGGGAAATTTGGAAGAAATGTTGATAATTTTCTACATTATTTTTTCTTAACTCTGCCGATGTTTGAATCTGTTCAATTGATTTCTCTGAACTGTTTAAAAAATAATGATATAACACCTAGGTTCTGGTCGCATAAACGTCATAACGTGCAATGATGGTTAGATGATTTGCAATAAGTCATACGGAAGCTAATGTGTTATCTCTATTTAGTAAGGGAAATAAGTCTTAACTACTATTGGTCTGTTAGTTAAATTCACGGGTAATAATATTACTTGGCAGGTAGACTAACATTAAACGGTATGACCAAAACCCAAGCAAGTCCAGATCCATGTATATTTGTACAATAAGAAAGATACCCTTGTTCCTCCTTAAGCCCTTTAAGACCCTTTGAACTTTTTTTTACATATTTCATATTTCCTGCAAAGATTTGCGATTCTTTCATTTTGACCAGTTCATGCGTGTCATGATAGAATAGTTTTCTCCTGGTTTATAATTCTCACAGTTAGCTAAAAAGATAATTCTTTCAAACTTTGAGTAGGACTGAATTGGATGTCATAATTGTAATGACATTTCCTAAAAAAGAGTATGTGTGATAGTGAAATTGTTTAAACTTGTTTCCATTTGCGTGAATATATTTATTGAATACAATTACCAAATACTTGTTAGCGACAGTTTCATTTTCTTGTGAATTTCCATCTATTTTATCTATGTTGTGTACTTCCTATGGGGTTATAGTCGAATTCTATATATCCCAGGTTTTGAATGTCAAACTTTTTACTTCTGATTTTCTCAGCACCAGTTCTTGATCCTTTTTGGCATCCATTAATGTATTTAAAATTTTATGATACAAAAATCACATTTTGTTTGTTTGACCGACTTTTGTATGTTTGTAATTGTTGTTGTTGTTCTTGATCTTACACATATGAATATTACCAAGTTTACTGCGATACCATTGTTTTCTGTATACTGTTATCTCAATGATGTTTGTGGTTGTAAACATTTGCATTATTCAATAAGCCATGTTAATGTGGTCATGAAGATGTGAATTGCATATTTTAATGAGATTTTTTTCTGATTCGAAAATCATTCTATTTAATAAGGGTTACTTGCACTGAAAATATGATAAGTTCCATAATAATTTATGTCATTACCAAGAATGGGATTTATTTGTCCAATTAAGGAAATATGTGGGACAAATGTCCCCGACAAACGGATGTAGACTTATTATGTTCTGAAAACCATGCAAATTTGTCAATTTTGATAAGTGCATTAATGCTTTTATGGTATACAAGTATTTGTTATTGATCAATACTGTTAAGCCATTTCAAAATGCTGAACTTCTGTTTGTGTCACGATTTTATATGTGAATTTCATGTTTGCAATTTTGTTGAAAGTTAGTGTACATAATATTCTTACACACCCATACACTTTCTTTTTTCAGCATTAGATAGAGATAAATAGTGCTGATTGGTTATTTGGAAGTCACATGATTATTATACCTTGCGTTAATTGGTTATTTGGAAGTCACATGATTAGTATACCTTGTGTTAATTGTTTATTTGGAAGTCACATGATTATTATACTTTGTGCTGATTAAATGATGAGTCACTTGATGGTATATAAGTATTTTAATTGGACGGTTTATATATTTATCTACTGTGAGACAAGATGAATGGTTCTGTGTTGAATTTTATAGAGTGTGAAACATTCTTAATTATAATGTCTGAGTTAGTTTTTCTTCATGAATCGCTACAAAAGCCAATCAGATAAAGGGATAATGACTGTTTAAATTGGACAATTATAGACACACTTGGACATTGCTTGAAAAAAGACGAAAGTAAATTATTCAAATTGGAAATTGAATGACAAACTTGTTGAAAAATACACGAGTTATAGGTAAAAGAGACCCGATAGAATGCTTATAATAAATTTGAAAAATAATTTTTAAATTATTAATAGGGGATACAACTTGAACCATTTATCTTTTCTGGCAGTTGTTTTGTACAATACATGTTGTTCTTCTTCACATATTATATACATAGGCTTAGAAAAACAAATTGACATGTTTTTATAGTAAACACATTCTTAATAAGTTTACATTGTTCAGAAAGTAATGTGTCACCAGTCTGTGCTTCTGAATTATCTTCAATAAATTAGCAACTGAACATTAAGTTTTGAATCAAAATTTAGCACATCGTTAGGTGTTTTAAATTATTATTTAACTATGAAATGTCTTGCAGTTTAAGGACAGTCATAATATAAAACTAAAGAGCTGCATAATAAATGATGAATTTTGACTGTGGCTAGTATTGTATTGTCATCGTATTTATGAGTCAAGTTGCATTCCCAAATATTTAAATTCTGCCATCAGTCTTACTTAAATGAAGAAACAAATTTGCATTATCTTTGTGACTTTTCATGTACAAATAGCGGAACAAATCTAGCTATAGAATATAGAAACATAAAGGTTCTGCATGTTAACCATCTTTGCTGTTGACTTTTCATTACCGAATCGGAAACCATTCTATTTGTTTGTATTCTATATAATCATGTTGGGTTGTTTTTCTAACTTATGTTTGGGATTGTTATAATCCTGAAGCCTTTCTTACCCCTGCATCAAAGACAATTATTATATTATAACTTGTGTTGGAAAATGTACATATTAAAAGTTTTTTATCTCCTAATCAGTAACATGATGTGTTTCGTTTTCTTTCCAAACCAGTGAAATGACATGGTTGTATATACATAGATCCCCCCTCCGGCTATGACTAGAATTAAAAACGACTAAAATTGCAATGATGACAAATTTGATGCCCAAATGGCGTTCCATAGTTTTACTACATGGTTAGTCAAAAATGGTGTTCCATGTTAACTAAGTTAAAATAACAAATCTGCCAAACCAATCATAATACAGTTTTATGATAATAATCCAGGCTGTATAGAATAGCATTATACATATTTCACTAGGCAACATGGCTTTCCATAGTTATATTTGAAAATCATGCCTAAATGCACTTAAAACAATCAAAGCACATTTAAACAGAACATGAACTATCATTACAGAATTGAATGCCATAATGGTAACCGTACATGAATGGTTACAAACACATGTGATGCGACACGAAAACGTTCACACAGCGTAGTTCCGCGAAAATACATATGACTATGCACAAACCGTTAACACGTTCTCGTCACGGAACCATCTCAGAAGTATTTAATAAGTACTGTTGGATAATGATGGGAAACAAGGAGAAAGGTTAGAATCGTACTCGTTGCAGCACACGTGACTCACGAATATATATGACATGAGAGGAACACATGTCTTTTCAACAACATTTCTCCTTCATATTCATAATGCATAAAGTCAAGTTGCTGTAACTAGTGAAAAGGTAAATATTAACACTCATAAATTAATAGACACCATAAAGCTACCAAATAACCCACCTGAAATATACAGACCGTACAGACAGGGAATACAATCCTCCGTCCGAAATTCATGTCGTCCGAATCAGCATACACTTATAATCCAAACACGCTATAAAATCCAACCATGTCGTTTTCAAGCTATTCTATGGTGCAGAAACAAAGAAAATTCACTTAACACAATAATTATATACCTCTTTTGGGTTTTTGTCAGGCTATTGTGGTGTTAATTGCATAAAATTCCAAGTCTAAAGCACACGCTTTATTTAATCGCAACGTTCGCGAACGTTTCGCGGTGGGTATAAAACCACTAAATTATCAAGAGCAGATACACTGGACAAATTGCACTGCCACAGAAGAAGTTAAAGAACACGATTGTAAAGATCTTAGGACTTTCTTGAATCTCTCTATGCCCGCTGCCCAATGCTTTTTAAAAAAATGTACGTAGTTAATAAAAAATGATGCTATCCATTTTATACCTTGTTATGTTGCCGATGAAAAGGTGACTTACAATTATGATCACTCCGTCCGTCAAGAATTTCTTCAAACGACTTCTTCTCCTAAACTAATTGGCCAATAATTTTGATCAAACTGTATACATGCACGTTCGTTGTGTGTACCTCTACCAAAGTTGTTCAAATGGTTCTGGTATGTTGATTAATTAGGTCGTGGAACCCTAAATTTTGGAAAAGCAAACTTCAAAATATTGTCTGAAATCACAAGGTCCACGGCTTTGATAATTAGTAAGGTGTCTTCACTCATGGCTTATTTTGGAAGATATATCGCTAGCTTAATATGAGAAGGTCGTAACTACTACTTACGACCTTATAAGACTCATACATATTTGAAATCAACTTCACAAGGCGCTTCTTGTGAGCATATTGGCATGAAAATCGGAAATTGTCATGTTGACTAAAATGAAGTTTTTAAAACTTGTTTTTCCATAGGTAAAGCGTAAATTACAGACAGTTTTCTCTTGTTTTCTCGAAATATTGATTTTGTAGTTACGACCTTCTCATTCTAAGCCATCGATATATTTATTTATTTCAGTCTCATCTATATACACAAGACAGTACAGATAAAACATGGACATGGCCATTCTATATAGAAAGGTACACAATGTGCTATTACGTAATTACGCATAAATGTATTAAAATAACTTTATACAAAGAAATTTGCTGGACTTCAAAAAACAAAACCAGCCTAAAGTATTTATTCCTTAATCAATTTCTATGAAATATACGCCAGTGTTTGCTCAAATACAATAAAATCACTCCTTTAAAGATATTTTAAATAAAACATACGAGGAAAAAAAGAAACATCATTTTGTTACACATTAATTAATTAAGGTATTCCTGCCTTACCAATTTTAACGTACTTTCTGGCTCAATTATTTAAGCCTAAATCAAAACCAATATGTATCAGTAGCATTATACATAAATCAGTCCTTGACAACCAGAAACATTTTTAATTTATACATCAAAGAGAAAAAACATGATACGATGCAAAAGAGGCAAATTTGAGAGGTATAGATCGCCGACTATAACTCTAGCTTTGTATACAAACATAAAATGTCTAAAAGCAACACAATCAGGTCGACAGGTCGCTTGTTTTTAGTATAGATTGAAAGAATTAAACGTCTAAAAAGTAATTTCTTACAAGAGTGTACAAAAATGGCCACCGAAAATGCATTTTATTTCATTTGTTTATTGTAAGCAAAGGCTAGAGTTATCACCGGCGGACTATACATGTATATTTTGCCCATCCCACCTATAATTACCAGCACAAGCCTTATGACACAATGATAGACCAGTCATATACATGCACTACTTGTATTATGTGTCCTTATCATTCACAATTATAACGCCAACATGTTCAGAGTGACGGTGTCCATTCTGACACTTTACCTGCTTGTACAAGTCAAAGCTACACCAGGTCTGGTGATTATAAACATTGGAGAACGTACTCCATGCTCCAACGCATACTCCGTACTCCAATTGACGCATTTCTTAGTTACAAATACTGCTGTAACTTCTTTATTACTGAATGGAAACATATGAAATTGGGGTTCATTTTCTTAGTTAGATCATTTGCTACAAGCTGGTGTCGGTTTTGATGAAAACAATCTTAAAAAAGCTGTTTTTCAAGTTGGAGCATTGAGTATGGAGTTTGAGTATGAGAATGAGAAATGTTTATAATCACCGGGCCAGATATTTCTCCGGAAGATCTACTGGAACGTTTGGTTATCTTAGAAGACTGGAAGCGGTATGTAAAATACTTATTCAAATATCTAGCATTCAATTCAGTTGTTTCGAAAAGTTCTGTCTGAAAAGAACCAACGGTTTCAGAGTAAAAGTAAAAAAATCATACCAAACTTTAAGGTTGTGCTTACTTGTGTTATTTTAGTAAGCAAGTTTGTCCTAGTCACTGTCGTGCTAATTCAGTCAGATTAAAGTACCAGTATTGGTAATGGCTTAAAATATATTTTGTTAGTTGCGATATGTTGGCATATAATGAGACCGAACATTGAGAGCTACATACGATGCACTATGTTGTATTTTAAATTACAAACTGTTTTAGAGACACTGAATATGAAGTGTTGGTGCTACGAAAAACTGTGACAGAGCAAGGAGCAATTATCAGGAACTTAGAGAGAGAACTAGCTAACCAAGGGAACATAACAGCAACACTTCAGTCCTTAAATCAGCACACGCACGAAGACGGAGTGGAAACGAAATATGATTCTGGAACGGATGAACAAGCACCTAACAATAGGATTATGTCTACCGACATTGATAATCAAATATCAGTTCAGCCATCGAAACTGAGTAAACAAGGTAAGTTTCATACACGTGTGTCATAAATATCTACTAAGAACTTATTTACATTGAATAGTATGCCCGAAAGCGGGGATACACGGGGAATGAGACAGACGAATCATTATCACATTTTGCTTTCGCTTTATTTTTTCCTCCTCTATAGCATTACGGCTCAACCGTTGATGTTGCTTCTTTTTAGATTGACCCGCTCATCTTTTGTTGATAATGAAAGTACATCTTCATTTCGATGGCTTAGAATTAGAAGGTCGTAACTACCAAATCGATATTTTGAGAAAACACGGAAAAACTGTCTGACATTTACTCTTTACTTATGGTAAAACAAACTTTTACAACTTCATTTTAGTCAACATGACAAGTTCAGATTGTTATGAAAATGGGCTCTTAAGAAGCGCCTTGTGACGCTTATTCTAAATATGTATGTATCATAAAATGTCGTAAGTGGCACTTACGACCTTCTAATTCTAAGCCATTGATTTGTTTCTAAGAGTTCATCCAAATATGATGAATTGAAAATACATGATATTTTGAAAACCAGTTTCATTCAGAAAGCTTCATTATGATGTCCCTTTGTATCTACGAGACAGTGTATGAGTGCCTGTGGTGATCGTTGTTCATTCACATCGTACCGGTATTTTGATATCATTTAGATAGATTATACTTGAAAACATGTCCATTGTTATCGTTTTGCAGTGTTGCGTAGTCCGATCTGGTCCGGTGATTATAAACTTTTCTCATTTACATACTCAAACTCCATACTCCGTGCTTCAACTTAAAAAAAACAGTTTTTTTCGAAATTTGCATCAAAACCAACACTAACTTGTAGCAAATGATTAAATTAAGATAATGAACCCCTCTATCATATGTTTCTATTCAGTAATATAAAGATGTTACAACAGTTTGTGTGACTAAGAAATTACCCAATTGGAGTACGGAGTATGAGTTTGAGCATGGGTTACGTACTCCAATGTTTATAATCACCGGGCCTGGTGACATGTTATCTCCTTAAGATACCAAAACATGAACACACTGCGTTTTTAGTTCTACCTTCGGAAGATAAAAAGTTGAGCTATTGTCTTGATGGGATCCTCTGCGGTTAAATTTATTGTCAGAGTTATTTTCATAAAGACTGCCAAATATATCAACTTGAAACTTAGTATAGTTTGCCCTTGTTTAATAATTTCAAAAACGAAAAAGTCGAGCGTCCAGCACTCGTATATTTTGTACACGTGCTCTTGTCACGCTCGATATGAATTGATATATTATGAAATACATTGTATACCCAAAATATACCCATTCTCTAATGTTGGAAGAAACATTGTGATTGTTTTAACGTACTTTCAGCAATCGATGGTGGTGTCGCTTTTACTGTGTATTTGGATCACGATCTTGAACTTGGGCCTAAACAGACGATTAAATTCAATAAGGTAATTGAATCTGATAAGTCACCCGTTCCATATTTAAACGTATACGCAGTCATGACAGTGATACCCCTTGCAATAGCACACAAACAAAAGTACATACTGAAATATTGATGAATTGTAAAACATGTCATCATAGTAGTTATCAGATTTAAATCGTACAGCGCTTTTATTTCCATTGCTAACTAGTATTTTGATTCTTATACATAATGGCTTGATAAACACAATTTGTGACCCGAGAAAATAATGCAAATTTGATTTTGGTCATTATGTACAACAACAACATGAGTGTGGTGGTATTCAATAGTGACATAACTTGACTTAAAGGGTCTATCTCATTTTAAGGCTTATGACAAAATAAAAATGAAATTGTCAAAAAAATAATTTTGGTATAGATGCCCGAACATCATATAAGCAAACACAGTGGCATTAAATACATTTTGTATAACTAGTCAAACATCGGCAATCTGTTATTATTTGTTTTTAATTTTTGCATTAATACCAGGAGGTATATAATTTCACATACTATCACTTTAATTAGCTGAAATGTATTCCCATTCGATAAAAATAAATTACAAAACAAACCGAATACGTCAAAGACATGCTTGACGGAAAATATACTCACTTTTTAATAAGACCCCACCGAGCGTTCCATATCAAGATTTAAATTGGTAATTTTTAATAAATCTTTCTTCAAGCAGCAGTAAGCAACTTTCTATCTGGTAAATACATAATCATGTTGGACGGAGAAACTACATTTTGTGATCGGGTTGCTTGAATTGCTTTATACGTATATATATATATATATATATTTTATATTGACCAATTCTCAAGATGTTGATGTTTCAGATTGTAACTAACGATGGTAATGGATACAACATTCACACTGGCGTTTTCACGTGTCCGCAAGCTGGGGTGTATCTCTTCTCCTTCTTTATCGGGGCGAGGAGCGAAACGGGTACAAATGAAATTTGGGCTGAACTTATGCTGAACAGCCAAAATGTTGTAGGTGCTGTTGTTGAAACAATGCATGCCTTACAAGATTTACAGGGTGGCAATACTGCTGTTGTGAGACTAAATCAAGGTGATGCTGTCTGAGTGGAATCGTTTCTCACCTATATGGCACATGCTGAAGGAGGACGCGCCCGAACTACTACCTTCACCGGTGTATATCTGTATGCTTAATGATGTTAAAATGTACCTTACATATAATTCAATTATAAGGTATGCACCACTATAATATGTTCTTAGAATGGCATTTCTACCAAACAAGCATGTGCACGCCACTGAATACACAAATCGTGCAATACTGTAATGCATTTCAAACCAGTTGTACATTTGTGTGTATATTTTAAACAAAACAAACACAAAATCAAGCATACTTAAAAAGGGTGTCGATCAATTAATTGCGTTTTAAATTAAGTTTTTAATAGTTTTCTTAATTAAGAACTACATTCTTATTTGAAAAAGTCGGCATCATTGCAACGATTGTTTGCGTTAAGATATCACAGTGCACATTGTAAAATAAATATAAAAAAACAACAACTAAACTTCAAGATAACATTTTTAAATCAAATTTCAGCAACTGATTTATAGATATAAGGAGGAAATGATTGTTTGTGGTCTAGAGTTTTTTTTTAAAAAATCGTGTTAATTATATAATACCTGGCACATAAGTTCATAATCATACTGTTGTATGGCTTAGCTCAGCCATTGATTGATGTTTTTGTAGTCTTGCAATGTTTTATTGTTATTGGTACAATATAGCATGTAGTTTTATTGGTGCATGTATAGTTTTAGGCTTACAATTTTTAATTAGAGTGAAGCTATGCATCTGTAAGGGGGAAAACTGCTGCGATGACCATCTTTGCAAGAACATATACATTTGTATTGTCTCCCTTTTTATAAACATTTTTCTAAATGGTTCGCACGCATAGTGGTAACTCATCATCTTATAAAATAACAAACATAAATAGACAGTTAGGGGTCTACTGGACCGACGAACTGAACTTCGTTACTGTCCGGAATAACGGTTTTTAGCCAAGACTATATAGGTGGCGTGTCGAGCTTCCGATGGGTTGCTGAAACAGGCAGACGAATCGAAGACTGTGTTTTTAAAAATCTGATTGCATCCTTCAATCTCTGTTGATTCATCCGATCCTGAGGGAATATTAAGATAAGCAAGTCCTCGATTGTGCTATTATTATACTTTGTCAAACTACTGTCGTGTTCATCAGAAAGTGAAATAGGAAAATGTTCAGAGTAGATCACTAACTTTATCCAGTCAATTGAAACCCAGGGGAAGGGCTGGGCATTAGTTTAGAGAGGGGGGGGGGGGGGGGGGGGGGTACCTACCCGATGTGTGAATGCGCCATAATCGGTGTGGAAATGCAGCCGGGCCTATATTTCACTGGTTTGGGTGGGGATACTGGGCGTTTTTACCTTTTGCTTGGCTCTGAGGGAAGGGATATTACCTGATTTTTATAAAAGCAAAAGTCAAAATGCACGCCCTTCCTCTTGTTTGGGTGAGGGAGCGGGGTTTCAATTGACTGGTGCATTAGGAGTGAGCTGATGCCAGTAATTGAAACAATTTCAACATCGACCAGAAAACAAAGTAAGTACGATTTAGTACGATTTGGTGGCCGTTTTGGCATGGGTTTCTGTGGGCACTGCTCAGAGTAGTTGTGTCGTGGTGTTTATGATTTCTGTGCACGGCTTGTTGGGTTGAGTGCTACCTTCCCTGTCGGATTTTCTCTACCTTTTTAGACCTGAACGCTTATCCGAGAAAAATCAAAGTTAACCCATGTTTCATGAACTTACCTGTTAGTACCGCAACAACGTATGTAACCCATGTAGACTTGGCCATTCAATACATATTCACTTGAAACGTAAGTCCTAACTGTAAAATGCTGTCACTGGACTTTTAGGCTTTTTGTAGGCTGAACAATGCAGACATGTGAGTTGATATCGCACATGCTTCCTTGAAGACTAGCATTAGTTTTCACTATTAGCCTACAAGTGAAGAATATCACGACAGCATAGACAGCAGGGTCACTAGGTGATATTAAAAAACGCAACACGTATTGGCTAAATAAAATGCATGGCAGAGAACATGAAGCGTACACGCTCTATTCCACGACAAAGGGATGTTCATATTTTGACCAAGTGGAAAACTTTCCAGTTGCTTGTGAAAGAGCAAGTTAGTACTATTCCAAAACGAAACACAATGTGTTGTCGGTAGCTCAACGGATATCATTATAAAGCCGTTGAAAATTTGATTATTGCTGGGCGTCTTCGCTAAGATCAAGTTAATACCTTTTCATGAATCAAGTTCAACTTCAGTCTGTTGAGAAAGCAGTTAAACTGTTGAGTTGCTCAAATCAACATTATGACAGCATTCCCTTGGAAAATATATAACCATGCTACATTAAAATATAATAGTACATGTAGCATATAAATGGGACAATGTCATTCAGTCAGTAGAAATCGGATATCAAATAAAAAGCCAAGCAGCGTTAAGTTTGCATGTTTATTTCATTGTTAATACATGTACTTGATCGTATTCATAACATTTAATTAACAAAACATAACAGATAAGGTCAGACAAACAAACCAAGTGGTTCCAAGAACATTCAGTACTTGTAAGATAGTAGTCACGTGATCATCAGCCTTTGATGACAGACACAATTTCATACCCACCATGACACTAAGCAAACCAGTATGTCAGTCACACCAGCGGACTGTTTGGGTTCTAATAGTTGATATCCGGAACTCTGTGCAAGGTGGTTTTCCCCTTAATTTACATGTAGGTACAAACAAATCTGGCCTAGTTAGACTGGTTTTGTATTTATATGCAAACATAAATGACCCCAACTCTATTGTCCAGCTATGAATATTCAAGTGACACTAGTATTATAACGTAAAAATCTAGTTGTACCTACAGATTTGTGAAGATCCAGAGGAGGACTATTGGAAAAGTGGTAGTGTTTGAACAGGACCTCGTCTATAAATAGTATCTAGAATACCTGGTTTGATACAGCTAACAACTTGGTGAACAAGGGCAAATGTTTGAATTATGGTATCAATGAACAGTAATGTCATTGGAACCATATGTTTTATTTGTCAGGCTTTATCGCATACATGATAATAAAGCACTTGAAATGATACCTAGTCAAAGCTTCTTACAAGTAACTCCATCGGTTAATGGTGTAAAAAGTAAAATTCAATGTACTGAAAAGTCGGAAAAATACCGTATCCCCACCAAAAGTGTGCACCATTTGCTAAACATTACATGGTGTAATAAATGCTCCGTTCTACAGAAATACAAGATAAAAGTATTGTACTAATTGTTACATGCACGTATGAAAATATTATTACCATAAATGAAATAAATGGTGTAAAACATAAATGAATGGAAATAAAATGATCGGAAAAATCAGAATTCATTCGCAAACACAACAAAATTGAACCGGCGCTATCATTGAAAGTGATTCATACCCCACTATACCACTTAATTAAGCATATTCGTATTGTTGATAAGCGTTTGTCATCTAGAATATGCTCAACTAAATTAAGGGCAAGACTTATGAAATGCACACATGAAAATGTCATGAACATTTGTCCTTCATGTGGAGCGAGAAAATTTTGTAAAACGATCGTGAAAAAGGTTCACGACACAGGCATGTTGTAGCGGGACGAACCAACAGTGTGATAGCTCATTTATAACATACCACCAACAAGCTACGTTTGTCGTTTGTAATAAATCCATATGATAACACATCAACGCTTATCTATATTTAAAACTCAATGTAATTTATTGTATGAACTCTATATGGCACTGAATACTTATATGAAAATGTAACAACAGAATGAACATAAAACATGGTCATAAATGTTTCCCAATTTTGACATAAACACTGCTAAGTTCCCAAAGACACGGGCTATAATATAATTACCATGAAATAGGGTAAAATACTGAAGTTGTATGGCCATGGCTAAGAACTTTGTGTCCACCATTGTATTCAACATGCTAAAATATGCAGTCAATTTTCCTAACATTGTTTTTCAAAAGTAACTGTAACAGTCACTGTAGAACAATGAAAAATCACCACGGTAACAAGTTTCATCATTCAAGTCTTTTCTATCACATATAGACTCTACATACCTCATGCAATGATGTCGTATTTTGTTAACTTAATAATACGTTTTAATAACAAATATAAAACTTGAAAAAGTTCAATAACTTACAAAATTTTGGATGCAATAACAATATATACAACAAATATGGACAAATAAATTAACAACTTTATGTACATGGCAAGCTATACATATGTAATAATACATGGACGAAATGCATTCAGAAATGTAACATAACATCGGTCATGCTGATAGACAATACTAGTATACAGATGGCATGGTATAACATTCATTTTAAACTCTGTTTCAACTGAAGTCTCGGTGACTGCTCCATGGCTATAGCCCAGAGATGACACTCCTGTTTAAACGTATTGAAACCGACATCATGCAAATCTGGATTTAATGATTAGCAGCCAGCACATTACATATGTTCTCTGACAATGTCTCGATGGACCAATCATTATCTTGCAGACAATTATTTTACTTTCATCAAAACTTTTAACAAATTATCACATTTTAAAACAAAACAAAACTGATATGAGAGCATCACATTGGTAAAAGGCAAACACCACTGTTATCACCAAGTCATTCTGTTTTGCAGCAACCACTGGTTTTCCTTCCACAATGTATCTTACATACTGTTCATTGGGCGACTAGGCATAATCAGAAGTTTATTTATGTAGAAACACAATTGTATGTAGAAACACAATTGCAAGTTGCCACAAAATACACCTTTCTTATGTAAATGACATCACTGGCTTAGCGGCAGGATTCCTTAAATGCAATCTGGGTCAGCTATTGAACATGACCTTGATTTTGTTGTAAAAGTTTTAAGAGTACCAAATACTCAGATAATGTTAGTTAATGGACGACTCCAAAGACGTCACCCTCTTGTACACAGCGTGGCATAATGTCTACATGGAACAAAAACTATGTTTGTCACAGCGTAGAATTTGAAAGTGTAACACTGCTCATGATAAATGATTCAATAAAATGTTTGGTAAAGCGTTTCTTCTCTTCCGCCAACAGCCCAGACTGTTCATCTGTTGCCGCAAGTTTTGTACCCAAAGCTTTGTTTCTCGTGGAGTTTCTGCCTGTAATACAAAATGAGTTACTGTCAATTTTATGCATAGTTTTTTTTATCCCACATAAACCCATGACCCAATTTTTAACATACTGGTTCGTGCAATACTGTAAAAATAATTTAATTTCATTGGGACGAAATATCATGGTTTTGGTAAAAAAGACAATTTCGTTGGCACTTGAATTCGTGGATTTTGCATTTCAGGTAAGAAAACAAGGGTCAAAATCAATGTTCGTGGGGGATTAAAGTTCGTGGTTGAAGTGAACCACGAAATTTAATCCCCCACGAAAATTAATGATTTCACAGTATCCTGCAACCAGTATAGGTTACAATAAAAACTTTACCTTGGTGCATAATATATATTACAAAACTGATCAATAGGAAATTATCAAAATGTGTAATAAGAATAGTTTGACAAAGATAGTAGACAAATTAAGGAACAGGCATCTGTGAATCCCATACTACATTCTAACACCAGCCTCTACACTTGGTGGGTTATCTATCGCATAAAAGGCTATGGAAAGTTCACTAAGCATGCTTTAAAACAGTCTGACTTTATATGTTATTTACAATATCGATTGGAAGAAGTTAAAAAAATGAAGAACATATTTTGCATATTGTATTTTTAGCATAGATACAGGATACGTGTTTGTTGAGATCGAATACTGCGTACATGTTGGTACTGGGGTTAGACTATAGAAGCTCTATCTTACTATCCAGGTTATCAAATACATGCATTCTTAGACTCAGGGCATATGACAAAGGCTGGAGATATAACAAACCCTGGGGCCTTATTCACCAACGTTGTAAGTCTAAAACACAGACTTAGACTTTACATTGTCAAATGTTCCGTTCACTCTCATTTTGTTATAAATGTTCCGATTTTGATATAAATTTGTACACATGTTCAGTGGGTAACAACAAATAATCAGATAAAATTTCACATGATTAAATTTAACTTAAAAAAAATGGCAGAATTAAAATAATGACAATTTTAAGTCGAAGTCTCAGTTTTAGACTTTCAATATTGGTGAATAAGGCCCCAGTTCTTTCAGCGCTATCATAGCTTTTATTATTATTAGAAGTATCACATACCTTGATTAGGAAGGCTTCCTTGCTCCACTCAAGTATCTCAAACACATCCATATAATCTGGATCTTGACTGACCACACATTTCTCCAACATAAACGGTTCCCGCATCACTTGGAATCGTCCATTCTTTTCCTTGATGAAAACTACTGCGGCACTTTTAACACGTGGAATATTAATTTCCTTGTTGTTATTATTATTGTTATTATTAATGTTGTTGTCCATTGCATTTTTCAAATGATTGTCATTTTCAATATTTCTATCACCCGTATGCTGAAAAGATAAAAATATATATTGTACATGTATACCATTAAATTTTTTAAAAATAAATCGATCCCAAGGAACAGTGTGTGGTGTTTGTTGGCTTGGTTGGGTCACAGGTATGCCTCATTAGGGCGCATGGATCGCCGTTTAGGCATAAACTTGTGATACCAAGTCAACCTGCTGCAGGAACTTGTTGAAAAGTCTGGTAAATAAGGTATAAAGTCCATAAAAATAGTAAAATAACATAACATACTTTGACAAATATTTGTACTTTCATCCACTATCATTTGAACTTGAATTGTTTTGTAACCATGTTTAGAGTTTAAAAATCTTATGCTCATTTTGAATTTAGACTCTTAAATAAGGCAAAACCATTTCTATTTACCTGCATCAGTGTTAGTAATACTCCATACACGGTCGTGAATTTATAGTTTTTACATTTTTTCACAGCCCACATATGATCTATAGGTTGGGTTACTTGTAACTGACTAGTGATGACGTCACAGACATCTTTCCTGTTCCATTGTAACGTTTCCAAGGCAACACGTGAAACTTCGATCTTTTCTGTAACACTACAATACTGTTGACTCTTCTGCGAAGACTTTCTAGGACGCATACTTGTAGTTCTTGATTTCTAGAAAAGGAAATTATCAATAAAACACCTATGCTATTACACGTACCGGTCTGTTTTAATTCATCTTCTGTCAAGTGTTAAATATCATCTGCATGATCCTTAGATTTATTATATAATAATATAATAATAATAAAGACTTTATTTATAGAGGCAACATAGTTAGGCATTTGCCCAATCTTCCCTACGAGCCTCTGATAGATCGGGAGGCATATAGTGATTCACCTGTCCGTCCGTTCGTCCGGCCTGGTTAACCCAAATTGATCGTTTCTTCTAGCATTAATATGACTTGCTACAAAGCTTTCACACTTGCATGGATGTTGTATTTGATCACTCTCCACACGCCTGTATCACCTGACTGCATTTTGACCTTCATCTTGATCTAGTTTTGGACTTAGACTTATTGAAATGGCTTCCATGGGGGCATAAGCGTTTATTGAACGCAGTCTTGTTAATTTTAAAGTATCTATTTGTTCTGGTGCAGTCAAAATGTCTTTTTTCCCAACACCATCAACTACATTTGTACATACAATAATGAATATATACTTACAGCATTAATGTGTCCGAGGATGTCTTCAAGTTTTTCTTTGGCTTCTTTCAATGAGTTTTTGTCGGCATGGTGACGAGCTGTTGTCTTATACAATCTGTCAAGCAACAAAGGGTACCTAGAAAAAGATTATGAGCAATTAAAACCAAATTCAACCCCAATTAAATATAACATAATTGTAAGTTAGGTCCTTTAATTGTATCACGATCTTAAAATAAGTCACAAAGCCGGTGACATATAGGTTCATTGGGCCGGGTGTTTTCTATTTATATTATAATTACTTGTAAATATATGTTATACACATGTCACGTTAATAAACTATTTACTTACTCACCTACTTATACAATGGTAAATGAGGGCATAAATTTAGTTTCAACTTAACCGGTGAGGTTTTGGATTGTCTATGGACTTGAGTTTTAAACATATCATATTCTGTATTTATAACGAAACTCAAATGTTAAAAGACAAATCATGCTTACTACAATAGGCCAAAACTCTGAATGTGATTACTATTATCCTCTGCTTGACGAATAAGCAAATCCCCAGTTTTCCCACTTGTTAGTTGGTTCGGTTTTTAGTGAAGTGTAATGCTTTGAAATTATATTTTTGTCAAATTCAGATTGGGTCTGTATTTTCAAGAATTTGTACACGAACTTACTTCATAATTCGTTGGACTGGAACCATTAGGAAGGATTTAAGATGCATTCGACGTAACTGTTGGTTATCATTTTGTGACACTTGTAAAAATATTTTCAACAACTCCTTTTCCCTCTCCAACTGTTGTAGCAACACAGGTCCCTCAGCCTGAAAAGGTACAACAATAAAAATATCAAATCATATCCCCCTCTTCTAGACTTGATTTCTCTTGAAAAAATGTTAACTCTTTATTGTTTTTAAAGAAATTATATTCCAAAACAGCTTGCAACGTCATCTGACTGCCCTATTTGGCTGAAAAAATCCCATTCGTTTTTGTGATGGCTAGTTAATACTGGTGGTTGATAGTAAATATCTAAAGCTTACTAGACGTATAAACGAACTGCTAGTTATGCTGAACTTATTCAGTTGCAAGTCATGAGCGCAAGTCAGTAATGGTTGACATATTCCAGGCAAATTTAATTTTGTAGCAGACTACCTTTCTAGACTGCGGAAAAAAGAAATTTGAATGTTGAAATTTTTAAAAATAGGTAGATGCTACTTAACACGTTTTAACAGCTAACACTATTTACCTGATTGACGCAGTAATTCTCAAACGTTAAGAACATTGTGGACGATTCCAAAAATAGGCAACCAATCATAACACTGGCCATTTCCTGGAAACAAAAAACATCATCGTCAAAACATCATATAATCTACTAATATGTGCACATTGAAACAAGGAAATCGTTCACTTTCTCCAACATTCTTCCTCATTATGTGTACATGAAATTAAATAGACAAGCTTCGTCTATGTTAAGGGGTAGATCTATGTTGAAATTGTGTCATTGAAACAAGGAAAGCGTTCACTTTCTCCAGATTGCTGCCTCATTACCAGACAGATGTATGTTAGAATCGTGTCTATGGAGCAATTCATTGTCAATACTGCCGGAAATAACAGAAAACAATACAAGTAAGAAGGAAGAAGAAAGAGGTCAGTGATGATTTTCTTTGAAAGTTTCACAGGACTGGTAGTATAATTTCACAAACAGTAGATCAATGTCATAATAAAGGGAGAAGGAAGCAGTCAGTGATGATTTTCTTCACAACGTTTCACAGGTAGTACGAGTATATGGACTTTCACGAACAGAAAACCAATGTCAAAGATGGTATTAGTAAACCTTAAACTGACATTTTTCAGTTTTAAGAAAACATAGAGCCTACTCAGAGTCTCGTCTCATTTTAATGTGGTATTAGGGAACTACTTCTAATGTAAGCCAACAATCACAATGAAAAGCAGCATAAAATTTGCTAAGAATATCGCCATGAGCTTGTGTAATATATATAAATATACTGTTCATCTACTTTATACTGGACTCCAAAATCGGTATTATTTTGATAGAGTAACCAGAAGAAAAAAAACCAGGCCCTGTTTTTCGTTTGTTTTAGCTTGTATTTACATATTTCATGACAAAAGCTTTGTGGCATTATTTCAATGAAAATAACAAAATTAAAAAAGTTAATTGCCTTGATTTTTTGTACCATGTCATAGAATGGAGTATTATTAAAACTAAATTTATTCCAACTTATGAAAGCATTTTTGTTGTTGTTTTTGTTGAAGACATAAAGGGTGTGTGCTCAGTTTATAAAATACTGTTTTATTGTAATGTGGCTTTTAATGTTCTGACTTCTTCACATAGAAGGCAAGCCTGAATAAATCAAAATGTAAAACCCCTATCTTAAAAAAGTCTTTCCCTAAGAACTATTACAAATTCAAAAACAAAAATTCATGTTTCTGCATACTTCAAAGAATAAAACCACAGGCTTGAAAAAAATATGATTTATATTATAAATTCAAAATTTACTTCAAAGGATAAAACCACGGTTTCTAAAAACTATGTTCCTGAATATTATAAATTCAAAATTTAAAACAGCTCTCTTGAAATACGAACGTCTGCAAAATATCATAAATCATTGAAATGATCAGACAATACTTACATTATCATCGCTGTGATTGGCTGAATCTATGGCACTCTTCAATTTGGAGACAAAATGTTTGTTGACGTGTATAAGCTCATCAAGATTGAGAAATATGGCGTCCAACTGATCTTTGTTCAATAACCCAGCTTTCATAATAGGCTTGTAAAACTCCTGCAACATATAATATACAGCAAAATAGAAATATGGCGTCCAATTGATCTTTGTTCAATAACCCAGCTTTCATAATAGGCTTGTAAAACTCCTGCAACATATAATATACAGCAAAATAGAAATATGGCGTCCAATTGATCTTTGTTCAATAACCCAGCTTTCATAATAGGCTTGTAAAACTCCTGCAACATATAATATACAGCAAAATAGAAATATGGCGTCCAATTGATCTTTGTTCAATAACCCAGCTTTCATAATAGGCTTGTAAAACTCCTGCAACATATAATATACAGCAAAATATAGTAAAACCACAAAGTATCATAGCAACAACTTCTCCATGGCAACAATCTCTCAATAGCAATGACCTTCAATGCAAAAATTTATCCCTAGCAACAACTTCTCTATAGCAACAATCTCTCAATAGCAATGACCTTCAATGCAAAAATTTATCCCTAGCAACAACTTCTCTATAGCAACAATCTCTCAATAGAAATGACCTTCAATGCAAAAATTTATCCCTAGCAACAACTTCTCTATAGCAACAATCTCCCAATAGCAATGACCTTCAATGCAAAAATTTATCCCTAGCAACAACTTCTCCATAACAACAATCTCCCAATAGCAATGACCTTCAATGCAAAAATGTATCCCTAGCAGTAACTTCTCTATAGCAACAATCTCTCAATAGCAATGACCTTCAATGCAAAAATTTATCCCTAGCAACAACTTCTCTATAGCAACAATCTCTCAATAGCAATGACCTTCGATGCAAAAATGTATCCCTAGCAACAACTTCTCTATAGCAACAATCAATCCATTGCAACAACTACAACAATTCAAACTGGATTTTTTAACTAAAAGTTGATTAAAAGGCAAACATTGTGAAAATTGTAATCTCACAAATTCAAGGGCTACTAACCTCTTTAAGAATATTCAAATCTCGTCCGTAGTTCATTTCAGTCTCGAAAATTTCTTGTACAATTTTCTTGCGTTCTGTGCGTCTGCCCATACATTGTTGACAAAGTGATTGTTGAATCACATCAATGACATTGTCTGGACCACACTCATAACAATCAGTTAACTGAAAGTAGAAAAACATCGAGAAATTAATAGACGGAAAAAAAGTAATTAATTACTGAAAATTGTAATTCTGTCGTGCAATAAGAGATTTAATTTTATCTAAATTATCTGAATTTATCTGAAAATCATCTCTTTTTTGTTGCTAAATTACTATCTCAACAGGTTGCTATGGTAACAAGATTGTTATAGAATATGCACAATAGCATTGTATAGGAAAATGACAACAAAGCAGTAAGGAAATGGTAAATTATGCATCAAATTTAATCATTATATAACTTCATAATTGACAAGATTTTTGAAACAGAATACTGTAAACTTATTTAATTTTGATGGGACACAATTACATGGTTTGGGTAAAATGACCATTTTGATTGGACATTAATTTAAATTATTTATGGATTTTGCATTTCAGATAATTAACAAGGGGGTCAAATTTTTTTATTGTTCAATGGGATTTGATTTCAAAATCCATGAAATTTAATCCCCACAAAAATTATGATTTTACATTACAACCTATAGGACTGCATTCACCTTAGAGTGAATGCTTGCCAAATAAGGCAACTCATTCAACATATTGATAGTAACCCTAATAGTACTGGTGTAATAAATTCTTTATACCATAATTGGAAAATTTCATTACCGGCAACAAAATTAAATACACCAACTTATTGTCATAATTTTCCTAAAAATAAAACCAAAATTCCACGATTTCTATAAAAAATACTCGACTAAGTATAAATAGGTGATTTATGTAATGTTTTTATTTATAAATATAAACCAAGTCACATGGTACTAACGATTGCGCTACGAAGATTCGTGCGAGATTGATTCAGTAAAATCGTGACGTGTTAATTAACTACAAAGGAAATAGATTTTCAATTCAGTCATTGATTACACGGAAATAACATGTTCTTAATAGCGTGTTCGTGTTTCCGCACATGTGTGACTTCCTCATCTTATGTAATTTTAAGTCCAGCATTGATAACTGTCCTTTGCACTTACAAGTCATTTTGCAATAACTACCATTTGCACTTTCAAGGTCATTTTGCAATAACTACTATTTGCACTTTCAAGGTCATTTTGCAATAACTACCCTTTGCACTTTCAAGTTATTATGTCAAAACTATCCTTTGCATTTTCAAATTATTATGCAAGAACTACACTTTGCACTTTAAAGTCATCACGCCAAAACAACCATTTGCACTTTCAAGTCCAGTACAGACTGTATTGATAACATTATACAATAACTTCCTTTTGTATTTTCAATGCCAGGGGTGGTATTCAAAATGGATCTTACTTGACTTAAGGATAAGGACAACCAATCAGATCACACCATATCAAACTCTTGGTAAGTAAAGGTAATTTGATTGGCTATCCTTATTCTTATTGATTACTATCCCAATATTGATAACATGCTGCAATAGCCCTTTGCAAATGGTATAGCAATCAAATGTTTCTTGAAGAAGCAAAAACTTGGGCTCACAGTCATTGAGTTTAAGTTAGGTGCATCTGCCCTAAGATTAGCCTCAATAAATTGGGTGACCTAGTGTGGTATTGTCAAGACTTAACATTTCACAGAAAAGTGTGTTTCAAACATCCCGATATGGTCGATCATACCATTACCCTACATTTCAACAAGAAAGCACTCTATTTCCAGGTAACAAAACAATTCGGTTAGCACTATTACAAAAGATAAGAATCATATCTTGACAGGAAAAGCAGTAGTCAACATAATACATCAGATAGCGAAGAAGTAAAAAAAAGCAGACACAGTACAATGCAAAGAAAATCATCACAAAGGCAACAATTCAAGCCTGTTTGTACCATTGAGTTTGTACAACAAAATATCTGTTATAGTTTTTGTAAATCCAAGGAACAATTTCTTCAAAGCATTTAATGGTGCATGCATCATGAGTGCATCATTTGAGCCCAATGTGCTGAACAATTTCAAATTGATCCTTTACTTAGGACAAAGGCAGACTGCACTGCTGGTAAACTTAGGACAAAGGCAGACTGCACTGCTTGTAAACTTAGGACAAAGGCAGACTGCACTGCTTGTAAACTTAGGACAAAGGCAGACTGCACTGCTTGTAAACTTAGGACAAAGGCAGTCTGCACTGCTTGTAATTTGAATTCCCGCCAAACAGAAAATAATAAATCAAAGAAGGAAACTAACCCGCACTTATTTGAGTTTGTTCAACAAAATATCTGTTATAGTTTTTGTAACATCCAAAGCACGATTTCTTCAAAGCATTTTAATGGTGCATGCATCATGAGTGCATTATTTGAGCCCTATGTGCTCAAACAATTTAAATTTGATCCTTTACTTAGGACAAAGGCAGACTGCACTGCTTGTAATTTGAATTCCCGTCAAACAGATAATAATAAATCAAAGAAGGAAACTAACCCGCACTTAGCTGATACAGAATAACACAAAGGAGTATGGACAATGCCAGACTGTAGAAAACAGTCAGATGAAAAGGACCAGAGACATACACGTGGCACAAAACTGTGACAAGACACCTGACTGCTTGTGGCTTCAATTAGACAAAGATAACTAGACTTAAACCTTAATTAAAACTTAAAACTATAAGTCGTGAAAGGAGACAAATCAGAAGTGATGACATATTCCTAGAATAACCAAAACATACGACTGATAACGTTATCTTTGCTAATTAGGAACACATAGACGGTTCATTACTTATTTGCGATCAAAGACAAAAACGTGAGCCACGTACTCACGTGGCAGAATTTGCAAAAAAAGGTGCACATTCATTTTTGGCAAAATTTTAATATTTCCTCGAATTTTGGTATAATTATGATAAAGACTTAAATACAAAATTATGTGGCATTTGCTTTATATACCTATAGTTAAAAATTAAACAAAATCAAAGAGAAATGAATTGAAATCTGTTTAAATTATAGTGAAATGTTCAAATTTTGAACGAAAAAAATCTTTGACCGATGGAAGTAATGGCATGTACCTTTAAGAGGTTGAAGATTCAGTAGAAGATCTCCAGAAGAGAAGTCACAGTAATGCTTTAATTAATTAAATGAAAATCTCATGACACGTTTCTCAGTAAATGTGACTTGGCTGGTACAAGGCTGTGATGGTGCACTAGTATATAATGTCTGGTAAAGTACAAAAATCACACTTTTTGAGTAGGGTGGACAAACCACGTGACTTTTTGGCTAAGTCTGCAAGTAAAAATATGTTAACTTAAAGTTAAAAACAACCATAAGTGTCTCATTCTTTGAGCGATTTTCATGAAATATGTTTGACGCTCAAGCAGAGAATGAGTTAAAACAACCGTAAGTGTCTCATTCTTTGACCGATTTTCATGAAATAAGTTTGACGCTCAAGCCAAGAATGAGTAAAACAACCGTAAGTGTCTCATTCTTTGAGCGATTTTCATTAGATATGTCCGACTCCAAAGCCAAGAATGAGCACTTGGCATGTCGACCCTTTTGACGGGATAGTACAATTTCTCTAGCAGCTCATTGGTTAGTGTGCTTGCCACCTAATCTGGTTACCCAGGTTCAAATACTGATGGAGGCACTCAAATGCTTGTCAAATTTTTCAGAAGAAAACTGACTGGTAAATAAAGTCTATGCTCGGCTCGGCATCTAGCCATTCCGTACTTGGAAATTTCTCGAGATACCTCCCTGTCATAACTTATCTCTAGAACTTGTTGCATTGTTGTTGAAATTCCTAACTTCCAGGACAAATTGCACCAGATAACTTTTTCAAGGAAAACTTCATTATCAACTGTACCAATTTCGTGACCAAAGTTTTATGCGCAAACAAACCTGTTATCAAATTCCACTTTCAAGTCCAAATATTTATATAATCGACAATATGATAACAATAATAATAACAATGACTACCGGTATAGATTCAAAGAGGCAACACAGTTCAGCAGGCTAGCTCAGTTCCTGAACAAGTCCAGACTTTCCCCGGGAATTTCAACAGTAAAAACTTTCACAAGTAGGTTATTAACAGAAAACAAACATAAATTATTAGTTTTTCCTTGTTGATACAAGTTATGACGTTCATAAAGTTTTCGACCAATCAGAGCACAGGGATTTCTTTATAGGACACATCACCTGTCTGCAGGAAATGGAAGTCTGATAAGGAATAGTCAGTTATCACAAATAAATTTCATTTGTCAAAGAGGAACAAGTCAGCAGTATAAACACTTCATAATAGACTTTGTGAAACTAGGTCATCTTGATCTTTTACAGCGGGGACTTGGGCTTTTAATTATTTTGCTAGGTTACGAGTGGGCATTGCTCCTTGTGGTTGTGTTATGTTGTTTTCTGTGCTCGGCTGGTTGATTTGAGTGTTGCCTTCTCTGTCCGATTTCCTCATATTTTTTGTATAGAGGTATAACTTTGTTGTGCCAAAGGGGTGGATAGTGCTGTTACTGGAACCAGTCCAATTGCCAGTGTTTCATACATCATGTTATGAGTTTCCAGGTTTTTTTCAAAGGTAGGGAAAGGGGCTTTTTCTTTAAATTTGGGAAAAAATTCAAGGTATTTTTTGCAAAAGGGAAGAAAACCTTAATGTAAATTGAACTTAAGGGGAAAACTGCATACTTTTGAACAATTTTCCTGAGGGGAATGGGCATGTACAAGGCCAATGTTATAGAAGGAAAAACAGTCCTGGTTTCACTTTCAGGCCACTAAACTAAACAGTCCTTGAACCATTCACGTCAGGGGAAGTACTCTGTCACCTTGGTCAAAACAAGTCAACAAGTTCTGCAATGTGCGTACTCGCCTTTATCTGGCCCGAACGACAATAGTGTTAGAACAATGGCCCATACCATGATAGGGAAAGCACAATGTTGACTTAAGTCAGTTATTATCAATAAACTAGAAATGAAAGTAAACAGTTTTCCGGAAATGTTTAAGTGACTTTTACTGAAACTGCGCAAGTTTGATGTCATAAATCCACGATAAGGTTCGGAAAGTGTTTGGAAAGTGTTTGTGATTACCGCATTATTGATTTGGTGGGGGACACTATCAGACATTCCACAGGTACTTGGTAGCCTGAACGCGTTAAAACATAGGATATTGTCCTCTGTTTTTCAGTAGTGACAGCCTGACAGGTTTGAGATACAGGTGAATAACAAAATAAAGTTGACGGCTTAGTGCAAAATGCATTTTGTATGTGCCTATACAAACTGAGGAAGTTACCAGAATTTTGCACTGGGCCCTCAAGATGCATTCTGGGTGTATTATTGCAGTTTTTGAATGTCATAACCACTGAATTCCTCTATGCAGCAGGGAAGTTACTGGCCCTTTTCAAGCAATCTTCATCAAACATCTTTTTAACAAAAATTTGCAAGTATTTGAATAAAACTGAACACAATAGTGCCTTAAACTCCCCTTAGCAGTTATTTGCACCAAATTGTGTGCAAGGAACTGAACCATCTGTATGACTCTTACAGCCACATAAAACACCACAAATTCCTGGTAGTTTTGGAGAATCTTAAGCTCTGCTCTGCATTATTGATGTAGTCAGAAAAATTATAGTAAGTTTGTCCGCTTATATTTCTGTTACAGCATGAGTAGTCTAGTTACAGACGTCATTTCAAATTCAATAACCGCCCGCAGTGTTTGTTTTAGACTTTTCCTGCCACCTACAACTTAATATATAATCATAAATTCAATACATTTTCGCTGAGAGCAAGTGTTGCCCTGGAACTTTAAGTATATTACGCTACACTAGATGCTGACATTCTGTAAAATCATTAATTTTCGTGGGGGATTAAATTTCGTGGATTTCGTGGTTCACCTCAACCACGAACTTTAATCCCAACGAACATGGATTTTGATCCTTGTTTTGTTACCTGAAATGCAAAATCCACGAATTCAAGTGCCAACGAAATTGTCTTTTTTACCAAAACCACGAAATTTCGTCCCAACGAAATTAAATGATTTTACAGTACCACAATAACCAGGATTTGTTGAAACTTTGTCCCAGGAAAACATGAGACCTCCAGATGCACGTTTTCACACATTGATACATATAATGGCGAATCGTCATGGAAATGTACGTAACATTAGCAACTCTTGTAACAATGTTAGCACCCCCACCTAAACACCCACCTAGAAATTAACCAGGTTCCCTAGGAAATTTACTGATCTATTAACAAGAATTTTCATGATTAAAAACTGTGAATGCCAAGTTTTGAAGATGGTACGGTATAAATTTATACCACTGCTAAAGACCTTAAATTAAAAAAGAAAATTTTACCTCATCATATCAGCCAAAACTGGTATGGTATAAATTTAATCAACTGCTTAAGATCTTTAGTTAAAAAAACAGAAATTTTTACCTCATTATGTTTTACTTCATCATCCATTACTGTCAGAAATTCCACAAATTTCATAAAATCAACAAAACCACCCAAAAACTCCATAAATTTTAAAAAAAAAACTGTATTGCAAAAAGGTACTTAAAAACAATATTAAATTTTTACAAACATAGTACATACTTAGTACTAAGCAATATTGAATAACTTGAGACCACTCAACCATTGAATCGTGAAATACCTTTTTTCATATATATTTATTTGATTTGCAAACTACTCATAGGCCTTTTATTAGCGGGCAGTCTACATACTTTATAATATACATGTGCTAATCATTTTTCAATGAACCGGTAAATTAGGATTTCTTCAAAAACTCCTGAATAGGTCAAGTCCTCAGTACAAACAGAATGTGTTGAGCATAGCCTTTCTTTGCCAATCAGCGCTTTCTAGTGAAGCATGGCAGGCATATGAATGCTAGATTTAAACCCAGGTTGCTGGATAGACAGAAAGCTCTTTTAAACAACAGAGCTACAAGTGTTTTTCATCAATTATTTTTCAATTACCAATATGGAAATGGTGCGTGCTACGAAACTAGTCAATTATCAGAAGAAATGAGGTAAATGGATTAGATGTCTACTGAGGAAATTAAGAAAAGAAGGATTAAATAAAAGGCACGGTCATTGCACTAATTCAAAGACAGTCAAATGATGAAGTCAATTAAGACAGTTGGAACATATCTTATAATTATGTTGATAAGCTGATAAGCTGATAAGCACATTTACAAACTGTCTTAACTTTTTACACCATTGATCTGCTGTGAAATTATTCAATGCAACTGAACAAAATATTGTGTAATACATGTATAAGAACAAATTATGGAAGTGGAAATGAAAACAAATTAATGATTTTTGATATACTCCAACCACGCAAAATAATTTTTCATATACATAATTTATAATGTAAATTTCACAAACCTGATTTTCACATACGTCATGTAAGACACCCATATTGCAGTTTATATGCTGTCGCTTCCGGACTGACAAGTTTATATTTGAATGAGTTCTTTTGCATGCACGCTCCATTCTCCTTTATTGCCACATGAAGAAGGTTTTAGTCTTTCAAAAAGTCTCTTTTGTGCAGAAAATGTTTCACTATTAACAATATGACACCACAAGTTTGCAGCTAACCAAATAAGTTGCAGTAAGATTGATGTGTCCAATTTAAAAACTAGCCACAGTCACTTATTTGCAATTAATAGATATTGTCCAACCAGTTTCGCAAAGAAAACACAAATCAAATTCTAAATACTTTTAAAGTAGGTATGAAATATCAGACGTCTGTTTGAAGCACCAACCAATAACAAACTGAAGCCAACTGGTCCTCGGCGTTTGTTCAATAGTTAAATAATGTTTACCAATATCGGCACACGACAGCTAGTACAAGCTAGCACTATACAGTAAATACTGGAAGACAGTGTACGATGGTTTGTTGTATAATAACTTTCAGCACGTGGTACTGATACGTTTGATTCGTGCACGGCGACAGCTCCGATACCAGACTTTCAATTACTGATGATGATGATGTAATTGATTACAAAAGTGATAAAACTATGTTTCTGTTTTCTTGACACTCTATCATATCGCTGGCTTAGAACAAGAATGTGGTAACTACCAAATCGATATATTGAGAAAACAAGAGAAAACTATCTGTAATTTACTCTTTACCTATCGGAAAACACGTTTTTAAAACTTCATTTTGGTCAACATGACAATTTCTGATTTTCATGAAAATAGGCTCATAAGAAGCGCCTTGTGATGCTTATTCTAAATATGTATGAATCTTAAAAGGTTGTAAGTGGCACTTACGACCTTCTAATTCTAAGCCATCGATATATTTGTATATCTTTCAGTCAGAATCCTTTTTTGATTGTCCTCAAGATTATATACTTGAACAATAATTTTATTTCATATTGACTCTTTCGATTGTATGATTATATACTCATTGTAGAATAGTGTAAGGTTTTGGGGGATGATTCTCTGACCCCGACCAAACCAAAGGACTAGGATAATGAATGAAATTACCCTTATGAGCCCAAAATGTAAAAAAAATTATGTATATAAATTGATAATAGTATGTGACAATAATAAATGGAATTAACCTTTAAAAAATGGGCCTGAAATGTAAAAAAAATTATGCATATAAATTGATAATAGTGACCATAAGAAGAATTTCTTATCACATGACCAGTTCACCGAGTTGTTGTGAGTCCCTTAAAAGTACTGATACATAATATCATTTAGTTTCAATAGGTTTTGTTGTTTAAAACTTTAGTGGGGGGACTTAATTTCAAGGATTGATTTCAGAAAAAAATGGCCCACTTTAATTATTATCAGAAATCATTCAAACACTAAGCAGATCGACGGTGCCGAACCAAAACCCTGTACATTTGTAACTCAATTTTGGCGCGAAAACATTTCTTGCGGCATCCGCAACTCCTAGACGTCCTGCACATTTCTGTCTTGTCGCCATTTAAATAGCCAATCGCGTTACTTAGATGGCGACAAGACAGAAATGCGCGGGACGTCTAGCAGATGCGGATGCTGCAAAAAAACTTTTCACGCCAAAATTGAGTTAGGGGGTTTTGGTTTGGCACTGTCGAGATACTGTAATATTTTTTTTTGCTTGTTGATAGTCAGTAGTGTAGCAATAACATGTGACTTTGGACTACAAACCTAAGAAGAAATTTGCTTCACTTGGAAAACAAAAACAGTTTTTAAGTATTTTATTTTTTAATCGATTTCTATGAAATACCAAGCATGCTAAGGGGAAAATAATAAATAATTAGCTTTCCCCTGCGTACATTATCTCTATCTCCATTTTTGGAAACACTTTGTGAAACCTTCGGATTGTAGATCTACATTTTCAAGCCGTTTTTTTCCTCCAAGGTTTCACAGGGTGTTAGATAAAACATCACAACTGCTGATAGGGATTCTGCATTTCCATAAAAGCTTACATATTTTCACTTAGCATGGTGTAGGTTTCATATAAATCAGTAAAGGAATAAAATACTTACAGCTTATTTTGTAAGATTTTGAAGAAAAATTGTCTTCTTAGATTTGTAGTCCAAAGTCACTGGACTGCAGACTGCACAAGTAGTAATGAGATTTTCCCATATACTGTAAATTCATTTAATTTCAATGGGACAAAATTGTGCAGTTTAAGTAAAAATGACCCTTTCAATGGGACTTTTATTTGTTGATTTTGTATTTCAGGTAATAAATATAAGGGTCAACATTATTGTTTGATAGCATTCGATTTCGTGGTTGAAGGTGAAACACCAATTCATAAAATATAATTCCCCTTGAAAATCAGTTATTTTACAGAATACATTATAGCGTCAGACTTAAGGTCATACTTTTACAACATTGTCTTGTTCATTTTTCTAGATTAGAAGAGTTTTATATAATTTGAGAATACTGAACAAGTCAGTTTGGAGAGGTTGTTGGTCCAAAGAAAGACCTAATTAGAGAGAAAGACCTAATTAGAGAGAAAGACCTAATTAAATACCGGTATATGATATGATAAATATTTCGATGGCTTAGAATTAGAAGGTCGTAAGTGCCACTTACCACCTTTTAAGATTCATACATATTTAGAATAAGCATTACAAGGCACTTCTTATGAGCCCATTTTCATAAAAATCTGAACTTGTCATGTTGACCAAAATGAAGTTGTAAAAGTTTGTTTTACCAAAAGTAAAGAGTAAATGTCTGACAGTTTTTCCGTGTTTTCTCAAAATATCGATTTGGTAGTTACGACCTTTTAATTCTAAGCCATCAATTTGTTGGAATGTAGGACAATGAACTTTTGATAAATATTTGTTGGAATGTAAGACCATGAACTTTTGATGTTTAACGCACCACCATGTGAAAAGGTGTGTACTACAGAATAAGGTGTTATATTGAAACTAGCATTCAATTAGCGAGATGTATGTATGTACACCTGATGATGTCATTAAAATGAATATTCTGCGATTCATGATTGATTTAGGATCGGTAATAGTAGCTGAGAATGCACAATATAATTGTAAATCTACAGACTTTATATAGAACTGCAGTAGCAAACATGTGACAGACAGAAATTATTATATAAGCACTCCGAGGGTTATTGTTGTCAATTATTAATCAATTAAAGTTCAATATGTTTACAGCTATGTGATAGACAGGTGCTTATATGTCACATAATTTCAGGGCCCTTTCAAGAGGCCAAAAAAGCACCAAGGCAAATTCATTCTAGCCTATTGGAGGCACTTTTTCTAAAGAAACCCCGACATTTTTGGTTATTTCTCAACTGTTTACTGAGGCTAAATTCAGTGTATTTTTATTTTTCAAGCTTACAGGATTCATAGTGAATAAACGAGTCAACTTCAAGTTATCGCACTAAATCATAACGGTTGAATTATTTAGTTACCCAATGTGTCATACAATGATTGGAAGTAATAATAGGTGCTTTTACTTGCAACAAGCCATACGACGATAACAATTTTGTTTTTAATATTTTGCTGTTGTAAAGAGCTAGGGAATGGTGAATTATCATGAGGCCATAGAGGGAGGTCACTCCATTAAATAATGGCAGATGAGCTATATGGGGTCCTTTTAGCCTTGTTATATTTCAACCCCCTCTTTCTGCTAGTGATCATAATTTTTTTTTAAAAATCCTATCAATCTTAAAAAAAACTGTTACCTAATGGCTTAAAATTGATGTTATTTGATAAATAATACTTAATAAATTTGTTAAGGTTTGTCTGATCAATTTTTTTAATTTGAAAACATAAAAATTAAAAAAATAAATTGTGGCCTTACCTCACGCGCAGACAGGTCATTGCAGCTTGCACTAAGTGATCGTTGTTTCGACGTATGTTTCCATATTGGCGCCATCTGCTCAGACGTTGAATGTGACAATGTATTGGTCGGACTACTCTGCTGGGAGTCATGTGACCCGTCTTGGCCAATCACACCACTGTCTGTACTTAGGGAACTGACGTTACTTAGATGTTTGCGTATTTTTCTCGATGTCTCTAAAGCCCCATCTTCAAATACTTGCTGCTTAAAAGATTTTTATGAGCTAAAGCTTGTGCTATATTTGAAAAAGGGAGGTAACTTCTATTTTCAAATAATTGCTTCTAAAATGATTATCTATTTTTTTAAAAAAACATCTAATAAATTAACACGTTATTAGACATACATCAATTATGATTGAGAACTTATAAATTTTTAAAGGGCAAGCAACTCTTTAGAGTGAAAAATTATTTTGCAAATCTTAGTTTTAAACTTAAGAGAATGTAATTCATGAATTTGATAAAATATGTTGGTCAAGTTTAAAGTTAAGGGAGATGATCAACACCCCCCATAAATAACACCTTAATTAACTTTTTATACTTCATTCCAATGATAATTTTTATAAAATGGAGGTAAATATAAAAGTTATAAAAATTTAAAGGGAAATCAATCATACCGGTTCATCGTCCTCATTAAGTTCTTCGAGGCTGGGAAAACTGTCACAAGCTATCAATTCTCGACTGCTTACTGTATCCAAGAATGTCAATATTTCTTCCTTTGACGAGTTTGCAAAATTCATACGCTGCCGCAACTCTGAAACAAAAAAAATAAATTATTGAAACTACAGGGTGTCCCAAAAAAACGGGGACCTACCTAAAACCCTTATTACTCATTTATATTTTGATGAATTAAGCTGATATTTTGTGAAAGTGTATGTAAGGGACCCCTTCTTCTAAAAAGAGCACTTATTTGAATATGGTGCTTCAAATCAGGAAGTGACGTCATCATTTTCACTATGGCAACATTTCACGTTATTTTTGCTTAATCACATGAAAAGGGGCATTATAAGACAAGGGCATTTGTGTCAGGGCATTTAGTTTTAGAAAACAACATTTAAAGTGAAAGGGGTGATCAAAATCTTGTAAAAATAAAACAAATATGACAAAAAAGAGCAAAACAGATGAAAACGTGGCACGTTTACAGACCAAGGGGGAAGTGGAAAACCTTCCAAATAGCATCAACAATCATTCAATGATTAAAAACGTAAATATTTTCAAAGACTATTACCAAAAAAGCTTAGACTATAGAAAGGAGCAAAAAGTATAAAGTTTTATCCCAACAAACAGTTCATAGATATATTTTGGAGAAATTGTGTATGTCAGAAATTATAAAATTGTACCATATGCTAGCAGAAAACTCTTCTTGCAATAAATCAGCAGCAAAATCAGGATATGTTTGCGAAATAGTACTGACATCTTACCTCATATCACAAGCCATATGATCTAAAAATTACTCAAACTTGATCCCAATAGTGAACTTCTTTGCTGTACACAATGTACTAATGTATCACGAACCATAAACAATTATTTGGAGCACATAAGAAGATGTTTGAGGTCAACATGGAAATATATCTTATTGAATTCTGAAATCACTGCTTCAGTTTATGGTATTTTACTGAAACATGCGATTGTAAACATGGGAGGTAACTCCGGGTATTGAACTATATTATCACACAGTGATACTAGTATTCTGAACAGTGTTCTTCCCTTATTGTTTTGACATATTAATAGTGTGATATCTATAATTGAGAAAAAAGTTACAATTGTTTTTCCTAGGTCCCCGTTTTTTTGGGACACCCTGTATATGATACTAGACTACCTTAATTGCAAATTAAAACTTTGGATGGGTTCCGTGTACTTTGATTCAATCGTCGAAAAAATAAACAATTCTTATAATTTCATAGGGTGTTCTAGAACACTTTTGTATGAAAAAGGACAGTTGGCATGTCGAATAAATCACAGAGAGAGTTTCTGTTAAAACTGAATCGAAAAATGATCTAATGGATATGAAAGCATAATTGTTTTTCAGTTTTTGAAACTTTTTTTTAAAAAATATCGTCCGATATAGCTCTATACACTTTAAAATACCAGTATATGACATAAATTTGAAGGTTGACAAATATAATCCATTTTTCCTGGATTTTTTTGAGTGTTTTTTTTTTCACAAGATAGGGTATCAATATTACAATATCACAATATTTCTAGGGATTATATAATATATTATGATTCAACTTGTATCTTTATATGTAATAATAATACCTGTATCAATACACCATTTTCTGTATATATGTACACTATGTATATGTAAGGTGATATTTGCAAACATTGACTGCAGTTGCCAATTGTTGAAAAATTGGTTTCTTAAGTAAACACATATGGTTAGTCTATATATATACCAAAATAATGCTGACGTATCATGCACACTTTGTTAATCCACATAATTATTATATAGGTAATATCAATTCCCCCCCCCCCTTTTACTTTATCCTGGTTGCATTAAGGCATGCTATTCCAACATCATTTTCAAAAAGTCAATTTATTTTGCTTGCTTTTGAATAGTACAAACGCCTTACCTAAGCACTTGGAAATATTAGCACTATCCCTATATAGCATGTATAGCTTGGCTAATTTAACACGAGCCCGACCTTTTGATTAGCATAATTTAACAGTTGATTTATTAACTACGATACAACACCGATTGTATGTTTTCATAATCGGGGAGTAACACGAAGAAAATCGAGATGTTTTAGAAACACAAATTTGAAATACCGATATCACACGATTTGCTTGCGGAAATTGATATATTCAAAGCAAAAACCTTGTAATATATTCTTGCATAAAGGTCAGGCTCAGGTCAAAATAGCCAAGCTATACCCAAAGTCAACTCTGTTAGCATGCTGTAAAAATTGTTTGTCATAAATTTTGGGACTCACAAACATCATCAAGGATTTTCTTGGAAATTGTGGAGTGTTTTTTTTATTCAATGGTATCTTTTGCTTTCAAAGTGTATAGAGCTATATTCTTACAGTCATTTAATGTCAAAATAATTATTGGCATCGTTTTTAGTATGTAACTAGACTACCTTAATTGCAAATTAAAACTTTGAATGGGTTCCGTGTACTTTGATTCAATCATCGAAAAAATTGACAATTCTTATAATTTCAAAGGGTGTTCTAGAACATTTTTGTATGAAAAAGGACAGTTGGCATGTCCAATAAATCACAGAGAGAGTTTCTGTTAAAACTGGATCGAAAAATGATCTAATGGATATGAAAGCATAATTGTTTTTCAGTTTTTGAAAAAAAAAATAAAAAAATTGTCCGATATAGCTCTATACACTTTAAAATACCAGTATATGACATAAACTTGAAGGTAGACAAATATTATCCATTTTTCCTGGATTTTTTGGAGTGTTTTTCACAAGATATGGTATCAATATTGCAATATCACAATATTTCTAGGGATTATATTACAGAGCTGGAATAACTGATCAGTAACAGATATCTGGCCCGGTGATTATAAACATTGGAGAACGTACTCCATGCTCCAACTCGTACTCCATACTCCAATTGGTTTTAAAAAATGCTGTAACTTCTCTATTACTTGATGGAAACATATAAAGTGGGGGTTCATTTTCTTAGTTGCTACAAGTTGGTGTTGGTTTTGATGCAAAATTCTTCAAAAAATTGTTTTTCAAGTTTGAGCATGGAGGATGGAGTTTGAATATGAGAATGGAAAATGTTTATAATCACCGGGCCAGACCTTGTCATAGAATCGATAATGGAGCACAATGACATGACCAAAGCCTTTACCATTGCTAATAGTAATGGTTCAGCTGAATGTGAAACTGATCGGTTTTTTCAGAAATTGAGAAGGGGTTAATGGGTAGTCATCCGCTATATATAGCACTTTAAATTACTTTATGTAAAAATATTGTCCAGAAATGGTTACAGCAAACTTAAGGCCTTAAAGTATTAATAGTCTTGAACAGTTTATCACATGGCAAAGTTGGTCTCAGAAAGGTCAAGCACTTAGGTTAGCCTTATCCTGCAATGTACTCCTATTAAAGTGGAGTTCCTCCAGTTTTTTTTTTAATTTCTGGTTTTCCAAGTTCACCTAACTATGATAAAAGATACAACTGATTTATTTTTTATCTTCTGTCCCATATAATTTATGCATTCCTTGTTTATGCATCTAAATCCCGTTCAAATTTCGTCTAATGCATTTTGTGACATGTTTTGTTTTATCACTCCTATTTTGGATTTAACTAGCTTGGCAGGTATGTGTAAGATAACATTCAAAGTGTTGTTGTTTTAATCATGTTTGCCTGGCACCATCTATTTTTAGTCAAATACAAAATGGATTCCAGAAAGTAAAGCGCCCCAGTGAGTTCAAACTTTAAAGACTTCTGAAAAAATTTAAGTTTGTACATCATAGTTACAATGTATGCCATGTCAGTTCAATAGTCATTAATATCAAATGTCCTGTCGACCTTGACCTTTGACTTACTGAACTCAAAATTTGGGACCAACTACTTCTTGGTGACAAATAATGTTTGAAGGTCCTTGGCCCAACCATTTTAGAGTTATTGATCAGAAACCAATTTGTCTAATAATTCAATTCAAAGATCATAGCAACCTTGACCTTTATACCAATTGACCTCAAATTCAATAGGAGTTATTTACAGTGACTAACCATGCAGAGTACCTCCTTTTTTTGTTTCGTTGATTGGAAACCCGACAGACTTGATAAAAAAACAGAACCATATTTGATTACTTACTAGCTTTTTCCTCACGAAGGGCCCATCTTTTTGATGCTGGAATAATCTCTGTACCAGAAAAGGGGTCACTTTTGTAAGGTCGCTCCTTTCTTTCCCTTTTCTTTCTAGCCGCTTCCTGTGTCATTTCACATGCGTCTGACGTCGAACGAGATACTTGAGACTGAAATTATATATGAGGATTTAATTTTATTGGGTGTGAACAAAAACGGTTTATATTCGCACACATTTAAAATACAAACGGAGCAATAATCTTGCCATATACTGACTAGGGCAGATATACAGTGCCCAGCAAAAATAAATATACAGAGCCTATTTCCCCATTTACTTACCTGTATAACACAATTTGCAGATATGTGTGAAAGATGAAACAGTGACCTTAACATTGACACATGACCTACTGATTTGTGAAAGTGACATTAACCTTGACCTTTCACTTGCTGATTTAATGTTAATACCTTACAGTGACCTTGACCCGCTGACCTTAAACAACAACTGATGCAGCAAGCTGTAGAATGTTGTTTTTTTGGGGCTGTTCAGTTTCACTATTTTAATTCATTTCTATGTTTGTCTTTTTGGGACTTGTAGTCCTACTGGAAATCTGTGATTTGTCGGAGCTCCTCTTGTGATTTTAATGCTCTACAGTTTTCCTTGGAATGCTACTGTCCCATTTAATTTTGTTATTAAAGTTTATTAAATACACGGATACCGAACTAAGGACTAGAAAAAAAAATAGCTTGTTTCCACTACCCTGACCGACCCTTTTTGAGAAATTGAAAAAAACTGATCCTTTTCTGGTATTTTCATTCTTTCCGTGTTTTTACTGTCTTTGCGATGCGCTTTTCATCTTAAAAAACTTAAATCTTTTTGGTCTAGAAACCGACTGACCGACATTTTGACACGTGTGTTAAACCAACTACTTCAGATGTCAAAAAAATACACAATACTATCATACTAAAAATAAAATGAACACTTGCCATCATCGCGGCTATGAGTATCTGCTGAATAATTAATTTGAAGGAATGATTTAAGAAAGTGTCTCCATTTCTTAATTAGAGAATGTTGCCATGGAAACCTGATGAAAACAAGACATTTTCTGAAATTGGTTCCAGATAATACAAGGACAATTATTATATCATTTAGCTATAAACTTGGACAGCATGCAAGTGTGTACATGTAGGGCCTACATGTCTTCTAGCTGTAATCTAGATCAATGGGTCAGACCTGGAAATAATTGCTGGCTGCAGTTTCTGCCTACTTATGGGATAGTTAGGCTACAGATTATTGTGTCTCTGTCAAGAGCATATCCAATGGGGGAAACGTATTGGGGCGGAAGTGGATACACCGACTATTTCAATGGCCGATTTACGTCGATTCGGTAAGTAAATCTTGACTTTTCGTTGCTTAGTAAGGCGTTTGAAATAAAAACAAGCTGACCAAAGTACCCGGCCGGGTTTCTAGTTTGTGAACCATGGTTGTTTTCCCTCCACGCACCTTTAATTAAGCAGAACACTCGCGCAAAGTGCCGTTTTGGTTACAGATACCCTGATTTGTTAATATTTTTATCTGTAATATTTCCTATTTCTCCCGATTTTCATGGTTTATGGATTGTTTATGGGCCTAGTTTCATTATTTATATGATTATAAGTATGCATGTGCAAAAAATTGCGATTCCATAATATATTGAGGCAAAACACACGAAAGATCCGCTATGATACCCCTGATTAATGCCGTTTGGGGCAAACACCCCTGACACGTAAGAAATGTGGTATAATAAAAACAACATTCGACTTGATCATTAACTGAATATTACGCGCAAATGATAAAAAATGTACATTGTGAATACTAGATAAATTTATATAATGCCAAAACAGGAATATGTTTTAAAGCTATACACATATATCTACTTGCCATACACATTTAATCTGCCACTGTGTTAAATTTTAAATTATACAGTCACAATGTTTATGGTCATTCTAAGAGTGTTTTCTATTTGCAGAACAGCCCGTAGACTGATCACGTGATGTAGTTGATGCTGCCTGCTAAGACCTGACAAAGAACACATACCTACAACAGTGGATTCAATGAAAGGACCAAGCATTTCAACGATTAAACAGTTGACAATGACATGGATGATGGAGTTCGATAGAAAGTGTGAAATTCTATACTAACATGAGAAATATCAAATAAAACCCTTAAAAATCCACTTTGTTTTGATAATAGCATGTACATGAACAGTTCACGGTGTCTACCCGTATTGGCACCCTCTCGACAGGAGAGATACGAAAACCGACGATTTTGCCAAAGATACAGAAAGTCCTTGAACCAATCAGGCCTTTAAATGCTTTAAAAGTTGCAACTTTCATGAAATAACATTAAAAAAAGCCTACTTTCCGTTTCGTTGTGGCACCGGCACCCTCTCTGTGCGATAGTTACTGTGAGCACAGCGAGGATTCCCGTGCCAATCAGCTAAACCACACAGAGAGGATGCTGATGCCACAACAAAAACGAGCGTAGGTATTTTACGTAATTTGATACCATACAGCGTTTTGCCGACAGTGTGCCAATACGGGTAGGGGACACCGGGGCAAGTGAGAATGGCCATTTGTTTTTTAACGAGTGCTTCTCACAAATTCTGCAATTGTGCAAATTAAGTACGTATTTTTTTTATCAAGCATGGACCCTTCTCACATAATATAGAGGCACTTCATAGACTGGACGATTGTTTATCAAAATATGAGCATCCAATTTGACGGGGCAAATCGGAACACGGTCGGGGTTAAGATAGAAAAATACTTAAATCATACTCTGTCCTATCGTGTATCTACTCCCACCGGACAAGTACCTGCAACAATCAGCTGAACCACACAGAGAGGATGCCGATGCCACAACAAAACCGAACGTAGGTATTTTACGTAATTTGATACGATACAGCGTTTTGCCGACAGTGTGCCAATACGGGTAGGGGACACCGGGGCAAGTCAGAATGGTCATTTGTTTTTAACGAGGGCTTCTCACAAATTCTGCAATTGTACAAACTAAATACGTATTTTTATCAAGCATGGCATCTACTCATATAATATAGAGGCACTTCATAGACTGGACGATTGGTTATCAAAATATGAGCATACATATGGACGGGTCAAATCGGAACATGGTCGGGGTTATGATGGAAAAAAACTTTAATCATACTCTGTCCTATCCTGTATCGATCAACTTCCACCGGACAAGAACCCATTCATTTTAGTAATAGGTACTCATCAGAACAAAATACAGCAATCCCTGACGTATTCGGATACTCACCACCAAATATAACTACTCACACAACCACTTAATACATACATATCATATCTCATTTTGGTACTTAGCACATTAAACTAAAGCCACAATATGTCCTACGAATATTTACAACCACTGGATACAGCCGAACAAGGTCGTTGCCACCCTAGAGATCAGTTTTATTCGTCCCTATTTTAGTTGTTCGTTCTTGCCACTGTCACATACACACTCACATTCTTGCTATAAAAATCTACAACTAATGTACTCACCACCTACAAATACAGCCATATCAGGTCCAATGCGGTGCTCAAACCCACATAGAACAGTCACCTCGAGGCTGGGTACTCGCAAACATCAACTACAACCATACCAGACTCGAAGGGGTCTCACAACAACCATATAATACCCATTTTTTAAAATCAACTCATGCTATAGCTACACTAGGTCGTCATTGCCACCGGGAACAACCATACCCGGGTTTATGTGGTGATTATTCGACACACTTAACCCATTCTAGGTAAGAAAGGGTTCTCAATCTCGAACAACCACCGGCTATAGCCAACCCATTCCCTTAGGTACAACCATACCCGACTATATGGACTAGCTACAAACCATGTATGCAAATCTGTAGAAAGAGGAAGTACCGCACGCATGGTTGGTTGCTATTCCATATACGTGTAGTCGGGTATTGCTATCCTTGTGTGGGTAAATATGCATAAGGTATTGTTGTACTGATGTTTGCGAGTACCCAGTCTCGGGAGTGAATGTCATATGTTGGTTTGAGCACCGCATTGGACCGGATATGGCTGTAATTGATGGTGGTGAGTACCAATTAGTTGTATATTTTTGTAGCATGTGTATGTGGTAGTGGCAAGTACGAACAGCTAAAATAGGGACTAATAAAACTGATCTCTAGGGTGGCAACCTACCGTAAACGACCTTGTTTGGCTGTATCCAGTGGTTGTAAATATTCATAGGACATAGTGTGACTTGAGTTTGATGTGTTAAGTACCAAAATGGGATATACTATGTATGTATTAAGTGGTTGTGTGAGTATTTGTTTCAAATAATAGGGTGTATTTACTTAAGTTCCGTGTTGGTGAGTATCGGAATACGTCAGGGATTGCTGTATTTTGTTCTGATGAGTACCTATTACTACAATGAATAGGTACTTGTCCGGTGGGAGTAGATACACGATAGGACAGAGAATGATTTAAGTATTTTTCCATCTAAACCCCGACCGTGTTCCGATTTGCCCCGTCAAATTGGATGCTCATATTTTGATAAACAATCGTCCAGTCTATGAAGTGCCTCTATATTATGTGAGTAGAGTCCATGCTTGATAAAAAAATAAGTATTTAATTTGCACAATTGCAGAATTTGTGAGAAGCACTCGTTAAAAAACAAACGGCCGTTCTCACTTGCCCCGGGGTCCCCTACCCGTATTGGCACACTGTCGGCAAAACGCTGTATCGTATCAAATTACGTAAAATACCTACGCTCGGTTTTGTTGTGGCATCGGCATCCTCTCCGTGTGGTTCAGCTGATTGGCACGGGAATCCTCGCTGTGCTCACAGTAACTTTCGCACAAAGAGGGTGCCGGTGCCAGAACAGAGAGGGTTCCGGTGCCACAACGAAACGGAAAGTAGGCTTTTTTTAATGTTATTTTATGAAAGTTGCAACTTTTAAAGCATTTAAAGGCCTGATTGGTTCAAGGACTTTCTGTATCTTTGGCAAAATCGTCGGTTTTCGTATCTCTTTTGTCGAGAGGGTGCCAATACGGGTAGACACCGTGAACTGTTCATGTACATGCTATTATCAAAACAAAGTGGATTTTTAAGGGCTTTATTTGATATTTCTCATGTTAGTATAGAATTTCACACTTTCTATCGAACTCCATCATCCATGTCATTGTCAACTGTTTAATCGTTGAAATGCTTGGTCCTATCATTGAATCCACTGTTGTAGGTATGTGTTCTTTGTCAGGTCTTAGCAGGCAGCATCAACTACATCACGTGATCAGTTTACGGGCTGTTCTGCAAATAGAAAATACTCTTAGAATGACCATAAACATTGTAAATATATATTTTAAAATTTAAACAGGGGCAGATTAAATGTGTATGGTAAGTAGATATATGTGTATAGCTTGAAAACATATTCCTGTTTTGGCATTATATAAACTTATCTAGTATTCACAATGTACATTTTTTATCATTTGCGCGTAATATTCAGTTAATGATCAAGTTGAATGTTGTTTTTATTATACCACATTTCTTACGTGTCAGGGGTGTTTGCCCCAAACGGCATTAATCAGGGGTATCATAGCGGATCTTTCGTGTGTTTTGCCTCAATATATTATGGAATCGCATTTTTTTTGCACATGCATACTTATAATCATATAAATAATGAAACTAGGCCCATAAACAATCCATAAACCATGAAAATCGGGAGAAATAGGAAATATTACAGATAAAAATATTAACAAATCAGGGTATCTGTAACCAAAACGGCACTTTGCGCGAGTGTTCTGCTTACTTAAAGGTGCTTGGAGGGAAAACAACCATGGGTCGCAAACTAGAAACCTGGCCGGGTACTTTGGTCAGCTTGTTTTTATTTCAAACGCCTTACTAAGCAACGAAAAGTCAAGATTTACTTACCGAATCGACGTAAATCGGCCATTGAAATAGTCGGTGTATCCACTTCCGCCCCAATACGTTTCCCCCATTGATATCCATGGCTTAGAACAAGAAGGTCCTAACTACCTAATCAATATATTGAGAAAACAAGAGAAAACTGTCTGTAATTTACTCTTTACCTATTGGAAAACATGTTTTTAAAACTTAATTTTGGTCAACATGAGAATTTCTGATTTTCATATAAATAGGCTCATAAGAAGCTCCTTGTGAAGCAGATTTCAAATATGTATGAGTCTTATAAGGTCGATATGTATGATGGCAACATGGCTGTGCAAATCTAGGCCCTTCAGTACCTCTTATGCCTTGGTCCCACTGAGTAGTTTTTGCCTCAGCGATGTAATCCTGATTTATATAAACAAGCTTTGGGATGCATTGGGAACAGGGATATCACACATTTTCAAATGACTACCCCAAGGCTTCCTCTATACCTTGATGACCCTTTTCCCAATGCCTTCGGATGCCCATTTATTAAATCTGAAGTACATCACCGATACAAACAGTGGGACTGAGGCATTAAGTAACCCAGCAAAACTTATTTTATAACAGAGTGATGTGTGAAGGAGGATTTTGAGCAATCAGTAGACAACGGGCATAATGTCAATTGTACCATGGCATAATATCAATTATACCATGGCATAATGTCAATTGTACCATGGCATAATGTCAATTGTATCATGCCCAAAACAGCCAACATGCAACATAATTGCAATGCACAAAATAAGACTCAAACTACCCGACCACAGGTAACCGTAACATTAATAAAGACTAAAGCATTTTTTTTTAAATTTAATATTTTTGCATAGAGCATTGTTTGTGTAAACTTACAGCCTTTTAAAGAGTATTGCTATACATTACACTGCTTTTTTTATGAAAAACAAAATGCACCACAGTGACCAATTTGTCAATTTCTGTACAATTTGACCTTGCAAGAAATATTTAAATTTTACAAAAAAAAGTTTATTTCTTTATCAATGATACTGTTACCTGCAACTTAAAGACTGCACATTTTATTCACTCATTTGTGACATTATGTTACACCTTTCATTCATTTGTGACATTACGGAACAACTTTCATTCATTTGTGACATTACGGAACAGCTTTCATTCATTTGTGACATTATGGAACATCTTTCATACATTTGTGACATTATGGAACAACTTTCATTCATTTGTGACATTACGGAACATCTTTCATTCATTTGTGACATTATGGAACAACTTTCATTCATTTGTGACATTACGGAACAACTTTCATTCATTTGTGACATTGCGGAACAACTTTCATTCATTTGTGACATTGCGGAACAACTTTCATTCATTTGTGACATTATGGAACAACTTTCATTCATTTGTGACATTATGGAACAACTTTCATTCATTTGTGACATTATGGAACAACTTTCATTCATTTGTGACATTGCGGAACACCTTTCACAACAGAATCACCTGAGCCTACTTGACCTACTGAAGTCTCAATGGTTTCCATAAATGGTACAATAGCAATATGTTCTGTAAGTTTATAGTTCAAAATCTGCTACAAATGCGCAATTTTCACTAAATATGAAACATTAATTGTTTTCCTAAGTAAACAGTTTACTGTTACAATTTAACTAATTGTAAGACTTTGTATATCATTAATTGTTACGAGTCTACGTCATTAAGCAAAAAAGCATTTTGTAAAGTGAAAGCTGAAACTAAATAATCTGAATGTAAAAGGAATACCTCCTTAAATTTCACATTTAATGAATGTCTTAGAACCTTGTTTACCTTACTGGTGTAAAGTTTTAAAGGTTCATACCCTAATTTTTTTTATTTTCCATACGACATTGACACAAATTTAAAAAAAAATTTTAGTTTGGTTTTGAATCTTACAACCTATTTTGTGTTAAACTGAAAAATTTCCTTGACACTATAAATCTGCATACATTGTACATTGAACATTGATTTGTTAGAAAGAATACCATTCCTAATGTAACATTGCAACTTCACTAAGAATACAGATTTGAACAAAAAATAAAAATATTCTTTCATTGCCGTAGTAAGACTGCACTTTTATTCATTCATTTCAAGCATCATATTTCAGGGCAAGTCCCTTTAAAAGCATTCAATGACTACTTATAGAAGACAGACAGTCTGAAGATCTTGCAATGAAAAGTAGAAATTTCTCAGTTTAAATAACCAAACAATCAGAGTAGGTCAGTAAGTCAGTAGGTATTTAAGTGCATTTGTTTAAAAAAAAATGAGCGAACATTTTGTTACATGTACCAACATCAGTCGGATATGAACTTGAAGAATTACAACATAAAACAGTCTGAACAGAGAATGTTTGAAAACCAAGAGCTGTTTCGAGGTGCTGTATACCAAACATTTACAGGAATATACAAGGCAATCAAAGAACCTTCTGATTCAGCAGAGGGCTATTCTCTCCTGACTCCCAAATCTGGAATAACCATGACGGAAACCTGCCAAGTACTCCTATAAAAGTGGAGTTACTCCTATTTTTCATTGCTAATTTTTTATTTTCCAAATTCATCTACTTTTAAACAAACGTATTATTGAATCATTTTATGATCTTCTGTCCCATAGGTATCACCACTAAAATTAACACATTCCTTGTTTAGTCCTCTAAATCCCTTTTGAATCATATTTAAGTTCATTTGGGGACAGGTTTTGCTTTATCACTCCTATTTTGGATTTAACTAGCTCGGCAGGTATGACTGATGTAATATGAGGATGACCTTTCCACTCCAGTTGAGACAACCCTTCCCATTAACTTACACTTCACAGTTCATACTCATGTTCAAACCTAGTTCTAGCTGCCATAACTTTATCTAATGAGTTTCTTTATCCTCGCCACCGGATAATCCATATGGGCATGGCGCCCAGAAGAGTTTTGGTATTTTTAGTTTTTGGGGGAAAGTGCATGATACAAAAGATGCTCCAATTCTAGAAGCATCCCTGGTTCTTTTACATGCCAGTTTATAGCACCATACATGGGACCTCGGTTTTAAGTCTCATCCGAAAGACTATTAGTAATTTTTGTTGGCCAGCCCGGGATTCGAACCCACAACCCCGAGATCAGTAGTGACTACTGGTTTCGCGCTCTACTGACTGAGCTAAGCGGGCTGGTTAGAGTTGCCATAACTAAATGGTCTTCTATTAATACTGGTGTCAACCTTTGATGAAATAGAATGATCATCATCAAAGACTTCTTCTTCCATGTAATTTGCTGTGCCCACTTTGGGGCATTATCGCAAATGTTTAGAGACAGAGGTGAGATACAAGGAATCCGGGTGCGATACCCTAGCTCGTTCCAAATAGATTCCTTAGTTGTTTAAGATGCCCAGTGTAAAGCACCGATACACGCGAGACTACCCCTGGGTTTCCTACCAGGATCATCTCTAGTTAGGTGGGAAACACAAAATAGCGTTTCTGAAATGACCAAGTGTCCCGGCCCAGAATCGATCCTGGGACCTCTCGATCAGGAGTCAAGCATCTTACCACTCGACCACGGTGCCACCCAAACTAACTTGGACTATTTCAAACCTTGACCCACATGAACAACTTTATTTTCCTAGTATGTTCTCTATTGGAGGATAATTCGATGGCTTAGAACCAGAAGGTTGTAACTACCAAATTAATATATTGAGAAAACAAGAGAAAACTGTCTGTAATTTACTCTTTACCTATAGGAAAACACGCTTTTAAAACTTCATTTTGGTCAACATGACAATTTCAGATTTTCATGAAAATAGGCTCATAAGAAGTGCCTTGTGAAGCAGATTTCAAATATGCATGAGTCTTATAAGGTCGTAAGTAGGAGATTCGACCTTCTGGTTCTAAGCCATCGAATAATTGCATTGTCAGCATAATACATGTACACTTGGCTGCATGTTTCAGACCTGCACACTTCATGAATAATACAGATGACAAAAAGATGTTGAATTTATTTGTGGACAAGCAAAACAAGCAAAACATTCTCCAGAACATTATACAAAACATCTTGCATATCATCGCAGGACACTGTTCTTAACTAATTACAAACAAACATAAAACAACAAAAAGTATTTCCACATGCCACCATCTGCATAATATATTATTGTTCCGCAATTTCTATTTTCAATTCAAAATATTTTTGGTCATGCACAAGGCTTAAATGCAAATTGATAATTTGTTCACTCTTCACAACTGACTAAAAAACCCTAATGGCTTCACCAAGAGACATGGAACCATTGTTTAAGACCGTTGTTTGGAGAATCTTTTTTGTGACTGTCGTAATGTTTGGTCATTTTTTTCACTGCCTAATTGACTACGGCAATGACCTTCAGCTTCAAGGAAAGAGACAAAGTTTGTGTGATACAAGGAATTAACAAAATTGACATTACACCAGTTGTCAATCAATACCCACAGTTAATTATCATCACATAGTCCAATGGATTAACTTGAGAACCTTTGCCAAGCAATCTTATACAAAACAATAAGATGTACCGATCTCTGCCCTGGCATAGTGTCTATCTCAAAGGGTGCTTGAGTGGCATTACAGCTGAAAAGAGCTCTAGATAATTTAAAACTTAACTTCTTTTTTTTTTAAATGAAGGGAATGACTTTATACCAAAGGAAATTGAAACCAGAAAGCTGGGTAACAAATCCGAGGACGTTTCACTGGACATGATGGCTATGGATATTTACATATGGATTGAACCAACATGTAGAAATAATTGTTATTGTCTTAAATTGACAAACAAGCAGTGTTTGTCCTGCAGTATGTTTGGTAATGCGAAAGGCGAAGGACAGCATAGTTAAGGTGAAGTAGTATCTATTTGACCATATATAGATCTGAACAGTGTGGTTGTCACAGATAGATCTAAAATAAGTATTCAGCCATGACTGCACTCTTAGCTATAAACTTAATATAGTGAATACCAAAGGTCGGGACTTGGAGATGAAATTCTTTCAATAGAATAGTATACTATTATTTATAGGTTTGAACAATTTTGACGTTAGTACAAGGATTGTTTTCATTGTTCTTGCGTAGACAAGTTGACAAACAAAGTACCTCACAGAGTGGGACTCTTATAACTGATAATTATGGGGTTTTTATAGAATTGAATTTATCAATTTGTGAAATGTTTACGTGAGGACGGGTGATACGTCATGGTTATTGACCAAGTATGAAGTCTTCCTTTATATGAACAACTCGCGCAGTGAAAATGTGAACACCGAGAAGTGAATGCGAAGTTTCAAAGCAATGCCTTGATTGTCTTAAAAAATATTTTTAAGTTTCAATATTTTGTGACTGACAAACGAACGAACCTAAACTGTCTGACAAAGCCATTTGGACATATTGCTTCCTAGGTCGGTTCAAATCTAGGACACAAAAAATTTGGACCATGACTGGAGATTTGTTGAGATTAAAAATGTTTTCCTTCAGCATTTCATTGGTAAGGCTTCTACAAAACAACAATTCCTGGATAAACATTTGACCTTGACACTGTTTTCCGCAAACATATTTGTTTTTAAAGCTTCTCATAATTCAATGTTTTTTGCTACAAAAGTGATATTTCAAGATAGTATTACCCCTATATCATCCATAGGATTCATCAAATGTTCGTATCCATCGGCATCGACGTCATCCGTGTCGCGTAAAAGCTTTCCAGTATCATCATGGTCATCGGGGAGCTGGAAATTGTCTTCGGCATTAACCTACAAAGATAAAATAAACAATGAAATACTTAACACATCAATTAAAGAGGATGAAACAGTTATTAATGCTAAATCTATTAACTGAATACCATTATAGAGGATATAGCCGCATTTTTATAAATATATATTTTTTTAAGTTTTTATTGAAATTTATTAAAGGGAATGTACCTGTAATGTTTCAATGGTATTCTTTACCCTTATTAAAGTGTATGTAGCCACATTTTTGCAATTTATTGAATATAGTCATAAACCTTGTATTGATTACCATTAAAGTGCATTTAGCGGTATTTTTACAAACTCTCTTCCTGTTCCTAAAATTTATTAAAGAGAACGTAGCAGTAAATCTTTATTTTTACCATTAAAGTGTATGAAGCAGCAATTTGACAAACTTAATGAATTCTCTTATATTTTATTAAAGAGAATGTAGCCGTAACCAAGGTATTGATTACCATAAAAGGGTATGTAGCAGCAATTTGACAAACTTACTGAATCCTCTTAAAAATTTGTTCAAGGGAAAGGATCGGTCAATCTGCTATTCATTACAATTTGTTTTAAAAATGCATTCCTACTTCAAGATACCTCCATTCTTAGCTTAGCGTTTGTTTGTTTCGATGGCTTAGAATAAGAAGGTCGTAAGTGCCACTTACGACCTTTTAAGATTCATACATATTTAGAAAAAGCATTACAAGGCGCTTCTTATGAGCCCATTTTCATAAAAATCTGAAATTGTCATGTTGACCAAAATGAAGTTTTAAAAACGTGTTTTCCCATAGGTAAAGACTAAATGTCAGACAGTTTTTCTGTGTTTTCTCAAAATATCGATTTGGTAGTTACGACCTTCTAATTCTAAGCCATGGACATGATTGTTTAACTCAATGAGTACTGACATTTTAAACACAAGTATATAGCATTTATTTCAACACATGTATAGCATTTACAAAAGTGCATTAGTTTTGCAACCTATACGCAAAACTGGCATTGAACTATATCATACTCAAATTATATCAAGTACTCTTCACTTAAAACATGCTAATATTTGCTTGACCAGCTCTTTTTTACCCTGAATGGTTAAAATTCTCTAAAATTAGTTTTCCAATTTCTTTGTGGTTCAATTTATCTTTCATCAATCATAAAATTACACTTAGATATACACATTATATTCTGTGTCCGTAAACCAAATTAAACATTCAAAACAATACAATAGTCACGTTTATGACATAAAGTCTGGAATTGCCAGGAGTTTAAGAATTAAGCACGAGGCTCAGGTTAATCATAAAGTGAAGGAAATAAGTCTTCCGTACCAGTCCAGGAACGAGCAACTCGAGTATTGATTTTAGTCTTGCAGTGATAGATATCGGACAGACTGCATGAGGACAATATCAAGTGAATGCATGCGTTGAAGAAGGAACAATGACCGAGATTTTATAATGACAAAACAATACATAACATGGTTTAATTAAACGTTTTCCAACTTCCGCAGAACCAAACCTTTGAAATTTCCGACAACGAGAACAATTAGAAGCTATCACGAGCACATACAATGAACACATGCCTCATTTTTTATACGGCATTTGTCTATTAACAATGTCAATCTATTAAATGTCTCAGGACATTGTGTTTCTTTGAGGATTGAAGTGCCACAGGCTGTTGCCTTGATTAAACAAGACAAATTATTACTACATGCGTACATTAAGAATGAGGAAATATCACCAACTGTAGTGCAACAACCTCTATATTATAACCCCCTCAATATTTCCTTAAGCTGAGATGTACTATAAATTTAACCTCTGTATAACAACAACCTCTGTACAATGGACAGTAAGTTCTAAAGGGCGGTGCTCTATCTCAGAGATTGTACTGAAAATATTTTCCAAAATTCACACACCTTTGCGAAGACCAAAACAAATTTCTTAACAATGTTAAGAAAACAATATAATACAATAGTGTAAGGTTTGTGTGGAATCATTATCTGACCCCCTGACTAAACCAACAGATAGAGAAAATAAAATTTGGTTACCCTTGTAGGCCCGAAAAAAGAAAGAAAAAAATGTGCGGGAAAATATTTGTTCACCAGGGGACTGTTTTATCAAAGCATTTACGGAAATCTTAAACTTACGATCAAATTTAAATTCTTTATAATACTTTTAGAACTATAAAATGTGTTATACTCCAACATGCCCTGTGACTCTATTCATAAAGTGTACATTATTTTCGTAAGTGTACACTTTTTGAGTTGTAAGAAAGTTGTTTGTACAAAACATTTACTCAGAAAATAATTGGTCAATCATGACAAATCCGCTTATAACTACATGAACAGTTAAATAAATGACATACTGTAAAATCAATAATATTCGAGAGGGGGTTTAATTTCGTGAATTTTGTGGATGATTTCAACCATGAAATTTCCACAAAATGGTCTTTTTCACCATATCCACAAATTTTGTCACATTGGAATTAAATTATTTTAACTCGTCAAAAACATGTAGCTAAAAAATTGTAAATCCACCCAATGATAGTGCAATATTAGCCTGTACTACTGTAAAACAAACTAATTTGTGGCATTTTGCTCCAATCAATAGTGTAGATAGCTAAATCATGAATTCCAATATTCTTGATTAATTTAGGCCAGATCAAATTTTAGAGAAATTGCTTATTGTTTTGTAAACCGCAAAATAGGGAGCAAAATTTATATTCTTGTAATGACCACGAAAAGTAGAAATTAATTATAACAATTGAAGCAAAGTTACAGAATATTCATACCAAGCAAAATTTATTTTCCAATAATTCCCAAGAAAAGCAGTGCTTTTACAGTATTTTTTAAAGTATTTGTAACAATTTAAGCGAATTAAAGATTTAGCTGTAAAATTCATTGTGCAATTAATTTAGATGTACAAGAAACCTGAATATATATAGAATACAAATAGGAGCTATAATTGTCTACCAGGTGAAGTTTATTCTATATATTAATATGACTGTGAGCGTCAACACGGGTAGTATGAATATAACCTTGTTATGTGTATTAGAAATAAAACAATACAAATATTTTCATAGAAATATGACAATTGTGAAATTAAGATGTATAAATTTCTACCTTTGTGCACTAAGTCCTTTATCAATGAATGAAGAAAACTAGATGCAAGTGTATTATAAGCACTTATAAGGTGTACAAACACATTGACACTTGTGAATTTTAATCACAAGCTAATTAAACCTATGAATAACATTTTTGGACAGTTAACTTAATCCCTTTGGTACATTATAGGCCGAGCATATTTTTACATTAGAACTATATTTTCTATGCTGCGAACGATGCTCTGTTCATGGATTGTGCAAGGAACTTTTGGATAACCATTGTCTCCCTGGAGATCATTTTGCTTTTTGTCGGAGTATAAGTCAGATACAGAACTTGTTATCGCTGAAAAGTGTCTTCTTACAAGCGTTATTGTACAGTTTCGGAAGGACGAACAACAAATTATCATCAGCTTCGCCTCGGACAATTATGTTGTTTGTCCTTCCAAAACTGTACAATAACGCTTGTAAGAAGACACTTTTGAACGAAAACTAGTACTGTATCTAATACATAAATGGAGCTGTTATACTTATAAATCAAGATTCAGTTTATGAACTTGTACTAACACAATCTGTACCCAATTTGCAGTTGTTAAATAATTATACAGAATTTATATTTGAATGTAAGTTTAGGATTTCCGTAAGTCCGTTGATAAAACAGTACCCTGATGTTCTAGCTGTTAAAAGCTGAAAAAGCATCACCTAACTATTATCAACAATTTTCATTATTTTATGCAGGACGATTTGTAATGTCTGCATAAGGACTATTCTGTGCGAACGAATAAAACACAAGCCGATAATATCATCGTAACATCACAATAACGCACTAGCCAAGCTGTCAACAGATTACATTACAAAGATTTCATATTCTAAATCGACTATAATAAGAAATGGTAAAATAATTAATTTTTGAGGGGGATTTAAATTTGTGGATTTTGTAGATGATCTCAACCACAAATTTAAATTCCCCATGAATATTAAGGAGACTTTTGTGTATCTGACTTAGTGGATACTTTATCCTTGAAATAACGTCCCCACGACATTGTCTGTTTCACAAAAACCATGAAATTTTATCCCCTTGAAATTAAATGATTTTACAGTATAATGAGTAACCAAGAGCAACCATTGTAAAACCACTTGTGTTTGAATTTTGTTGTTTTCTTATCTGCCAATAATTGTGTCCTCGGTTATAGAGACAAACTAGAATTGACGTCATCATTAAATTTATAGTTATGATATATGTTTATCGTTAACAATGTAGAAGGTACTGTGTCAGCAGTTTGTAGACTGTTTGTTATTATACACTTAGTCTAGTCATTTGAAACCACAGCCCCCAATCCGGGGGAATGGCATGATTTGAAGATACAAAACTAAAAGACATGTTTGTAGGACTAGAAATATGTATGTTTTTGTATTGAAATTTTAAATAATATTTCAGATTATAGTGGCTTGGTAATATCCAAATGCCAAAAAATACTAAAACTACTTTCATGATATACTAATAGCCCCTACAGGGGGAAAGCCTGAATTTTGACCATTACCCCCCCCCCCCCCCTCCCAAAAAAAAGAATATGATTCCCGGAACCCCTCCCTGTCCCAAGATATTCAGGCAGTTGAATTTTTAATACAATAATAAACACATTTGAGGGATTTTTTTTCTGTCTTTGATAGGGCCCTTATATAAAACTTCTTTGAAAAAATGCAGGTTCTCCAAAAATGAAGCTGGCCTTTACTGGATGAAACTGGATGACATCAGGAATGAGGTACCAAGAGTGATTAATATACACGAGTAAGATAAAAAATTATTTCAAAATCGACATAAAAAAAATCAGCATGAACTATATAGTGATACATCAGATCTTGGTCAATCCCCTATTATCAAAGGGCTATTTAAGACCCCATTTTCAAGGAAGGAAAAAGGTCCTGCAATTTCATAGTAAATAAACAATCAATCAAAGTGAAAGAATAATAGAACTTACCTCAGATCTCAAACTATCAGACAGACTTCCAGCGAGTGATGTCGATGTCTCTGATTCACCAATATCGAAGGGAGAGCACTGACTTCTATCTTCTAGATCAAAGGTGACGGAGTTCTTTCCCTTCTCTACAAATGAAGTTGGTCTGGATTTAGTCTTGCCAGATTTACTTCCTTTGTCCACTTCATATCTAGTGTCTGATTTAGACCTGTTTACAATATGTCCGACCTTCAACTTTGGTCGTTCTTTTATAGACCTGTCACTAACGCTATCAGCATCATCACTCTGTCCCTTATCCTCTTGACTGTCCCGAATCAACTCATCCAGACTAGATTTCTTAGATATCAAAGATCGGGGCCGCTTTGCGTTAGGTCGTTTACGGGCTCGCACCTGAACCGTACCACTTGCATTATCAGATAAACTTTCATTTTCTATTTCCAGTCTAGATAATGTACGAGATTTAAGTTTTGGTTTAACACGTTGCCTTACATTAGTAACAACTGGTTCACTATTTTGTCTTGTTAATATTTTATTATCCGACCTAACACTTCCAGACACAGAATTACCATCAGCACTTAGATCAGTCTTAGAACTCGACTTATCGTTTGATTGTTCGACCTCTTCATTCTCTTTCTGAGAGTTTACAGTTTCTTCATTCTTTTTATTGAGATCACCTTGAATTTCATTCACTGTCTCACAAGCAAGCAAGTTTTCTTTACTGAGTGACTCTTGAATTACTTGTAATTGTAACGGAACAGTTTCAACGGAAACCAGACTATCGGTAACCTTGGCAAGGTCTTTATCACTTCTTTTTCTACCTTTATTGTTACTAGTACCCATATTAGCTTGAGTGAATTTTTCTGAAGTATTGTCATCTTCAGTTGCTTTTAACTTATCTTTTAAACATTTAAATTCTTCAAATGAAGGAATGTTGGATCTCTGGGCAGATAGTAGACAGTTTGGTGGAGTAAAGGAGGGAATCTCAGGTCTCGAACGACCCATGGATTTCGGAAGAGTTCTAAAATGCTTCTTTTTATTTTTATGTAAATTTTCAACAGGTAAACAAGTGTCGGAATCCCCGGTAAGAGAATGACGTCTAGTATTCCGAGAAATAGGGGAAGAAATTCTTGAAATAGGGGAGGAGAAGTCATGTGACCTACTGTCAACATCATCACTAGCACTAGTATCGGGTTCGTAAGTTAATTCACTTGTGACACTTTCTGTTTCACACTGACTCCCGGTGTCTGACTCGAGTCCGAAACCATCTGATATATCTAGACTAGAAACAGACTTCCGTAATCCAGTACGACTTAACATTGTATGTTTCTGTAATAAGTCTGCATGTTTATGTAAGTGCTTTTTAAATAAATCCGTACTCATTAATAAATCAACTCTAGATGAAACTTGGACTTTCCTCAGCGGGCGAGGACTATTACTGGTAGTCGGCTGAGGAGGTAATCCAGGGGTAAATGCACGACGTGGACTCGATATTTCATTTTGTGAACTTAATTCATTAGGCACAATATTTTCACCACTAATTGTCATGTGTTCCAAACCTAAACTAGACTTGCTCCGTCGCTTACTTTCATACGTAGCACAAAAATTACACACAATAATCTCACCTTTTTCATTTCTTGTACAAGAACAGTCCTTTAGCATTGAACTTTTCTTATACCGACTTTTCGCTCTAGCCATAACTTTCTTCCGATATGAAGGTGACCTTTCCACCTTTTTTGCTTTTGTTACAGTAATTTTAACTTCCACATTTTCAGCTGGATCGATTTTTCCAATTTCTAATTTTTCAACTTTTATTTCTTTTAAACTTTCATTTGCACTTTCAGCTTCCATTGACTTAGCACTGTTGATGTCTTTGTTATTTGATTCTCCACTCTTAACATTGAAAGACTTTCCTTCAAATTCGACTTTTTCATCTGGTGAGGTAATCACATGTTCAATAGGTTCATAACTATCATTAATCTCATGTTTAATATCCTTTGAACCATCACCTGTTTGACAATCCACTTTATTACAAATTGCATCAGCTTTTTTGTCCATGACACTATCAGTTAATTCCTGTATAACATTCGGATCAAATGTAAAGAATAAATTAGCAGGCATGTTATTGACAGCTTCATCTGAACAGAGCTCTGACTCTTCAGTTAGTTCCATATTTTTCTTAATACTTTCAATTAATTTATCAGGCACAGTATTTAAATCCTGGGAGGTCATACAAGATTCTTTTACAGCAGGAACAGCATCAGGCTTCAAGTTTTCGTCCTTTTCAGAATCTGTATTGTCACTATTCCACATATCAACTTTCGACAATTTTGTCGACTTTTGCACTGACTGACTATCACATTTAGAATCCCAGGTATTTACAGACCCACTCTCCTTGCCATGACTAGAGATTTCTGATATAACATTGGCACAACTAGTTTTACTATCACCCTCACATATTCCATTGGGTTTAACTACTTCAGAATTATTTTCAGAATCACCAGTAGTTCCTATAGAATCACCAATTTCTTTGGAAACACAAGCTTGCGCTTCATTGTCCCCCTGCATGTTGGCTTCCAAACAACCTTCCACCTTTTTATGATTTAGACTAGTCAATTTATTTAGAACTTTAACTTGAGCTACTTTACTATCAGCTCTAACAACTTGACCATGAGTTTGACCTTGAGTTTGACCTTGACTTTGACCTTGACTTTCAGTTTGTGTTCCGTTCTCACTATCCCATTCCACTGACTCTTTTTCATCTAGCACAGAGTCTAATATACCCAGTATAGCATCCACTTCATTTTTATCCTCCTCATTTTCGGCACTTGAGTGATTTTGACGTTTATCAGATTGGCTCCTAACTGGTCGCCGTGGTAGATTTGGAAGCCTCCTTCTAGCAGAGTGACTTCTACTAGTTCCAGTTGTTGAATTCACGGAAAGTTTATTAGAATCTTCCTTGATATTATAATCATCGAAGTCAACTTTATCACTTGAAGTACCTTTAATTTGACTACTGGTACTCTTTACTTGATCAGAATGTTTGGACTTTCTCTGCCTTCTGTGAACAGAGTTTTCCTCCTGCAATTTTTCACTAATTGATTGTAATTGTTTAATTCCAAACTTTTCCTCCTGTTCATTGTCCTTAGTGTTCAACAATTTTTGTCTTCTGCTTGCAGTGCTAAAAGCTTTGGAATTATAAGCTGGCAGTCTGCTGGTACTCGGTTTATTTGAAGGTAGAGGTGGCTTAGCTCTACCGTAGCCGGATACCACTGTATTATCTATGACCCCAGCCAGTGCGGGTTTATTCGAGTACGGTGCAGTGTTAAGGACATTGACATTGTCATCTTGGTTTAATATATGGTATGAAGGAATGGAAGGGACACAAGATGGCGTCTGGTAACTTTTGAACGAGGTCACAGAATTGTATGGAGAGTCATTGAAGAAGTCCTCGCAATCGCTCCGTGGTGATATCTGCACAGGAAAGTGTTTACTCGTTGCCATAGTTTCATCCACACAAGCACAATTACCTCCCTTGAATGAATCATGGCAGATTGTCTCCCTTTGTACATAGACTGGTTCTAGAACTGTGAAACAACATACACATCTTATGGAATAGATTACAGTCCCAGTCTAGGTTCTGATATTCTGTACAGAACATTTGTCTGCAAGATCTTCAACACCATTTCTGAAATTAGATAATAAACAATTTATTATAAATGTTAAATTTACTAATTTTAGACCAGAATTATAATCAATGATTCATGTGCCACTACTTGCACCATATCTTTAAAGAAAACATGTGGCAAACATGTTATGTGATGACATCCTGGGATCTACATGACCTAAATAGTAAATTTGAAAAATGTCGGCTGTCTGCATTGTTTTTTGGCAAGAAATAGTAACATCGCAGACTTAAATTTGTTATTTCTGACATTATTTCAACCTAGTACCTATCATAATGTGATAAAAATAATCCGCTACACATTGTCTTTGAGTTTGGCATTTCTTAAACTTAGTAAGTCTTGTCAGTACACAAAAACAAATTATTACTATGCTTGAGTTGCTCAACTCTTTAAAGTGTTGATTGACAAAGACAACTCATTTTGCAGTAGAATGACTACAATGTATGACAAATGAAACCCTATCTGTACTTTTAAGTATTTATTTAATAATTTATCACAATTATTCAACATATTAATGTTTAACTAGAAAACATGATCCAACTAAGTAAATTTACAAAAAGGCCAAAAAAAATCAATTTTATGGTTCTGGTAATGCACTGATAAAATAGTAACAGTGTAACAGGTCCTGAGTAAGGTAGGAAACATATTTTTATTTTTCAAATTATTTTATTGATATTTTCATACACTGGAAATTAAAAAAATCCTGAATTATTTGCCGAGAAATGTCAATAAAATGTTTTAGGCTAAGGGCAAAAAGGGTCAGTAGGGTTATTTAAGATTGACAAAAATATTTACTTTTGGCCTAAAATGAAATTATTTGTCCGTATTTGCTGAATAAGTTATCAAGTTATCGTAATATTTTGACGGCATATTTACGTTTGACAGAACTACTCCATATGAACCGGGAACAAATAAATTGGGACAATATATTCATTTCTCACTTCAATGTTTAGTTCTATATCAATGTCACTCTGCTTTGATGGTGATATAATTCATGGTGAAACCATTTTATTTACACAGCATGAAAATTACAATTGCATTGTTGAGTTTGTCAAAAACAGTTGATTTAAATTCTGTCATAAAATTTGACATGGCACTTTTATTGACAATCGATCTTAATAAATAGTTCATAATCCAAGAGCTTGTTTTAAAAATTGCAAGATTTGCTGCTGTGGCCCTTGAATCAAAATGACCTCCTTAGGAACAGGAAGTAGCTTGTTCTTGCGACCCAATTCCATGACAAGGTTGTACTGATTTACCTCCCCTGTTTAATGCTCCATAATTTTTTACCCATCTTTGGAACACAGCTCATAAAAAACTTTCTTTCATTAATAATAGAGAGATGCAGCCTTTTTACCCAACAACTTCTAAAAATGCATATGCATATCACCAATGTTATCAAAGTTTTATAGAAGGGTATGACCTGCAATGGCTGGGAATCAAACCTGTTAATAGGATGTACGGGGTAGTTAGAAATACAGCATGATATACCTACTACAGCCACAGCGGCCTGGTAAAATGCTAAACAAACCACTCTATACTCAAATTTTAGACCATGCACGGTCTTTTTCAAGAGATATGATAACAAGTTACAATGCAAAGACTTGAAGCAGTACTAAAAATATAGAAAAATTATAAGTGAATCATATCTCTTGAAAAAGACTGCATGGTCGAAAATTTGAGTATAGAGTGGTTTTGCTACAAACGATATTGTGGATATAATTATACTAGAAACCACAGAATTTATCATCATGGACATCAGGACATAACTATATACTGTGTGATCAATTAACAATAATTATTAATTAATTGTTTTAATTATATTATTCTAATTGACAATTAATCACTTTAATTTTAATATTTTTTTATACATTTTTTTCTACTAATTGAATATCTAGATCCATTACTTTCAGTGAAATAATTGAATTTGTTAATGTAAAAAATGTTATTTAATGTTAATGTAAAATACAGTTAATTGTCCAATAAATCTTAATTAAGAGTATCATAGATTATTACATTGGTATGGTAATACAAAACTATGATGAATTAATGCATTATTTATTATAAAAAATTCTCAATTTTTTATAATTTTTTATACCTAAAAAGTAACTTTTTCATAATTTCCCAGATGAGCTGTTTGGTAACCCAGTGACAGGTGTTACACAGGTATAAGTGCTGTACCCAGGCATGTTAAAGAACTAAGAAGTATAATACTGGTATAAAGTCTTAGATTTTAAAAAATGGTATCGCATCAGGATGCCTAGTATCACACAAATGACTCTTCTGTCATGGGTCATTGACAAATTTGTCAGCTAAAACCAAATGACAACATGATTTCCACTTTTTTAGATGAACCCAAACAAGCTATAGCATAAAGACCATTTTTTCCATTTCCAATAAAAATATTTTTTGATGTTTACAAAGGTTGCCTTATTTATTGAGGTTTTTCTGTGTATACATTTAAAAATATATTTACAAGTGGCCTTATTTATTGAGGTTTTTCTGTATACATTCAAAAATATCTTTACGAATGGCCTTATTTATTGAGGTTTTTCTGTATACATTCAAAAATATCTTTACGAATGGCCTTATTTATTGAGGTTTTTCTGTATACATTCAAAAATATCTTTACGAATGGCCTTATTTATTGAGGTTTTTCTGTATACATTCAAAAATATCTTTACGAATGGCCTTATTTATTGAGATTTTTCTGTATACATTCAAAAATATATTTACAAGTGGCCTTATTTATTGAGGTTTTTCTGTATACATTCAAAAATATCTTTACGAATGGCCTTATTTATTGAGGTTTTTCTGTATACATTCAAAAATATCTTTACGAATGGCCTTATTTATTGAGGTTTTTCTGTATACATTCAAAAATATCTTTACGAATGGCCTTATTTATTGAGATTTTTCTGTATACATTCAAAAATATCTTTACGAATGGCCTTATTTATTGAGGTTTGTTCTGTGTACATTCAAAAATATCTTTACCAATCCTTTCCAAACAATTTTATTATAAAATAAAAACAAAACACTGTGGGAAAGAAAGGGAGAAATCAAATACAAATTTTATCTGGATCATTGGTTATATGTGACTGCATTCTAAACTATACATATCGATAATACTGAAAAATCATTAATTTTCATGTCGGATTAACTTTTATGGATTTCATGGTTCACCTTCAACCACAAAACAAAGTTTCATCAAATAATAATTTTGACTCTTGTGTTTATTACCTGAAATGCAAAATCCATGAATAAACATCCTATCGAAATAGTCTTTTTTACCAAAACCACGAAATTTCATCCCATTACAACTAAACAATTTTACAGTATAATATTTATTTTTTTGTCATATTTTACATTGCATCATTTATGTTCAAGTATCATGTAACGATATCAAAAATGAGTACCACTATATGTTTTTTATGAAAGTTACCGTTTCGTTGGGTTGTTTGTTTTGTTTTTTTGTTTAGAATGATCATACATAAAAAAAATTATATAATTTATTACACGAAATATGAATTTAAGTCAATCAAGTTTGAGGTCATCAACCATTAACCATTCTCGTTCAACCAGCGTATGTCTAGGTACTTGACTAACCACTGATTTATGAGAATGCCATTAACTGGGTCAGAGAAAAAAAATGACCATGCACTTAGTGACTGGGTAAATCAATCATTAACATAATAAAACAAACATAACATTATTCAGGAACCCGAAGCCATTAAAACTTTCATAAAATTAAAAACCTGACCAGACAAGATACATTTATACCACCTACAAATAGGACAAGATAATTCAATGACCTACAAATACAACAATATTATAGATTTTAACAATTAAACGAAACCAAAACTCTGTGTAACAAATTATAAATAATACCATGGTCAATTGCACAAAACATACAGTATGATATAAATATATAAATTAGCAGAGAATTACATTATTTTATCCTATTATCGTGGATAATCGCCCCCACTGACCCGTGATTATTTCAATACTTGAAGTACTTAAACAGAAAATTTACGGTAAAAGTCAATTTAAGTTTGTATAAATCCATTTTGAAGAGTGTATTTCAAAGGGAATTAATAATAGAACCGATGTATTCAATAAAGTCTATACTGAGTGACAGTAGTGCTTAAAATAAACTGAATAGTCCAACAAAACGATAAGGAAAAAAATAGAAATTTCTATTTTTAGTTACAGTGACCTTGACCCAATTTCCAATGGGCCCCAGCCACTGCCAATTCCAAGAGGGGCCTTCAAATAAGCTTCCAAATAGCAAGTTTTATCATAATAACAAATTGCTCATTCCTGAGAGCTGTTGAGGTAAAACTTAAATTTTATTTTTAAATTCAGACATGATCATGGATCTCAACAAGATTCAAACAAGCTACCTTATACAGTCAGTTTGTTTCATCACAATATCTCATTTCTAACTGGAAACCATCAGTCTGACAAGAGGAACTTTTCATATTGGCGCACTCCTATATACCCCATAAACTCAGGGATCAGTAAACAGTGGCCTTGTGACTAGTGCTCATGACTACTAATCCCAAGTCCCTGGCTCGAATCTAGGCTGAGGTACTGGAAATTTCAGAAACGCTTTTCAATGTATTAATATCCCACCCAACTAGAAGGAACTGGTTCAAACCCAGAGACAGTCTCGTGTGTATCGGTCTCTGCCTTCGCAGCTGACGGTCATTTGCCAAATAGGCTGGGATAAAACCTTGTACAGCAATGAAAATAATACAAAAACTATTCATTGTCAAACTTTTCAACTCACCTATAAAATTAAATTCCAAAAACAGAATAAATGATATAAATCCTTTAAAAAAATAATAAATACAAATATCCAAAACAGTTGAATCAAGTTTTAAGTCACAAAAAATTAATTGTTTTTATTATGAGCACAATTTTCTTGTTTTTATCACTCCAAATCAGTTGAATCAACTTCAAAAAGCCACAAAAGAATAATATTTTTATTACAAAAATCACAAGTTTCCATTACAACTTTTCTAGGGACAAAATCATAAAAATAAATTGTCATTACAAATATTCCATAAATCTTCATTAATCCAAAGTACAACAAAATAAACAGATCATTATTTTATAATAGTTTTTCCGAACCATTTCTTTTATGATCAAACTATTATACTCCATACAAATTCAACAGAATTATAAGCCTGAATTCTAAAGATTATATTAACATAATCAGAGTATACAATACCCACCAATTGTTCACCAATTAATTTTAAATTAAATATATCCAGATGTCTTCACAAATTTTTATCTCTCGATTGTCAACGTTAAGTATAGCTTGGCCAATTTGACCTGAACCTGACCTTTATGCAAGAATATATTACAAGATTCTTGCTTTGAATATATCAATTTCCGCAAGCGAATCGTGCAATATCGGTATTTGAGATTTGTGTTTGTAATCCATCTCAAGCGTCTTCGTGATACTCCCCGATTATGAAAACATACAGTCGGTGATGTAAAGGCAGAAAATAAATCGACTGTTAAATTATGGTAATCAATAGGTCAGACTCATGTCAATGTGGCCAAGCTATACTACCGTAGGTAAATATATTTAAACTGGTTAAAGGCTTAGCGTTACTTATCTATCTTAAAAACAAACAGGATCTTTCAATTGACATAAATTGTAATAAATTATTTCAAACCCCCTCAATGATAATACCAGATATTGCTAGATATCCGTTCTTAGAGAATAGTTAAAATGTAAAGAATTTATCTTTAATTCAGTATAAATTCTATAATTTTGTTATCAAATATTTTGGGTGGTGGGGGATTAAAGTAAATTCCTGACAAACTATCAAAAGTTCAAAACAAACTATCAAAAGTTCCAAATAGTTTCAAACAAAAACAATTCTTTGGTTACTATACGGATTTAGATACTTAAGTGAAATGTTTGTAAATTATGAAATTGAAATGAAATTTTAACCTTCCTTATAATTATCTTGACCCTGCCCTTTAACTGCCTGGGCGTGTTTGAAGACTAGCAGTATAATCATGTCTGACAAGTACTCCTTTTAAAGTGGAGTTACTTCTATTTGTAAACGTTGTTTGTTTTTTGGTGTAATATCAATAAGGTTTGAATATTGTTCAGTTGTTGAACAAATCTTTTAAAAAACAACAAAAAAATCAGCAAACTAATTCATTTCTTGAAATGTGGAACCAAATTGAATAACCAAATATCACAATGATGTCAAATGTTCATGGAAAAGTATAATGGTATGCCACAACTGGGAATCAAACCAAGTTACATGATAACAAATCCATAGCACTAAGTTGCTGGGTACTAGACATTCCAGAAGGATTTCTATCCATTTAACGGAAGTAGCAGACCACTAAGACTTTTGAAAAATTTGAGTTAAACAGATGAGACGTCTCGAGGGTGGTCTTATTCATTGACAGTTTTATTGTAAATGTATAGCCACTGTGCCCTTTTAAAACTGACAATGTAGACATACATTCATTTATAATTATAATGCTTCTTTTACCATCAGTTATCTGACCTAGAATCAAGGTTATAAAAAGCTACAAATACAAAGGTTAAAGTGACCATTTAAAATGCAGAATAATAGCATCAGTATTTACGTGTAAAGAATGTCAACAAACTCGCCATGAGTTGACACATTTTTTGTTATTTTCAATTTGTGACTGTGAATAAAAAAGAAAACAATTTTCTTGCTACAGTGACTGTGATACCCTCAGGAGGGGACTAGGATACAGAGGTAGATTGTGATCTTTCTGACATTATTGAGGATTCTTTCACAATAAGGCCAAAGCTTTTTAACTTTATGTTTTTTATATGATTTTTTAAATTTTACTATTGAGTATATTAAGTGTAAAAACAAGACTGCGTTCAATAAACACTTATGACCCGTGGAAACCATTTCAATAAATCTAAGTCCAAAATTAGGTGCAAGTATGAAAGCTTTGTAGCAAGCCATATTAATGCTAGAAGAAACGGTCACTTTGGGTTAACCAAGAATTTGACCTTTCAATAAGTCTAAGTCCAAAATTAGGTCAAGGTGAAGGTCAAAATGGAGTCAGGTGATACAGGCCTGTGGAGAGTGGTCAAATACAACATCCATGCAAGTATGAAAGCTTTGTAGCAAGCCATATTAATGCTAGAAGAAACGGTCAATTTGGGTTAACCAGGCTGGACGGACAAACGGACGGACGTTCTCACTGACTTGACATTGTGGGGTTTTCTTTTGTTCATTCTTTTGTTTGTAAAACCCCATAAGCAACATTTTGCACCCTGTAAGCAACGGAATGAATAGAATCTAAATATAGCCTATTGTTCCACACCTCACAACTACAAGTGGGTGAGTACGGACAGACGGACAGGTGAATCACTATATGCCTTCCGATCTATCGATACGGGGGCATAATAACAAAGATGACTGAAAGGTACCTAGGTCACGGGAGTCTCTAATGGACCTCTTGTTATTTTTCGATTCCTATCTCAAGACTTTTTTTTTTTAAATTCCCTTTAACAAAAAGTTAAAACAACTTATCAAGGAGAGTCTGACCAACTTTTTTCCAGTCAGCTTCCCACCCCGAGGGGGTCCAACTTGTTCTTATTTGTAGAAGGTTGTCCTGATCAAACAAATCCAAAACAAATCCAAAACAAACTGGTGTAAATAAGTTATAAGATTTTTGCCATAATTCAACTTCACCCACGTTTAAGACATTTTAATGCCATACAATAAATGTTCAATGTGTGATTATAAGATAAATGATGCCTCTACTTGACACAAGAGGCCGCTGTGCTTGTGACCGTCCAAAAATATGTCATCCTAAGGTTTAGAAGGCCAGACACATTCTATAATCAGCTTAAACGAATGACATAACACTTCACATAGATTTGACCATGACTGATGCGCTTTAAAGAAAAATATAGAAAACTGGTGAATTAAATATTTTTCTATCATTAGAATGAAAATTATTTATTAAGTATTTTCGGACGGGTATCTTAATCACGGCATATAAGCCTAATCCCTGTATGGGTGGCCCTGTACAGGGAAACTATACAATTCAACTTGTATGACTTCTTGCGAGCAAAACCAACTGTCACTTCCAGTCACTGTATGACTTATAGGGAGACTATACAATTCAACCTGTATGACTTCTTGCGAGCAAAACCAACTGTAACTTCCAGTCACTGCATGACATAATGGGAAGCTATACAATTCAAAGTGTATCTTGGGATAACTGAGAGATGAATCCTTTATACATAGTGTTAATTGTACTTGATCAGTTTAAGACCAGTGGCGAATGGTGCCCGGACCTAGTTTTAATAGTTTGACTGTAGTTTACTATGTTTGGATGAGTTTCATGTATTTCCTTCCAAGTCAGATCATTTTTTGTTCGCCTCTATTTTACTTGTCCTCAGGGTCCCATTACACATTTCTTTACTTTTATTCTAGAACAGTTTAAATTATTCATAATATGATCCAGTACTCTGAAGAAGTTATGGCAAAATTATTGTTTAAAAACACTAACAATTGGTACATTATTTGTCTTGTCATTGACTGTATTCCAGGAGTGTAGCCTAAAGATAGGAAATGAAAGAAAAGAGAATGAAAGATCTACAATTATGTAAGCCAAAGAATTGAAATATAGGGAAAAGAAACAAAAGATTTGCCGATGATGAAAAGCTCAACATTGAAACCCAAAGAATTTAAACAAAGGAAAATTGCATAAACGACCAAACCGTAGATCATGATAAACAGTAAAATAATGTAACCCAAAGAATTTAAATGAAATAAACCAGAATAAATACAAAAGAAATTATACTTCGAATTAAAAGACAAAACAATAGAATTATAAAATAAAATATTATCTTCACCTTTCATGAGACAAGCACTTCATTCAGTTATCCATAAAACAATATTTTTTCCCATTAATAAAACTCATTTTTCATTTCCAAAGTGCATTCAGTTTTAAAAATATTATTTAAATGAATAAGCTCCATAATTGGATATTGTAGTCCAATTTCTTCATTTCCAACACATAAACATATATGGATGAAACTACTATACTTGGATATATAGTATTTATGAAGTATTTACCAATACAACAATAGAGTTCATATTATTAACATATCTGTAGGTGTTAAATTACATTACAGATAAAAAGTGGCTAGGTAAAAGATTTCATAAAAAAATTTTTTTTTACAATGATAGCTTTTTGAATCATGCCTCTTTAAGTCAGTGTAGCATCACCATGTGGCTTTGGACTACAAACCAAAGACAAAATTTGCTTCACTTTGAAAGTGAAAATTGGCGTTAGTATTTCATTTCTGTACAGATTTTTATGAAACATTAATGCCACGCTAAGAGAAAACATGCAAGATTTCAGCAGAATTTAAGTTTATAATTTTTCCCAAAAAATAAATTAGTATTACTATAAACTTAATGTTACTTTTAAGTATAATTATACAAGAAATTTCAGGTAAATAAGATTTTCCGCAGGCTCTTTTACATTTGGTATGATTAAAAATTTCATCTCATATTTTGACATGTTATCATAGTAACGTAATACATAATCAAAAACAAACATAACAAGCTATTGTTTAAACAAAGATTTTAAAATTAACACCATGGAGTGCTTACTTTAATACTTAAACCTACCCTAAATATACAGCTTGATTATAATGATAGGTGTTCAACTATATAATATTGATCAATGTTTTTATAGCTTGCCCACTTTGACAAGAGCCTGACCTATTGATTAGCATAATTTAACAGTCGATATATTGTCTACGTTTATAACACCGATTGTATGTTTTCATAATCGGGGAGTATCACGAAGACGCTCAAATTGTAATATAAACACAAAATTGAAATACCGATATTGCACGGTTTGCTTGCGGAAATTGATATATTCAACGCAAGACCTTGTAATATATTCTTGCATAAAGGTCAGGCTCAGATCAAAATAGCCAAGCTATACCTGTAAATGATTATAAGGATCTAGAAACAATGAGACGCCAGACTGATATCATATACACCCATCAGTGTGTGTCATAAAACAATGCCAGCCATTAAATAGTTAAACATGCAATGATCATACCTCCTTAAAACCCCTACATTACTTAAAGTCATAATATTGTGGTCTTTAAGGTCTATTTTGTTACTATTTCATATAGATTTAGCTAAAAGATGGTTCCCTAATGACAGTCATCAACCCCTAAAATCAGTAATTGTCCCCCTTTGTCCAAAAATTTGGCACTACCCATAACATCAGACATTGACTGTGCCCTCACAACAATCATAGTCCCCTTTAACATCAGACACTTAATTTCCACTATCATCAGACACTGAGGCATTGTCCCTCTTAAATCAAACAGTTTAACAACGGTGCCGAACCAAAACCCCGTAACTCAATTTTGGCGCGAAAAGTTTTTTGCAGCATCCGCATCTGCTAGACGTCTCGCGCATTTCATTTTGTCGCCATCTAAGTAAAGCGATTGGCTATTTAAGTGGCGGCATGACAGAAAAGGTTCAGCACCGTCGTTATGTACCTGTATAAAAATCTGGTTGTTATGTACCTGTATAAAAATCTGGTGTCCATTGCTTAAGCAAAAGCGCTATGCAGCACTTTCCACAGGAAGTGTTCCATTCCTCCCATACCTAATTGACATTAGGCTAGAGCAGAGATCGCACCTCCTGGTTGTTTGTCGAGGGTTGCTTGGCAAAGGTTTTCAAGTTAATCGTTTGGACCATGTGATTATAATGTATCGTTAAAATTGGATTTAAGGGTATTGATCGACAACTGGCATAGTGTTAATTGAATGGGAGGTAACTGAAAGAAGGCCCTCCGTAGTGCTTTGTTTAGGCAAAGGACACCAGTACATTAATAAAACTACTCCAGCATTTAATCGTTTGATCTTTGACATCAGTAGGGTAGTCTATGATGTTGTGTTATGGATTAGTTGTATGATCCTTCCAAATGCTCTGAACATGACAGGAACAAATCCCCCATACATAGATAAGTCAAACCTTTATGTCACATGTCACCATGTACAAGAATCAGAAAACATTAAGTTGTCAACTCGTATGCTTGATAGCAGACAGGCAGGGGCGTGCCTGGGTCTGATTTGAGTATACGCACAATGGCTATGGGGGTCCGGGGGCATGCTCCCCCGGGAAAAAATTTCCGAATGGAGCAGCGTATATGCATTGTTGAGTGTATTTAACACATATATCTAGGCTAAATTAGAATAATAATTTATACTATCAAACATTTTACTTGTTGAAATCAAAGGAAGATAAATCGCTGGCTTAGAAGACTGATGCATTTATAAAATCAACATCACAAGAGGCTTTTTAGGAGTCTATTTTTTAAGAAAATCAGAACTTTTTCTTATATTGTTTTGAGATTTACGGCATAATTACTCATCAGGATAGGCTATAAATTTCGCTTCAGATATCCGTTACTTTTTCTAGCATGTGACAGTTTTGGCCCTTTGTTGAAACCATGGTGGGATCACTTCATAGGCTAGGTAATGTTGCTGGACAGTCGGAATGGTTGTCCTCAGTAAACAATACCCTATACGAGCCGCTCTGCACAACCTTGTAGTTCATGGCCTTAACTAGGATTTTTCAGATGATGCAAAGAGGTGATATTGGTGTTTAGAGGAGGGGATATGTTAAAGTACCCATCGTTTGGTTAAAAAATCACAAGAGTATTGTTAAAATGCACATTTTATCTGAGGGGTTTAGCGCACACACTCATTGTCATGTAAATAATGAAGAATGTTTGCATGGTACTATAAAGTTACAAACAATTAATTCTCTGTGCGAGCGAAGCGAGCTAGAAATTTTCATTATTAATCTAAGCTGGATGCCACACAAACACCGTTTCTGCATGCTATTATTAACAATTAAAGTTGTGTCTGAGCTGCCTGAAACACGTTCTTTACTTCAAATAAAATTATTAAATTTTGTTGTTGAACGATGCGAGCAGAACAAAATGCATTGTTTCTTAATTTTGTAACCTAGTGATCCAGATGAGAACATTAATCTTTAGTGTTATTTGGCGAGCGAAGCGAGCCAGAAAAAAACAATGTAGGCATTCTTTGTCACACAAACCTAATTTGTCTCTACCTGATACCATCACAGATATGTATTAGAACGGATAGGCAACTCTATAAATAGATTTTTATCTGCCGAACAGCCAAACGCCCATAATGCAATGCGCGCACTCGGCCTTTCCGTTAATCATCGTTTTTTTGGTATTCGGTACACTGTAAGTCGATAATATGGCGATGATCGGTAACATAAAATGTTTCTGGCTGCCTCCAAAAAACTTGCCTTATCATTAATAATTTATCGATTTTCAAAATTAAAACAATATGAAGAAGATACACAATGCGTGTTTCATGCAATATACAATGCAATTTAAGTCAGAGTTACAATTTCGTGTGATTTGGAGCAAGAAACAAGAGACACGGGTGGAAAATGGCGAAGGCTTCGTCGTTACAATTTAGTCTACGAAATATCTTTTAAAAGAATCATCAGGACTAATTTTAATATATTTTACGAAAGATGTTTCAAGTAAAACACCAAATAAGATTTTAATATTTTTCAATCTGATGATAGGAATTTGTCATAGTTTGAACTGAATTGTTTTCTCGCTTCGATATTCCCGCGAAACCGTTGTGTATTCAAACTCCATTTCTGGACATATAGCCAATATAATCGATGAAATATACATACACACTAATCAAGGTATGTTTATTCTGTATCTACATAGTAAAATTTCTCGATTGATTTTGAAATGTTGAGTGGATTGGCAGATTTATTTCTGCAAATTTCTTGCAAAACAATACATATAACAAAGATGGCGGATTGATGTATCTCGCCGCTAAAACTCTGTGATCTCGCCAAATATCGCGACAAACGCGAACCCGCGAGACTTAAAGTCGATTTCTACTGATTTCAACTGGGTCACGTGGTAGAGTTTCCCTATCCGTACTAAATACATATCTGTGATACCATTAACCAATTTATGTTATAAAGGTGCATTTTTGTCCGAGCTACATACCACAATCACATGCTCCCTACGTGATATTAATAAGCATACAATTTCAAAAATGGGACAAAAAGAGAGTAAAAAAAGAATAGAAGTCTTTGTGATACAAACCCGACATGACACCATGATTACATTAATTAAGTAATGTATTTGGCGAGCGAAGCGAGCCAGAAAATAATGGCTAGCTCCATTATTCATTTCTCGCTCATTCTTAAAAAACGGATTTCTTCGGAAAATAACTATGACGACAATAGTTAGGGCTATACCTAACCCGGGTTAGCCTACGATTTTTATTACGTTTTTAGCGTTTTTAATTTTTCGACTTTCCAAATTAACTTTACGCACGTGCGTAAGTGCGTAAGCCTAGGCACGCCCCTGACAGGTGCAATGGAGTTGTACGTTATAATATTATTTATTCCACAGCAGAAAATCTCACCAATCTGACATCGTAACATCGTGACACCAGTCTCTCAATAACAATTTTGAATTAAGTTGAGTGCCTCTTTGGTACAACAATTTTGTATCTCACTTAGTATACAGTAAGAGCCTAAGTGACAGCTAGCTCTGAGCTGTCGGAGAACTTTCAGTTTGCCAAAGTTTATAAGAAATATCATATTAAATAATATATCGGTAGAAGAAAGTTAGAATATGTAAAGTGCAGGGTATAATTCCCAAATACATTCAGAAACTTCCTTTATATCTAGTTGCTTTCAATAGAAAACGTATACACTAATTGAATTACGACAATTGATGGTTGCAATTTTAAGAGCATAAGAATCCATAACACAGAACGTCAGCCCGAAACCAAATACATGTAAATCAAAAACAACGGTCCCCAAGGTCTGAGTATTAATGATGACTCCAAGCGCACAATGGATTTGGGTATTGGATCATCGACAATAAAGATAATAGCTAGGTGCATACAAACATTAGATGAACCATGTAGCATTAAGTTGATAACTGTATGATTAAACAATGCGGTAAATTGGTTATTGTCTTTGATAGCAATTGACTTCAAAATTGGCGACAAGATTTTTATCAAAATTTGTAAAAAAAATTCACAAGACTTGGTTCCAAATATAGAACTGGCTTTTTGTTCTACCGCCACAACCAGAAGCATATTGCAGTTAGTCATACTTATTCACAATAGTAAAGGAAGAATCTTTGCAAAAAACATTAAAGTGTATAGAGCTATATTCTAACAGTCATTCAATGTCAAAATAATTACTTGCATCGTTTTTAGTATGATACTAGAGTCTACCTTAATTGCAAATTCAAACTTTGGATGGGTTCCGTGTACGTTGATTCAATCATCGAAAAATAGACAATTCTTTTAGTTTCATAGGGTGTTCTAGAGGCTAGAGCACTTTTGTATGAAAATGGACAGTTTGCATGTGCAATAAATTGCAGAAAGCAGTTTTTGAAACTTTTAAAAAAAATATCTTCCGGTATAGCTCTATAAAACTTTAACATAAATAAATGACTAAAAATATGGATAGAAACTTACAGATAATTCAAGAGAAATTTAGATGAAAGTAATTCCAAGGGTAGTAACTACTGTAATGCCAGGATTGACACAGAATAAAAATGTGGGACACAAATGCAAATAAAATTGATCACTGCATTGTTCCGGCTGACTGAAATATGATAATTGGCAGTTTAAGACAGGTGGTCATGCTTAATTTAAGAGATTCTTTTTTAATGAGACAGATATAGTGTGTGGCAGTTCGTTTTTACCCCTCCACCATTGACCAATGATCTGCCACTCAGAGGGAAGGGACAGAAAGTTAAAAGTGTAAAACAAGGAATCTGGGCAATGCTGCCCTTGCTCATTCCGGATAGACTGTCACTCCATAAATGGCTGGCTTAGAATGAGAAGGTTGTAACTATAAAATCAATATTTTGAGAAAACAAGAAAAACTGTCTGCCAATCACTCTTTACTTTTGGTACAACAAGATTTTTCAACTTCTGATTTTCATGAAAATTGGCTCATAATAAGTGCCTTATAATGTATATTTCGAATATGCATTAGTCATAAGTGGCACTTACTACCTTCTCATTCTAAGCCATAGAAATCTTAAACATGCCCCATGAACAGCATCAATGAATGCTAGACTACCTCTAGGTTTCCAACCTGTTCATCTCTAGCTGGGTGGTAAACACTGAAAGCATTTTTGAAACCTCCAGTGCCTAGCTTGGCCGGGCCGAGATTCGAGTAGGTACAACCAGTGCCTAGCTAGGCCGGGCCGAGATTCTAGTAAGTACAACCAGTGCCTAGCTAGGCTGGGCCGAGATTCGAGTAGGTACAACCAGTGCCTAGCTAGGCCTGACCGAGATTCGAGTAGGTACAACCAGTGCCTAGCTAGGCCGGGCCGAGATTCGAGTAGGTACAACCAGTGCCTCAGCCTCGCTAGGCCTGACCGAGATTAGAGTAGGTACAACCAGTGCCTAGCTAGGCCTGACCGAGATTAGAGTAGGTACAACCAGTGCCTAGCTAGGCTGGGCCGAGATTCGAGTAGGTACAACTAGTGCTCACCACTCGACCACCGTTCCTTCCTATTTATTAATACATTACATAAGAAATTAATACAGAGTTTGCCAGAGTGAATTAAATAGTTCAGATAGTGCTCAGGATGGAAAGCCCAGTATAACATATCGAGGGGTGCCCGCAAGACTGCAGTAAGTTCTTCTATAATCATATGTATTTACTACAGTCATGCGGGCACCCCTCGATATTCTATATTGACAGAAAATCGAACATTTTCTCTGCTTTATTGTTGATCAATAAATACAATAAAATGTCAACAGGAAAAATTATCGTCCTAGGCAACGTTATGTACAGCAGTTCAGCAGCGGCGAGATTAGAAACCCAGCATGCAAGAATCAATCGCCAGGTTTGTTGATTGGAAAACATAGTAAGGTATATCAATATGTACTGGGTATGATAGTGAAATACAATCTGATTGAAGGTTGTACAATGTAATATACTATTTCTCCATAAATTTTTTGCTGCTCTGATTTCTAGCAGACACAAACTTATTATTATTTAGTGGAACCTGACATGCTGCTTCACTTATCCAAAGAAAGAGCTTAGAGTCAGTACCATCCTCAAAGAAAGATAGCATACTGGGGCACTGAGGCTGATGACGAACCCCTTTCTGAGAAAAATACAGATTATAATAGTCAACATAACAATTATGAGAATGCGCATCATCCACATGTACTTATAATAGATGTTAATGAAATAGAAGAATCCAGATTTTCTGCAAATGGAAGTCTAAAGTTAGTCGATGTAAAAGAATAAATGGTATCTTCCACATTCGGAGTAAACGCTATTGTAGTGTATAGTCACAGTTTTCCATAATTTTTTATGTGGAACATAAAAATGTGATCCATATAAATGGCTTAAGATCTCAATGTAATGAAAAAGAACCCACATCTGGAATGTCACAGCTTAAAGCTCTGTCATATTTTAAACTAGTGGCATAAAATATTCAAATGTACTTTTATATGATATTTTGCACTTAAATATGAATAAATCTCAAGATGAAGTGATTACACATATTAAGTGTAGAAAATGTAAACGTATGATACATGATAAGGCTCCCCATAAATCATATACCATACATGAGTAGGTTTCAGGGCCTCTTAAAGTACAAACCTTTTCTAGCATGATTCATCTATATAAGCTACTTCTAGTACATGCAGTATCATCCTATTCAATTATAAATGTGTGAAATTTTGTCTTCAATATGTGCAGGTACCTTAGCTATTTAAATTAACTATTTCACTGCAGATTCATTCAATTAAAATTCATGATTAAGTCATGATTTGCTTCAAAATTTGCATAACATTGAATGCATGAAAATTTTATAAAAAATTAAGCGAATGTATTACCAGTACATCTAAAGTACCCATCTTGCTGTTCTTATGATTTTCTGGACCTAAGTGTAATAAAATCTGAAAATTATCGGGTTAAAAACAAGTAAAATTTAGGTACCACTGTAATTTACCAACTTTTACAATACAAATTAGCCACAATTAATTATCATAAATCATAAACCATGGCAGTCAAGAGAAATACTGCTGTGTAACATTTCCTGGTTAATAAATTTTCCTAGTTTTCCTGATTAATGCAAGTTAAACAAGACAAAGTTTCTAGATAAAGGAAAAAGTGGATTACAAGGAAACAAGAGAGCCAAGATTGTCCTATATTGTTCACCTTATTACATTGATCACATAACTCTCTAAAGGTTCGGTTCCTCTGAGCATCTTTGCCTGGAAGATGTCCAATTTTATAAATCAGCATTGGAAGACATCAGAAAAAGGGTCATCATGGTCTACAGGAAGGTCAATAGTAATTTTGTGGAACTCTAGCTGTTTCATAATGCCTGCTGAAGCTCATTGTTTAACTTGACTTAAGATTTTCTAGGGACCTGGCTAGTACTTTAACCTCAGATGAATTTACCTGTATTTTATTGAGTTGATCATTATGAGCAAGTATTAGGCCTGTAACGGTATACCGCGGTATACGAAATACCGCGGACTTCAGTCCCACACGGTTCACGATACAAGACTTCTAAATTTCGGTACGGTTCGGTATAGGCTTTTTTATGAGCAAAATAATATTCAGACAACGAAAACACCTGGCAGCCTTCTGATTATGTATAATTTTCATGTATCACTCGTTTAAATTGTATTGAAATATGCTTCATATTGTCTAAATTCACTCTAAAATAGTTGATAGTCACATAAAAATTGCTATTATAGAAGCAAACAATTCATTATTACTAAAAAATTGAAGTATTTAAGCAGCTGTTAGAATATATTGTATCATAATGAAATATACCTAACCGTTAAAAAATTGACGGTACGTATCATATCGTGAGGTGAGCGTACCGTTACACCCCTGGCAAGTATCATCAAGACTTAGTCAAAATTTTGACCTTTTGAGTGTTTACAAGCAATTGTTGCACAGTTTGATCACAAAAGGTCAACTAAAAACATATAAAGCCAATAAAAAATGTTGTATTATTTAGTCATATTTTTTTCTTTTTGACAATAACAAACTTGATTTGCTTGTAAGACCTTTAATATATATTTATATGGAGTATTAAGTAATATAATGGATACTGATAAAACGTCATTTTAGTCTGGTTTTTTTTTTTGTTCCCATCAACAGTCCGTATCTGATTTAACCTTGGGACCTAGTGTTAAATTTGCATTAAAATGGTTAAGAGTTTATTTAAGAGTTAAACGAAAGTATATATAAGTATATTATACAGTTTCATCCATCCATGTACAAATAAATTGCATCAAACTCCCATTCACATCAAGATTTGTCATTAATGCATATATGCATCTACTTATCGCTGGTAACAAGTGAAAAGATAACATTTAGAAATGATAAGTCCCTTTTGGGACTAAAGTAAAATATTGTTATTTTCCCTGCTGTTACCTACCTGCTAAAATTGCCCTATGTGCAATAGAATCTACCCTTAAACAAATTTGAAGAAATCAGAAAAAAATTATCTTGTGAAAAAAATTACTAATACAAAAAATGTACTTCTTCTGTTCTGTGAAAAGCCAGAAACAAACAATAGTTTATTCCATGCCTTGGTAATTATTTATCTCATACAAAACCATACAGAATCAAAAACAGTTTGAGATTATTAACATTCATCAGAATCAATTTTTGTTGATAAAATTATGATATGACAGCATATTGCACAATTTATGCATGATTTCCATACATTGGTACATCAGTATGTGTATCTCCCACGCTTTATCAACAACCTTGAAAATTAAGCCATTTCTACTTCATCTTATTAACAAGCTCTTCAAAAAATAGCCTTCATTTGCAATACTGCATTGAACAGCTTAAATCATGTAATATCACACTCCTCAGGCCCGGATCCACCGGGGGGGCCCCCCCAGTCGGCCTCGGAGTGACCATTTTTTAAATCACTTAAATGTTAAAATCCTTAAAATATTACCAATCGATATGGCTATGGATCGATAAATTGTGACAATAACGCTGTATATTACATATTCCGGAAGCAAGGGCAATAAAATGTGCCCCCCTGTTGTGTAATCTCCAGGTCCATGTGCCCCCTATTGTGTTATCTCCAGCCAGATGTATGTTTAACAGCGTCTGAATGATGCGGATCAATGTGGTTGTGCCCCTTGATCAATGTCACTACAGCGCTTGAATTAACATATTAAAAAGTTTGACATGAATTTGAAGAAAGTAAATTTATGATATGTTTATTTGTTATAACTGATTATTTAACACTACAATTTTGATAATATTTTTATCAAGCTTGTCTGGTTTTCAAAGAAAAACGTTAAAAAAAGGATTTTCATTCAAAATTGAAAAAAATTCTTCACAAGGGACACATTTAAATTGTCTATTATTTGTAAGTTCAAATATTGTTTCAAAAATGTAAGGACGCAATAATTTGCAAGTTTTTTTATTATTAAAAAATTGATCTGAATCTGTGAACACTACTGTCTAAGATAAAACCATGCATGGCCTATGTAATACATCAACCACCCCGGGGATGGGCGATGGATAGCCGGGGGGAAACGACCGTACATGTTTTAACCTTCCAGCGTTCCCCCCCACTGCAGGGGAAAGGTTGGGAATTTTTTCTCCAAACCAATTCCTCGGGGACAGTATTTAGTTGTTAGGGGACGGGGAAATACTGGAGATTTTACTATCAGCTGTCCCCGCAGGGCCGTGGAAGGGCGGGGATTTTGACAACTCAAAAGTAAAAATCCCGGCCCATTCCCGGGGTTGGGGTGGATGCATCGGACTGGTGCATAATTATTTCACTACTGGTCTTCAAAGTGAGTATTATTTACGGGTAGTCTGGAAGATTTCTTCTAAGAATATTGTGTAATTCATGTTAGTTTTTGATGTTGTAGCAGTTCAAATTTATACGTTTACTTTTGATTTTTTTTTAAAGCTTAAAGTGCAGGAAATTGCATGATTTTAATTCAAAAAGTGAAAAATTCGTCGCCAGGAGGGGACACCCCTCCCGTACCCACCCCAACTTAGTCTTCATAAAATGTCTTGTGCCCCCCCAGTCCGAAATTTCTGGATCCGGGCCTGCTCCTAACAAAGTGGTTGGCAATCGGCAGCATGCAGTGCTCACTGGTAGATTGTTGTTGCATATATGTAGTAAAGCACTCAATAGCACTATTTGGTAGCACTTTAGTTGTGCAACAGGCTCCTGTCTGCGTACAAATGTTTTTCATGTTTAACAATTTTCATGAAAATATCATTTCTATCAAAGTATCAAATTCTGGTCCATGAGTTGAAGTGAGTACAAAACAACATATTTTACCACCAAGTCAGTTACCTAGACTGAACTTTGAAGGGAAATCAAGAGTCTTTAAAGATCTTGTTATCTGAAATACGGAACAAAATCAGTACTTATAAAGTCATACACAGAGTTCATCGGAATTAAATACTCATTGACTTTATATTTGTATTACTCGATAATGACTTGCAAAATTTAAGCATTGCCATACAATATTAAAATATCGATATAACGATACAGAATATTTTAAAACAAAGAAGATCAAAGTGAAAATACAGAAAATTTTACCAAAGAGGTTCTACTGAAACATGGCAGGCAGTTATATTTATGTGCCTCCACCCAGATTCAAACCCGGGTCACCAGATTAGACGGCAAGCGCACTAACACTGAGCTACAGAGGCACACAACAGCACAATATACAGGTAATGTATACTGGTATGTCATAATGAATGCATGTTTTACAGAATGCACAGAGACAATCAAACTGAAAATGCAGAGACCTTTTCAGACCTGTATGGTTATTAAGAAATGAAGAAAAGCCAAATTTATAACATTGTGCAATATATCATTCTTATGGAGACTTTAGTTAGGGACAAGTCATTTGACCACTGTCTAACACCTTCGTTGGTACATCGAAAAGCACAACATTCCATATTACCTGACAATTCCAATCATTAACTAATCCATTTGTTTTGTCACTTACAATAATCTGATAATATCAAAATGATGATCAGAAGTTTTTCAACTAATATCTTACACAAAATTTAACACAAACACAAACGTGTACCTTGAGTGTACATGGCATGCATTTCTCTCTAGTCCAATAGCTAAACAAACAGATGATTAAATGAACGATCCTTACTTCTCGAAGAATATTGATGACATTTTTCAATTTTTCGCTTCACAAAACAAATCAATATTTACACAATCATCGGGTAGACTACACTTTGTGGATGATTGATTATGACTTCAAATATCTATAAAGACTAATTGCAGCATGCTAGGCCATTGTAGAGGACATTTTACGTAAAGGTGCTAGAATCGCTAGAATCGCTATACAAGGAAAACAAGTTTACGTAGGGATATCGGCTTTTTCACCTTAATTACTAGTAATTAGGTGTATTCATAATATACCTGAAATTTTACTTGAATGTGCAAGAATAGCTATACAACAAAAACAAATGCACTTTTGGGATATTGGCTTTTTCACCTTAATGAGGAATATTCATAATCAACATGAAAATTGATTGAATCAAGCTAGCTATTAACGATAATATCTTTGATTACATGAATGAGTTAAAGCGTTTGAGAATTCAATAATATCTTTTATGACATGAATAAATCAAAACGTTTTAGTATTCAAAAGAATTTGAGTGTTACCTCATACAAAATATCAGCCTCAATAGAGAGCCTTGAAACATCAAACTCAATTAAAAACCAATTAATTAAGTAAGATTTTAAAGACTTATAATCTTTGTCCAAATTTCGGACCATCGGCCAATAATCAAACAGGTGAAAATGAATAAACAAAATTTTATACAGTCAAAGTCAAAACAACACAAAAATAAACCAACATAATACTAATAGATTTCGTCTTATCATCTGATTATGACAAGTGATTGCAGGACTGGTGCTCTCTCTCTCTCTCTCTCTTTTAATAAGATAGGTGCCAAGCACTCCTATTAAAGTTGAGTTACTCCTATTTTTGTTGATAAATTTCTGGCACTAAGTTTGCCTAGACCGAATTGCACAAAGATACATTTGATTGCGTTTATGATCTAAGTCTGCCTCATATTTATAACCACTCGAATAAATACCTTCCTTGTTTATGCATCTAAATCCCTTTTTTTTAAAAAGGTGCTTCTTATGAGCCTAAGTTCATGAAAATCAGAACTTGTCATGTTAACCAAACTGACGTTCAAACGTTTGTCATCCTATAAAAGGTAAGTTTTCTGGTAGTTTTTGCTCGTTTTATCAAAATAATGATTTTGTACATGTAAGTTAGACCTTCTCATTCTAGGCAGCACAATGTAGTGCTTTCAATGGGATGTAATCCAAAGCTTCCATATTTAATTGAACAGGAGGTAAATAAATAAAGGCCCTTGGTAGGCAATTTACCCCTAATGGCCAAGGTAGGCCTACAATTAATGGTCTCCGAAAACAGGATTAGTGAAAGTGCTCCTAAAAGTGTTCACAAGTGGTCTTTGACACAGATTTGACAGTAAATAATCTATGTAATTATGCAATACCAATCAACAACTTAATATATGGTACAGTTACTCGGTGCATTGTTATTAATTTCTATTTCCCATGCAGTACCGCCATATATACTTTTGTCCTATGTACTGTATGCCATGGGAAATTTGTGATATTTTAATTTTCGCAATTATTCAGGATTTCATTATTTCCTTGCTAATACACAAATCCATGTACATAATATACTTTGGAAGCATGGAATCCTCCCTAGAAACCACTATTAAAAGCATAAATTTATAATCTGCGAAAAAGTATTTTATTGAAAATCACGAAAAAAATCACAGAAAATAAGTGGTTTGCAGTATGTAGGTGAAATCCTGGTTTAATCGTTGGACAATAATACTGCGGTTAATCTGGTGTATTGACCCATGAAATGTGAATATAAGCATTGACTAACACCCTACAAACAGTCATATCATTGTTTAGACTTTGAGGAAAGTCTACGTAATAAACAAATTGTCTTCATAATATCTGAGGATCTGAGCAACAGTTCCCTTAAAATGGCTGAGTTGGCAATTTTACAATATCCGGTCATGAACAATAATAATATTAACCGTGTTGTCATTGTAAAGCTTGACCACATTGACATGAGCCTGACCTATTGATTACAATAATTTAACAGTCAATATATTGTCTACGTATACAACACCGATTGTATGTTTTCATAATCGGGGCGTATCACAATGACGCTCGAGATGTAATACAAACACAAATCTTAAATGCCGATGTTGCACCGAAATTGATATATTCAAAGCAAGAACCTTGTAATATATTCTTGCATGAAGGTCAGGGTCATGTCAAAATAGCCAAGCTATATATTTTATTTATTCAAAACCAAAGGTGAAAACACTGTGCACTGAATGTCTACTGAGCTTTCATAAAAACACAAGATGTATTACAATGACTTGCATTAAAAAAAACCTGCAGGCCAAAACACTCCGGAGTACTATATAAAAATACAATCTATATTCGATTTAATGATATTACTGCATTAGTAGGTACTCTAACCTAGACAGATATATCATCGTGTCTTGTTTCATAATGATGACACAGGGCTTAGAATAATCAACTTAATGTGGTTAAGTAAGTAAAATATATCCATCGGCAAAAACCACAAACGTTTTTAAAATCTGGCCAAAAAAAGACAAAATCCCCCAACAACCCACACATTTGAATATTATATGTATTTAGGTACTTAAAAGATTTGTGTTCATGTTCCGCTTGATTGAACCAAACGCTTGATTAGAATAATTAATATTCCTTGTCATTGAGACTCAATGACTGAGGTGACGATTTACAAAATCTGCAAGATTGACCACAAACTGAGGTAGAAATATTGTAAATGTCCAATAAAACATGTACGGTGCCAACAAATCTGTACGCCAACAAAGACGTGTGAATTTGTAGATCTACATTGTTAAAACCACAAACCAACCACAAATGTAAATAATGACAAATTAGTTTTTTAAAGTGAGAACCCTACGTGGGCGCTACAGATAGTTTCTGAACTCTGAGTGTAATCTTTGCGTATTCACTACAAAACATACACAAAGTCTACTGCTTACGGTGCAGTCACAGCTAAATACTCATTTCAATCTACATTTTTTGTATATTTGTTTGTGATATTGATTATTGTTGATTCAATAAGTTACTGTAATACTAATGAGGGAACTATCCTTTTAAAAAGAATAGTGGTCAGTTCCGTTAACTCAGGTATACCCAGTTAAACAAAGATAAACATAGTTTTCCTGCCGGGCAATAGTAATTATTTACAAACCGTTCGGACAGTGGGCTATTAAGTGACTCAACTTGATCCAGAGCTGTTTTAGTTACAAATTTAAATTATGAGACCAAAAACCCTATGGAAGCCAAAACTACATGTTAGAAGTAATTAAGTACTTATTACTGTATAAAACACATGATTCATAACTGTGTGTAAATAGATCTTGGAGAAGTGTCAAATTTATTGTAGGCTATAATACTGATGTGACTATAGGTCTTGAATAAGTGTCAACCGATTGCATATTAACACTATGTGTGAGCTATGACTGGACGAGCATTGACACTGGATGGTACTGTAGCCAAGTATTAATTGTATCAACACAAAAGTATAAAAGAAATAATTACTCTGGTTTAAGACAAAGATGAAATAATGAATTAATCACTCCTATGATTGTCCTATTCGTAAAATTTTGTAACATTTATTGGGATTGAGCAGTGGAGGCGTTAAAGTGAAGAAATTGATTCATAGTTTACCATGTATGGATGGGTTCGATCTCATTGACACTTATGACTACCAAAATGTATTTGTACCATTGTATTTTTATTGCTTTTTTTCAATTGTGTCAAACTCAAGATAACTATAGAATGCACTATTAAGCAAGATCCACATTATGACCCTTCCACAAGGAACCAGCAACTTTTCAACCTGAACATCCACAAGGAACCCAGAAATGTACACAAAGTAACAGGATAGTAATATTAACACTTGCATTACATGTCTACCAGTATTTATAATAAAATCATGAAAAAGATAACAAATCATAAAAAAAAGATGTAAAATGTTATTATTTTTATTACCATTTAGTTACTCAAACTTGGTCTATGATTTTTATGTTGTTTTTATACATCATTTTAATATCAAACTGAACAATTTCCGAACCAGTTAACTAACATTATGATAGTATATTGACATATCAGATATGATTGAACTGGTTCATGTACAGGTAATCATAACGTAGGTCTTTTTAAGTAAACATGTATATATCACTGGCTTAGAATGAGAAGGTCGTAACTACTTCTTACGACCTTATAAGACTGATACATATTTGAAATCTGCATCACAAGGCGCTTCTTATGAGCCTATTTTCATGAACATCCGAACTTGTCAAGTTGACCAAACTGAAGTTGAAAAAGCTTGTTTTACCATAAGTAAAGAGTGATTGTCAGACAGTTTTTCTCGTTTTCTCAATCTATCGATTTTGTAGTTACAACCTTCTCATTCTATGCCAGCGATATCATTGTTTGTCAATTTTGGTTTATCGGTTATGGTTATTGAGCTAGGAGCTTTTTTAATTTGAGCTACTTTGTACTTTGTTCATGCGACTTTTCATGAAGTCCAAACACAACTTAAAATTCTATGTCGTGTCTGCTTGCTACCAAATCCATATGGAGGCGGTACTATAACAACGTACGGATTTCAAAACTTTACCTACGTTTTTGTAAAGTAGACAGCACATTCTTGGAAGCATATTAGGCTGTGACTGCCGCTTCAAAGGAATCATTTACAGGGGTGTCAATATTTCAAAATTGCTGAATTTACATATCATGTAAGAACCAAGCTTTCTGACAAAAATAAGAGTGATGAAAATGAAAATATCTTGAGAAAGTTTTGTTCAATTTAATCTGTTTCAAAAGAATTTCTTAATAAAAACTAAACTAGAATATGGAAACAATGTAGTTGAAGGCCACTTGTTTGTCAAAAATGGTTCACCGCATACAATTTTCTTGATTTTAAATTTGGCTCTGTTGAAATCCCTACATTTATTATTGGTAACTGACCACAGTGTTGTCCAGCTAACAAAATTTGCTTCATCATAATAGTATTCAAGTGTCATGCAAATGTCATAATGAACATGTAAGCAGTACAATCCAATTAAATAATGCATGATTAATATAAATACATTGTATTTGGCAACTTGAGGTAACAAGGGGAATTATTTATACAGCTTATAAGGACAAATGACAGGTCAATGTAAATACGGTAATCACTCTGTCCGAAAACTATGTTTACCCCCATTGTTATAACCTGTGTTTTTAATAAAAAAAGTGATACTGTAAAATCATTAATTTTCTTGGGGGATTAAATTTCGTGGATTTCGTGGTTCACTTCAACCACGAACTTTAATCCCAACGAACATTGATTTTGAGCCTTGTTTTGTTACCTGAAATGCAAAATTCACAAATTCAAGTGCCAATGAAATTGTCTTTTTTAGCAAAACCACGAAATTTCATCCCAATGAAATTAAATGATTTTACAGTATGCCATGTGAGAACAAAATAGAGGGCTTTGTGCAAGACTTTTGTACATGCCTCAGTCAATAAATTGATCTTGTTACCATAGTTTTGCACTGAGCCTTCGAAATGATTTCTCCAACACATGTGATAACAAATGCATGACATCAGCAGCTATTCGGTGCGAAAGCATAGCGTCGTCAACTTAACTTAGTTATTTTTTTTCATTGTTTTGACTCGGTAACTAATGGTAATGTGATAAAAAGAAGCCGTCATTTAGCACTTTGAGAATCAACATTTCTTAAACGCTAATCTGGCAACCAGGGTGAAAATCCAGGTGGAGGCACTCATATGTCTACCATATTCCAGCAGAAAGCTGACTGGCAATTAGAGGCTACTGGTAATTGCTCAGAATTTTTTTGAACAAATATCAGAAAAATCTCTTTAGGTTTTGCTGATAACATTTTTGTAATACAAGGGACTCATGAGTTAGACAATTAAATGAACAACCCTGAGTGACATAATCCCTTAACCGGCAGTTTAAGACAATTAAGTTGCAGTTTACTATAGTTATTATAATACAGTACCCAGAGACTTAACAATAAAAATTGATCCAAACTCGAAACCAATAGCCCGGTACATTTTTTATAATGATACATCGATCAACCTACAAAACAAATGGAATGGAAAAAACAAACATATCATTTGATCATAGAACTTACCGATGTATCGTTACAAACAATTACATAGCTAGCTCTAAGTTACTGAACTTGAACGAGATATCCCCACTTTAACCTATACGCACCAATTATTTTTAAGTTTTATTAGAAATTTATCTAACAGTTTGATTTAAAAAAATTTAATCTTGACTAAGCAAAATAATTTATTACTATGCAATGAATTATATCTTAGTAACCTAGTATAATAATAATAATAATAATAATAATAATTATAATAATAATAATAATAATAATAATGATGATAATGATAATGATAATAATAATAATAATAATGATAATGATAATGATAATGATAATAATGATAATGATAATAATAATAATAATAATAATAACAATAACAAGAATAATAATAATAATAATAAAGACTTTATTTATAGAGGCAACATAGTTAGGCATTTGCCCAATCTTCCCTAAGAGCCTCAGAATGTGGTACAAATTACAACCATGTAGTTATAAAATATAAGAGTTGAGGAAAAGAGGGGTAAGGGATAGGGATCTCTTGTGGAATCCTCTGATGCATTAAATTGTTAATATCTCATAAAAAAGGACTGAAAAGCAAAATACGTAGTTATAACGATTAATATATGTATATAATAATAAAATACAAACTTATTAACTTCTTGGTAGTATTTAAAAAAAACCTTGATATTAATTTCATGTTCAAGTGGCTGAATAAAGGCAACTGGCTTCTCATCGCTGGTAATCAGCAGCATTATGATAATATCTGCAGGAATGAGGGGTGATTTATTCACCCCTGTTGTGATTAATATACTGTAAAATCCTTTAATTTCGTTATTTCGTGGTTTTGGTAAAAAAGACAATTTCGTTGGCACTTGAATTCGTGGATTTTGTATTTTGTATAATAAAACAAGGGTCAAAATTAATGCTCGTTGGTATTCAAGTTTGTGGTTGAAGTGAACCACGAAATCCACAAAAACTTAATCACCCACGAAAATTAATGATTTTACAGTAGGTCATAATTCACAATCAACTTAATAAAAGTCAGTAAGAAATTTCAACTGAACTTCAATTATAATATCAGTAAACTCTAATTAAAACATCAGATGATCTTCGAAGGCGTAACCCTTTAAACCTTGAACCTGGCATGCAAGTTATTTTTTAAATGCCGGGTAGCGCAAAGGTCTAGTGTCACGATACACCAAACATGGTGTATAATTATGATAAATAGGTATTTAAATGCCTGTACAGTAATTTCAGTACACGATATAACGATGATAAATAACAATTATAGCAAAGATATGACTTATGAATTGTTAAAACTTTCTTCTCCATGTTCAAAACAGCAATTAAAATCAGTTGTTGGTACCACTGCATATGTTTAAATGATCGTCTTAAGTTACCACTTGTCTTTTTAAAGCCGAGTACGGAATTTCAAGTAAAGCAGTAACTACGTAAATCAAGCAAACCGAAGTTTGTCACTACAATTCACCATTAAATGCGATATCTAGTTTACATACATTATAATATTATGTGTCACTTTTTATTGTTGACGAAATTAATGCAGTTTTGAAAAATTTGACTTCATTAAGAAGAGTCAGATCTTAGTTTCGGTTTGTTACGACATTCGAGTCAGTCACCAGAATTGGGTCAAATAACTGTGACATGCGAAATAAAAGAAATGCAACTTTAACCTTGAATTACATAACTATTAAGAAACCATAATTTTATTTCAAACAAAATTAATATGAACTGCCATAATTTTACTCACAAAATCTGCAAGGCTTTAACAAGCTACAGCGATGTAATACAGTATTTCAACAAGGCGTTTTGTTTGTCTAAAGTTGTAGACATAGACAAGTTTTATTATTCAATGTCAAGAAATGTTATTTAAAATCTTAAATTTGTTTGTTTTAAAGGGCAATCAAAAAAATATTATTTAGACATTTTGCAATCACAAACAAAATAACATTATTTAGACATTACCCAATCCAGAATAAGATAGCTGTTATATAACAATAGGAAATGAGATTTATTAACTTAAGTTTACACATTTTCAAATTGCAAATCAGAGATTGCTTTTATAACTTAAACATTAAAATTTGCAAACACAAATTTTTAATTTCACCCAATCGCAAAGCAAGATTGCTTAACTTAGACTCTACCAATTTAAACAAGAACTTGTAATTTCACCCACTTTGCTAGCAAGATTACTTAATTTCAACATTACAGTACCCAGGTCCCAAATATCTCACAAGCAACCCAAAAACAGGACATCTTAAAAGTATAAACCAATGCATGCAAACACGTTTGTAATTGGCCCCAACTTGTCTTCTGTTCCACAAAAATTCATAAACACTTCAAATATTCGGCCCCAAAACTTGATCAGAAATCTAAGACATGTCATATAATGTCATTCGGTGCCGTCTGTAAATAAACTCCGACATTAACAAAAGAGAGGAAAAACATATCGTAAGTTTTAAATTACATTTCCGATTGCATACAAAATCAGTCGGTTCACAATACGTAACGCAAACAATAGAAGAATATGTTTTTTTCGTCCCTGTGTGAAAAGAATTTCGTTTTCTCTAGTTAATGTTCAAATAATACCACTTGAAAATTGTCGTCTGTTAGTGATTACCTACTTTTCTTATTTATATTCCACTTCAAACCAGGATTTAGGCTGAACAGAAGAAAAATAAAACACCTTTGAGTGTTGATAATTCTATACTTATATTTTCTTTTACCGTAAAGTTATTATTATTAGAGATTCGAGGAGGATTATTTTTCAAACTTTGCACTTATATAGTGGATGCAGTCAACCATCAAATCTAATCCTATTAAATTCAGCATCCGAAACACTTAAAAATTATATAAATTAATCCACAAATTTATGATCCATCTTAATTGCCTTTTTGCGACCCAAAAAATCCAACAAATTTAATGACTACGAATGTAAATGACTTGGCAGTATTTTCTTTTCATTTAAATACCTATTTAAAATACAACAAACTCTATATAATGCTATTGTAATCTTTTTTACTCTCTATTTTGAAGAGTAAATTGGAAGATCTATATAGTTTCTATGCTCAATCAATAGGTTTTGTTTAGAGACCAACTTCATCAGTTTTTGCTCTACAATTTAAGCAATTATCCATTGTGAAAGTGTAATTAGTGTCCTTTTTTGCTAATAACTTTTTCTACGAAAGCTTTTTTTCAACCTTTATCACTGAAAACCAGACCAAAGTTTATGCTTTATTCACCTAACTCAGAGGCCCTATTTTTTTAAAAAAACTAATTTATTTTAACAGTAAGCGTAATTACAGTGAAAAGTTTCTTTAACAAAGAAATTGATGATTTACAAAATTACACTTGCAGAAAGTGTGCCGCCCATGCTGTATGGTACCATTGTGAATAGTCAGCACTTGTGGTAACGACAGGGTTACTAAGCAGCTAGTGGTAGTGAAAGGCCTCATTCTGGGTAGTGATAGTGATAGCTTCACTTGTGTACTAATAAAAATCCTCTTGGACATCGTTTATAGCTATGTTCTAACTGTGTAAGTGTGACATAAACAGTCATGCATCTTCATCGAACAGAACTTCAGCCTCATGTTATGCAATTATGGTAGTAAAGTTATTCCCAAAGCATTCTTTGTAAATGGGCATATAAAATAAAATAAATATATAAAATATAATGGTGTTTTTCAAGTTTTTTAAGAGGGCGCTAGGTTGAAGGTTAAATGATTGTACAGCCTGGCACATCGGGAACCATTGTTCAGTCTCGCTACGGTATTAAATAAGAGACAAGTCAAATCATTTTTGCAAAATGGGCATTAAAATAAGTGCAAAATATACTGGTTTTATTTCTGAACAGGGTTACTAATGTCGTAACGTCATGCATCTTGAACCAATGTCCATTTCAGCTTTAAGTCAGCCACATTTTTTATGTATTTTTGGTTTTATAGAATTTTTCATTAAGAGAAATGGAAACATATAATGTTTTGCTCATACAAGGGCAGGTTAGCGACCTTAAAGACCCTTTCGACCCCTTGTTATTCCTCTTAATTCTCCACCAGACAGCAAAATTTTAAAAAAACCTGTAAACCTTAAGCAAATTAAGGGCAAATCCATAGCCCCAAATATTCGGTGGGGGCATAAAAATGGGGCCTTAATATGGATATTATTGACGTGCATTCTTTTCAAATGGGCATAAAAAATAAATAGCAAGTATAATGGTTTTGTTTATGGAGTATGGAATGTTAAGTGTTGTACGGTCATGCACTTTGATCACTTTTTCGGCTTTTAAGTTAAGTATATCGATATCAACATCGCTAGAAGCTGTATCTATTATCTATGCAACCGTATCAGTCGTTTAAAAAACTCACATTAAGCAAAATAAACTGCTTTGTAAAAGACATTAATTTTCTTGACTTTGATGAATATTGACATGCTTTAGGAGACAGTTTCAGTATATTTTATAGGCAAAAGAGCATATTCAGGTTCTTAATAGCCTTAACACTAGACTTAAATAAAAAGAAGGGCAAAAGTAGCCTGGAAAGTATGAAATGACAAAGGGTCGGGGTCTGTTGCCAAAGCAAAGAACTTATTGTAACTGTGCACCTTTAATTTAGTTACCATTGCTTTGAATACATATATAAGGCTCCTAAGGAACACTTTACTATGGTTTAGAAGCATGCACATGTGTTTCATTGACACTTTTGATACAATCTAACAATTGTTAATGAATTACCTATGATTATAATCAGTAT